>NW_004624840.1:958038-1003804 GCF_000247695.1 Heterocephalus glaber
TGACCTTCACAATTATGTTAAACTTATTTACCATAAGTTTACATTAAGATATAATTCTATTTACCTTAAAATTTAAAGATGGCAGCTAACTTTATCTATTTGGCAAGAGAAAACATTTCAAATGGACAAATATGAAACAAGACAGGTATATGTCCTACATTAATAAGATAGTGGAGTGTTCTTACTAATGGAGCAATGCTGTGAACAGACAATTTGATGGAATCCTAGTTGTTCTTCCTGTGTGAAAGCATCAGTACGTGGTTATAATTCTGGCATAAAATTACTGAGATTTTGTACCAGATTGCTGAAAAAGAAACAAAAATAGAGAGGACAAAAATAGAAACAGTGAAGCCAAAATATCTATAAATATTAAAATAAAAAATATTTAAGTGTTTTCATTTTAAATGTGCAAATATTAAAAGCATCTTAAAATATGTATGGTTAATATATAAAATGTGACACAGTCACTAAATAATTCTAAAAAATATGTACTGAGAGTATAACTTTTTGATGTCAGAGTTAGTAGTTTTTTTAATTACTATATGTTCATGATCATAATAGTTAAATTCACATCTTATTCATTTTTACTCCCTCTCCCCCCTCGCTCTTTTTCCAAACCCTCTTCCCATCTCCATGGAGTCTACTTACCTATGCCCTACCATATCTCTTTTATTTTCTCTTTATTTATATTCTGGGTCTCTTATATTAGAGAAACCATGAGGATTCAAGAATATAAAGATTGTGGTAAAGGTATTTGTTGATTTTTTTGCATATCAAATATGGTTAATCATTTAATTAAATTTAATTTATAACAGTTAAAAACTGAAAATAAGAGTGAAATTATGAAATATACTTATTAATGCTATGATTTTAAAGCTTCTGTTCATATATTTTTGTTCATGTAATGTTTTGAAGGGCAGGAAGAAAAAGGGCAATATTAACACGAACAATTTTTCATATAGGGGGATATTTATAAAGGAATTTAATTCTTGCCCTTAATTACAAAGTTGTAATTAAGAGATTTAATGTTTTAAAATAACTTACATGAATATTAGTAGAAATAAAATCAATATATATAATTCCCAGACAACAGTAGTGCTGCATAGCACTACTAACCCTACAGAAGACACAAAATTCATACACAACATCAAGCAGTCAAAATCAGTAAAGAAAAGAAGGCATTTTAATATTTTATTTATGACAGTATTAATATTTTAAAATGTTTTATAAGAAATAAAGTCTTGGATTGACTTAAAATAAAACTCATTTATATTCTCTATAAAAGAGACCCAAGGGGCCAAGATGACAAGTTCAAGACTTGATGCTGAGCTTTCCCCACAAGGCATTTGCTGAATTCTGAGGTTGCTGAGGAGCCTAAAGACTTAGGTCAAAAGCTTATGCAAAGAAGAAAAAATAGTCTAAAATTCTCCAGTAAGTGTGTGCAATAAAAGCTCAGTAGAAAGACCTATAAATAAGCAAGCCAGAAACAGTTGCATCAACGAAAGCTTAGATTCACCCAAAGATTCATTCCCATCCTGAATGAATCTAGAAGTTTGAGAATAGGGAAGGTTGAGAGGAACCAATAACAAAGTTGCTACTGGGAGGAAATAGAAAGGACAGAAAGTAAAGCAAAGTAATTGTTCTATCTTCAGAGAGGTCACAAGGATATTGCATCCACAAAATTTAAAGATTATATTTAAAAAAAGAGAAGAGAGTATTTAAATCAAAATATTTACTTTTCATAATATCCTTTTTGATAACTCTCTGGTGGCATATTGACATAAATGAGTAATAAAGCACAAGCAATGAAACAGGGAGTATATAAAAGTCAATAAAAAAATACCTAACGATAGGGCTCTGTGTAAACAGGAATTACTCCAAATCAGAGTTTTAGAAATGATTTTTCATTTCTGATTCATTTAATATTGAAGTCTGAAAATAGTTAAAGATGAGTAAACAGAAAATTATGGATATATATAAATATAGCCAATGATTAAGTTCAAAAACAATGGAAAACATAGACAAAATATAGATGCAAGATAAAACAGTTACTCTTGGTACCCTACTAGCCTCTCCAATCAACAATCTTAATAATTTCAAAATACAGCATTATTTAATCAGAAAATTAGAATAAACTATACTGGTGGGAGGAGATTGCAGAGGAACAGTGGTGGTTGTGCTGGTGTAAAAGTAAAATCTTCCTCAACTCTAAGGAGTTCTCAAGAGGTAAAATAAACAAACATGTGATATAGAACATGATGATAATTTACAGGAGAAGAACCTCAAATGTTAAAAGCTGACCTCTAAAGAATGATTCTTAATTAAACTGAAATGCAGTTAAATACATTACATTTTATGCAGTTAAATACATTACATGGTTTCTGAGATTTGTTTGCTTGCAAAACGCTCCTCCAAAATTTTGACAAATAATATCACGTTTTTTACAATACTCTCACAATTTCCTCTTGTTTTTAATGTTATATCTTTGATCTGTTTGTTTAATTTTGAATGGTTTGGTTTTTGTAATTGTTTAACTCCAATTTCACAGATTTATTTTTGTTACTAATTTAAATAAATTTATGTAGAGAACTCCTAGACTCACACTCTGTTCACGAATTTTAACTCAATTCCATTATATTGTAATGAAGAAAAAAATCAAAATGTAGCATTTAATATTTTAGACATCATTTTACAAATATTTTGAATATCACAAAAGTTGTCAGCCCTCAGATATGCTTTAGTCAAATTAACATATACCATACAGTTTACTTTTGAGTTTCATAGTTTTCACAACTTTTTAATTTTAGAAACAGGAAATTTTATGCAAAGGGAATTAATAATCCTTCCTAAATTAAAGGCTTAGTATTAGTAGTGTTTATCATTAAAACACTATAGAAGATCTTACATTGATAGAGTGTCAACAGGGTAATATAGAGCTACTAAAGTCAATATTATTTATGTTTTCTCTCTAGACCACTTAAATATCTTGGATTGGAGTATTTGGCAGTGTGACCAAACCACAGTGTTACAATTATTGACAGCCAAGTACAACATGTATAGTAAAAGCAGTCCCATCCACAGGGAAACTCAGCAACATGAAATGAAAATTGATATTAGGGAAACATTTATGCCTTGTGATTTTGAAATTAATGTTTCTATTTTTATATATATTTTATTTTTAAAATCATTATTTTAATTGTACAAATTTAAAGAGTACCATGTGATAATTCAATGCATGTATACAGTGTATAATGAGCAAATTGGAGTAATTAATATTATCATCTCTTTTGAACATTTTTCCAGTGAATTAACATCTAATAATTGTACATATTTATGGGCTACAGTGTGATATTTCAATACTTCTATACAATATGTAGAGATCAATCAGGATAATGAATGTTTTCATTTCATTTTCTTCAGTTTGTATTTGAAGACTCTGAGCTCCTCTCTTGTAGGTATTCATAAAATATACAATAAGTTATTGTAAATTAAAGTCCTTCAAACATTCTGTAGAAAAGTAGAACATGTTACATCTATCTGTGTTTGGATACCTGTTAACTAACGTCCCATTATCATTTCTTCTCTTAACCCTTCTCAGACTCTATTAATCACAATTATATAATCCAATCACCATTTTACCTTGCCGTTCATGTATGAGACAGCACAAGTGAAATCTTTCTGAAATTAACATAACATCTTATAATTCCATGCATTTTGCTGAAAATGATAGGTTTTCATTCTTTTTATGGATGAATAATATTCCATTGTAATTTTTATTAATCACTTTACTATTGCAGGGAAAAAATACCCAATACTTACAATTTAAAGGAGGAAAGGTTTATTTTGGCTCAAAGTTTCAGAGTATTCAATCCATGGTTGGCTGACTCTGAGGCAGAAGTGAAGTCGTAGAAGAAATAGAAAGCTGCTCACCCCATGGGAGCTAGGAAGGAGAGAGAAAGGAAATGAGATGGAGACAAGAATATTCTCTTCCAGCTCATAACTTCAGTCATCCACTTTTTCCAAGGTCTTAAGTAATAGCTCTAAAAGAAAACTAAGGAAAACTGGTATAATCTGATATTATATCAAAATGAATTGATATCCATGCAACCAGAAACACATGAATTCACGAAATTACATTTTATAGGTTTGAGTGTTATTATCTTACTCTTTATCTCAATTTATAGTTTGATACTATAAAGTTTTCACTTTTAATTTTATAATAGACTTCTAGTTGGTCATCTCTTGACTCTGACTTCCTGACACCTTTCCCTGAGCAAGACTATTAAAAGTTAGAGAATCTTGGGCTGGGAATTTAGCTCAGTGGTTCTGCCACCTGCCTCGCAAGAGCAAGGACCAGAGGTCAATCCTCAGTATCCCCCTCAAAAGAAGTTGGAGAATCTTAATTTGTTCTGCTATTGCTTCATGAGAAATATTATCAAACTTAAGTGTCATTTTCATTCTTCTTGAGAACTTATTTTCATTTTTTTAAGCCAGAATTGGTCAATGTCACTATTTAAAGAAATTTATATTAAATGAAATGAATAAATTTTAAGAAGATTAGTGAATCCATGGCTATTGAAAGACAGTTTTGTATATTTTCTCATTTTTATTTAACCTATCCTAAATTTAAACCTCATAAAACAATCAGGAAACATTCTGTTCTTCAAAATGGCATAACTACCATACAAACAATTATGGCCACAAAGCTTATAATTGTAACAGGTTTTGCTTTCTCCATATTGCAGATGAGAAAAGAGAGACTTTGTAAGGTTAATTGTTTTGATGCTTTATGCATGTGTGATGGTTTTCACACGTTATGTTCTGTAATTCTGGCAGGGTAATAAAAAGACGGTCGTTCCACTGGGAAAGGTGGCAGGCACGTCATGCCTGAAATCTTAACAATCTGGGAGGCTGATGCAGGAGGATCACAAATTGAAGCCACAAACTGAAGTAGTGAGACACTACTTCAAAAGAAAAAAAAGAAAAAAAAAAGAAGAAAGGAAGGAATGAAGGAAGGAAGGAAGGAAGGAAGGTAGGTGGCCAGGCTAGTGTCACCAAAAATAAATAAATAAATCTTTCCTAACCACAGACATGCCTGTAATGCTGAAGCAAACCCTGTACTCATGCACCTGCACAACAGATAAAAATCGGTACATCATAATGGTAGGATAATATGCTCACATGAGGGAAAATAGGTACACTGTAAATATCCTACCTGTACTTCAGGAGTCCTGACTTACAGCTTTCATTATGTGATTATTCCATATTTTTCTAAAAATCTTGTTCTCTTCCTTTAGAAGCATGGATTTTGGGGGGGGGGTTTGGTACCGGAGATCGAACTCAGGACCTTGCGCTTGTGAGGCAGGCAGCGGAACCACTGAGCTATATCCCTGGCCTAGAAGCATTTTTATCTCTCTCTTCTAACAAAATAATATTTAAATTATAGATTTTTGTTATTTCTCCTTTTTTATTCATATCATCAATGTGGCTAGGAAAAATCTCTTTCCAGCATTGCTTGTTCTATAGATTCATGCCTCACCCAACTAATTATAGTTCAAGTTGTTGTCATTCATGTTTTTTCAGAGTAAACTACACTTAACTTTGAGATATGTGCCTCTTTTGAATAAATCTTTACAGGTCTAGGTAAGAACATTAATATATTCGGTATAAAAATGGTTTTCCTATTTTAACATGCCAAGACAATATTTTTTTCTTAAAAGGAAAAGAAAAACAATGAGAAAAGGAAAAAAAAATAGAAACAAAGATTTTGTAAATAAGGAGGAATGGGGACTTGAAGGGAGGGGAGGTTATTGGGAGTAAAAGAAGAAAAAGATACACCATGTACAGGTGCATATTTCCTTTGATGAATGTTACTGTTATGTATATTTAAATTGTACTAATAAAATTAATGAAAAATAACTTTGTTAATCTGATAGAATTTACTATGGAAGAACTATTGATTGCTTACTAGTTTGGGGTTAAAAGTAATAAATGCAAATGTACTAAACAGATGTCTATAAATTACTCATTTTACTCCTTCTATGTTAAGATATGTGTATTAAGACTTTAGTTTATACAATTAAATACAATGGTTTAAATAGGGATTTCTCTAATGTGGTTATGAGAATTATGAAGTATTAATTCTGTTAAAAACATTTAGGTTATTTATTTATTGTTGTGTTTTGGAACAGGGTCTCACTATATAATCCAGACTGGACTTGAACTCACTATGCAGCCCAGGCCAGTCTTCAACTTGCAGTGACCCTCCTGCCTCAGCTTCCTGAGCATTGAGATGCTATCATCCCAATGTGTGCCACTGTGCCCTACAAAAATTTAGACTTCATTTCCTCTTATTCTGAGAGTTTTCTATTATATATCGGTATGGTTCTAACCTTTTCTTTTGAATGACAAATGAAACCACTTAAAGATAAAAATTTACTTGTTGATTTTGCCAGTTAATATGTATATTTTTAATCATAATGTTGAATTCTTGATATTTTCAAGTCAAATATACAAATGTGAAGTGGGTGACATGAGGATTATTATCGTAAATGATGTTCTGTAGAAATACGAATGATTTCTGAGATATTTTAACAAAATGGGAAGAAAACATAGACATTAAGAGATTAAAGATTTAAGTAGTTGGACTCAGGGTCAAGCATCATTATGCTTTTAAATTGCTCTGTGAGGCATGTCAAAGATTTTTTTTAAAGTATATTTTGCTGTTGCACAGAAAGTTTGCTTTCTAAATCTATTTACTCTGCATCTCTTGAAAAGTAGAATTAAATGAACAAACTAATATCATTTGAATGCTTATTAATGCCAGCTGCTGTCATCCTATTTTTAACACGCATTATTCCATTCAGCTTTGGAGGGAGCTTCTTATGTTTCCTTATAAGTAACATGTTCAAGGTTATAAGATAATAAATAGAAAATCTTATCTACTGACTTAGCCAGGGCACTATGTTCAGGAATAAAGGGAATTTCTCTCCTCTCCCTCTCCCTCCCCCCCCTTCTCTCCCTCCTCTTTCCCTCTCTACTCCTCCCCACACTTCTCCTCCCCCTCCTTTTCTTTCTCTCACACTCTCTCTCACACACACACACACACACACACACTAACGTTATTTTTCCATTAAGAACAATTTCTCATTAAGTTTTGGATTGTTTCTTCACAAGACAAGATTGTAAGACAAAGGTTCTCACAACTGATGCTTCTGTGCTAGGACGTGCTGCACATTATCGTTGCTAGGAACCCTCTGCAGTGACCCATGCCAACAACTCCTGCGGTATTCAAATTTGTGTGTGTGACTCGTTCTGTAAAGCCATGGGATCAATATCATAAGTATGAAAGGGCCTGGTAAACTGCTTTGACTAGCAGCGCCTGCAGGCAGTAATACTGTGTAGCTCCCCAGAAATCTTCTTTAAAGCCTCATCCATGTGAAGCTCAACCATGTGTAAAATTATGGAAGCAAATGTATGTTTTAGCCATTACTTTGCATGAGGATTAATCGCCCCTTGAATTCTTCCATAATCCTGTTCACCTATCCTACTGGATCTCAGTTGACTTATTTGGTTTAGAAGGATCATTATAGTCTTCATCTATATGTCTTATAAAAATGAAATGGGTTAATACACATGGAATATCCAGGACAATACTTTGCTCCTAGCACCCTGTAAGTGGTTGTCATCAACAGGAATTTATACTGAAATCATAGAAAATTGTCTCATTGGCCTGTGGCAGTAATTGAGCTCTAGAGTAGAAAATGTATAACAAAAAGTAAGAATATAAAAACCCCTCCTTTTACATTCTGGGATTGAAAAATGAGCAAATCTTTTAAAAAAGCGTATCGATTTTCCCCCTCTGGGCTTTGATATGGAGCAAATGTCAGTTCATACTCAAGGCTAGTCATACAAGTTAAGCCAAAGCATGGAGGTTTGGGAGTACGGAGACTTGTGTTCCACTCACATCTGGGATCTTGGCACGACCATACTTTGGACATTGTCTCACACCCATTCATAGTCAGCATCAGAAAATCAGAGAAGCATGGCTGGCCAGAGGAAGATTATAACTTTTAGCTTCTCAAAATCTTATTCAGCCCTCAAATGGGGTTGTGAGTGAGATGAGACCCTGTCCTGGGCCCTGATGAGGCCCTGTCCTGGGAGCATCTCTGTGGTTCCAGCGAAGCACATCCCCTGTTGGTTGACCAGAGGATGTGGTCGTACAGAGGAGGTTACACCAGAGGAGCCAAGGTGGAGCTAGTTCAGCAAGAAAGCCAAGGAAGGAGAGAGGGTTCACAGTTCAGTGTTAGTACCCTGTCAGGCTCCCAGTGGACTAAATTCCTATGTAAATGAGCAAAAGTCAGAGCATACTCAAGACCAGTGTGTTGCAAGCTGTGGAAGCTGGCTTCTTTGGCACCATACTAAATCTCAATCAGGTATTACTTTCCCCATGTGTAAGAGAGAACGGGGATAAATGCAAAGACTCAGTGAGTCACAAAGGCTTTTATAAATAGGCAGATTAATTTATCAAATCAAATTAATCTTCACTGGTGAATTAGTAAAACTTTATTTTTCCCCTTTTATCAATAGGAAAGAGGAGGAAAACTGAGTATGTAACTGACTAGATTAAATTTTATCATTTAGCTTTGTTTGGAAAAGCTACATATGGTTGTAAAGTTTACACAGTGATTTTTGTTCCAAGTTAAATTTTTACTTTAAAAACTAAACTGTGAAGCAGTATTATCTAATAAACACATAAGGTTTCAAAGAACTACTCATCTAAGCACAGTTTTGTATTTTGCTTTGTTCCTACCACTCAGAAAGGAAGCTAGCTTTATTGCAACTCGATTTATCTCTAGATACCACTCTCTGATGTCAATGTACTCTTGATAATATTACTGCAGAAATGTCCAGATAAAAGTCAAAAGCCTTCTTAGTTTCTCAGAAGTTCTTGTAGTTTTTCCTTAACTTCAATAACAGGTGATGTATTACTTTTTAAAAGATATTTGTATTAATTGAAGTAGAAGTTTTACTTGCCCTTTTAATTACCTTATAACATAGTTTTTTTTTTTCCTTCCCACTTAATTCCTTGCAGTAAAAACTATGTGAGAACATTATTGTTACCTCTCTAGGGTGAAACATTTTTCACATAATCTGTCACCTCTGCTATAGAGATGGAAAAAAAAAACAGGTATACAAGTCTATCAAGTAGTCAAAACACATTGCTTTTGCCGCTGGGGATCCCTGGTACTAAAAAAAAAAAAAAAAAAAAAGTCCACACACATTCATTTACATGTGGTGGTTTACTTATCAGTTTTCCAGAAAATTTTATGGTTTTCAATTTTTTTTTTCCTTACATCAAATAACTCTTGTATCTTTTATGTTAAATGTATTTTAAGCTCCTTTGCCTTTCAAATATTTATATCTTTTAGAATTAGTTTTTAAGTAATATTTAAATTGTCTTTTCCATAACATGCCATGTCTGTTAGGCCAAAAAAAAAAATCCTAAAATAAAAAAATAGACCCCCTCAATTAAGTTTCAAGTGCTTCTAAGTTTCAAGATTCTGAAAGGAATGTTACTAATATTGAAGAAAAGAGTACAGAAAAATAAAGGATATCAGGATTCTCTTCCCTAAATTCTCAATGTTGAATTCAACACATTATGTAATTACCATCTTTGTAAGTATCTGAGTTCACTCTCCAGGTTTTTATTTGTTGCTTTCTGATCATTCAGAGTGAAGCTTATAGATCTGATCCAGGAATGCATCAAGCGGAAAGTAAAGTAGAAAATGCTTAAGTTCAAGGGATCAATTGAATGTTATAGTGGATAGAGTTAATAAAAATTTATTGTATTCTTGTAAATTACTAGGAGAGATTGTAAGTGTTCTCATGAGTTTTAAAAAGTGTGTGTATACACATCTGTTTGCTATGTCTCTATATACGATATGATAAATATATCTTTTTACATAAATTATATTAAAATATCTTAGTCGTTTTTAATTTAATCTAAATATATACCATGCTGCAAGTAATCTTCTGGGACTGCTTTTCAAGTTTAATTGCTAAGACTCATCTATATCGATGTCGGTCAGTGTAGTCTATTTATTCTAACTGATCTACAGTAATCTGACATGAATATGCCATGATATATACATACACCATTTTCTCCATCACTATTTGATTGTGTTTATCCTTGCACTGCTTTGCTCTAAATGTCCACATAGTCATATTTATCGCCTGATGCGTATATGTAAAGCTTTCTTCTGAGATATACCCAGGAGAAAATTTGTTAAGTCATACTTTTTTTCCAACATAACTGATACCTGTGCAATTATAAAGATCATATGAGAAATTTAGATAATGTAATCAAGCCCATACATGTAATTAATAAGAGTATGGTCTCTTAATTTAAAAATCAATGTGTCTGAGTAGTAATATCATATGTAATGTTACCAAAACTGATATAAATAATTGACTGTGCAGAAGATATAAACAAAATACGTCCTTTTCAGTGTGTAACCAATGATAGCAAAATAGCAGAAAGAGTGGACTTATGTCCCAAATCACTGAAATTACTGAAACGAATAATCAATAATATGGAGAACACAAAATAACTTCAAAAACTTTAGCGTACTATATTATGGTAATTTAACAAGAGAGAGCTCTAAAACTGCACACAATAGAAACTCAATTTTGTAAAGTCTAGGTTGTTTTCCTATGGCATTTGTTTTTCTGTCTTTAGTGGATACTTTAGATAGTTTTCTATCTTTAACTAGGTATTCTAGATCTAATACCTAGGAAACCAGATTTTCATGCTGAAAATGACACAGGACCACAGTGTGTAAATATGGGAACCCTCACCGCTTGCAGCACTGAGCCAGTGGCTGTCCTTTATTTAGCATAGGAACTGGAGAATATGTAAAACAAATATATAGTAGAGCCTTTCTAGTGATACAGCAACTGATGAATAGGTTAGCTTTTATTTAATAAAAAAGTGATGTATGTAACGTTTTAAGATGTCTACGTTTTAGTACATATTTGTGTTACATAATGTTTACATTCCTTGTGTGGAGTTGGTACATGTACATAACACATCTTCATTCATTCATTTTTAATATAAAAGTGATATATATTTAATAAAAAGTCATATATATGATTTGTGAACTACCTGAAATAATAATCACTCCTTCTTCACTTCGAAACGTTTTTTTTTTACTGTGTTTAAAGCACATTTGTTTTGAATACAAAGAATCATGTTGCAATAGAATATTTAAAAATATACAGGTTCCCACGGCTGGAGCCCTGCGAGCGGCGGCGAGGCGGCCCTGGCCTGGCGGGCCGCGCGGCGTGGTCCGGCGCAGGCGTGTGCGAGGCCGCTCGTGGCGCGGCCCGGCGGGCGGGAGGAGGCGCGGGGTCCTCGGGGAGGAAAACGCCCCAAGTTCCCTCGGCGGCGGCGGGCGCGGAGCCGAGACCGCGCTGCTCGCGAGCGGCCTGGCGGGCGCCGCCCGGGATGTGAGCTCCGGCCGGGCCGGGCCGGGCTCGGCGGCTGCCTGTGCGCGGCGGGCGGGCCAGGACCGGATGAAATTGCTGATTACAATTGCCCTCTATAAATTCTTGTCAGCTCATTGGGATTTGGAAAGAAAATGCCCGGTGTCATACCTAGTGAAAGTAATGGGCTTTCAAGAGGTAGTCCATCTAAGAAAAACAGACTTTCCTTGAAGTTTTTTCAGAAAAAGGAAACTGAGAGAGCCTTAGATTTTACAGACTCTCAAGAAAATGAAGAAAAAGCTTCTGAATATAGAGGATCAGAAATTGGCTAAGTTGTTCCTGCAGCACGGTCCTCACCTATAAACTGTGAGAAGAGAGAAAACTTGATGCCATTTGTGAGACTGAATAATCTTGGCAATACTTGTTATCTTAATAGTATACTTCAGGTATTATATTTTTGTCCTGGTTTTAAATCTGGAGTGAAGCACTTATTTAATATTATTTCAAAGAAGAAAGAGGCTCTAAAGGATGAAGCCAATCAAAAAGACAAAGGAAATTGCAAAGAAGATTCTTTGGTGAGTTATGAACTTATATGCAGTTTACAGTCCTTAATCATTCCAATGGAACAGCTTCAGGCTAGTTTCCTCCTAAATCCAGAGAAATACACTGATGAGCTTGCTACTCAGCCAAGACGGCTGCTTAACACACTCAGGGTACTCAACCCTATGTACAAAGGATATCTACAGCATGATGCACAGGAAGTATTACAGTGTATTTTGGGAAACATTCAAGAAACATGCCAACTCCTAAAAAAAGAACAAGTAGAAAATGTGACAGAATTATCTGCAAAGGTAGGAGAAAAGCCTCATCAGAAAGAGGAAGTGAGTGGAATTAACAGCAGGGAAATGGACAACATGAGGAATTCCGAGGACTATAAAGAAAAACCTCCAAAAGGGAATGGGAAAAGAAAAAGTGACACTGAATTTGGTAACATGAAGAGAAAAGTCAGAGTTGCCAAGGACCACCAGTTATTGGATGAGAACCAGAGACTCAAACGAGATCAAAAAGAAAAGCTACTGGGCATACACTGGAGACTCCCCCTAAAGTAATCCCCAAGTTTGTTTCTGAAAGTGAGAGCATAGGACCCTCACAAAAGAAGTCAAGAGTTAAAATAAATTGGTTAAAGTCTGCAACGAAGCAATCCAGCATTCTTTCTAAATTCTGCAGTCTGGGAAAACTAACAGCAAGCCAGATATCCAAAGGACAGTGTAAAGAAAGCGAGTCTGATCTTGAAGAGGACTTCGGGAAGTATGAAAGCGACAATACAACTCATGGTTGTGGACTTCAATCTCCAGAAGACATCAAACCTACAGATGTTAATGAAGTTAAGCCCATAAACAGAGGTGCAGAGCAAATTGGTTTTGAACTAGTGGAAAAATTATTTCAAGGTCAGCTGGTATTGAGGACTTGTTGCTTGGAATGTGAAAGTCTGACAGAAAGAAGAGAAGATTTCCAGGACATCAGTGTACCAGTACAAGAAGATGAGCTTTCCAAAGCAGAGGAGAGTTCTGAAATTTCTCCAGAGCCAAAAACAGAAATGAAGACCTTGAGATGGGCAATTTCACAGTTTGCTTCGGCGGAGAGGATTGTAGGAGAAGATAAATATTTCTGTGAAAATTGCCATCATTACACTGAAGCTGAACAAAAACTTCTGTTTGACAAAATGCCTAAAGTTATAACCATTCATTTGAAGTGCTTTGCTGCTAGCGGCTTGGAGTTTGATTGTTACGGTGGTGGACTTTCCAAGATCAACACTCCCTTACTGACACCTCTTAAATTGTCGCTAGAAGAATGGAGCACAAGGCCAACCAATGACAGCTATGGATTATTTGGAGTTGTAATGCACAGCGGTATTACAATTAGCAGTGGGCATTACACTGCTTCCGTTAAAGTCAATGACCTCAACAGTTTAGAACTGGACAAGGAGAATTTTGTGGTTGACCAGATGTGTAAAGTAAGCACGCCAAAGCCACTGAATGAGAAGGAAGTAAGGGGTGCAGTTGAAAATTATGACGATGAAGAGGTGTCCATGAGAGTTGGTGGAAATACACAGCCAAGTAAAGTTTTGAACAAAAAAAATGTGGAAGCTATTGGACTTCTTGGAGGACAAAAGAGCAAAGCAGATTATGAGCCCTACAACAAAGCATCTAATCCTGATAGGGCTGCCAGTACAGCATTTGCTGAAAGTAGAAGTTCTGAGACTAACAGTACTAATGGGACCCATGCAGTGGACAGGAACCAGGAATCCAGCGACCAAACAGACATTTACAGGAGTGGATTTGAGAACAAAATTTCCTGTGTAGTGCAAAGTTTAAAGGAGTATGAGGGGAAGTGGCTGCTTTTTGGTGATTCTGAAGTGAAAGTTACCGAAGAGAAGGACTTTCTGAATTCTCTTTCCCTTTCTACATCTCCTACATCTACTCCTTACTTGTTGTTTTATAAGAAATTATAGAGTGGGTGTATTTTCCCTATGTGTATATTAAACAGGACTGACCAACACTGGAAATGTTGATCACAGCAGTCTTTTAGCTTATCTTTTAAAGCTATTGGATATTATGGGTCTTTAGGTTTTTATATAACAGTGAGATTTGAAATACCAAAAAACCATGTTAATTTGTAGAATTCATTTTCCTTCATAGAGACAAGTGATGTGTTAGTTCTTGGGAACAAACTTGTATAGATTCTGAATTGAATTATTCTAAATGGAAGCATTTAAACCTTTTGGGTTTACACCAATCTTTTGTGTTTGCTTTTTAAAATAAAGTGCTTGTATTTGTATTCTCCATGTTTGGAGAAATTATCTACATTTATAGGTCTGTGCTTTCCCGCCTAAGAAGCAGAGTCTCATTCAGTACATTTAGTTTTATCAGTTGTGAAGCCTGATCTCTGATGGGCTATAGCAGAGGCACAAAACCTAGAATGCGTGTATTCACTTTGGGGTGTGCTTTTCATGCCTTGAATCACTTTGGAAAGTGCCCCAGAAAAACCAGACAGTCCCCTTTATCTTCACAAGAATTTTATATATATTTATGGAGATGATTCTGTACTCTAGTACATCTTTTGGGGCATGGACTGATTTGTATCTCTTCATACTCATTCTGCACAATCTATGTATAATACATCAAACTTAAGAGAGGTATGACCTTGAATTTAACTTTTTAAAAAACTGGAGGTCAATAAAACTTAAATTGTATACAAATGCTCAAAAAAAATATACAGAGAAAATAGATATCAGCATGCAATGCACATATTCACAAAAACACCTAAGAAAGGATGGTTACAAAATATTGACTGCCCCATATGGTCAAAAGAAAATAGAGTAAAATCTTATTGCAGATTATATCTGACAGTAGAATTATGAATACTTTTAATTTTACGTTGGCATTTGTTTTGTACAGTTCCTTTTAAATAATGGGTATATTTTTTCATCAAGGAAAATTTACAACACTAAAATAATGAGAATTGTGGAAGTATAAATTGGAGGAAATTTTGTATAGTACTTTCAAATCACTCATAAAGTTTTAAGATGTTTATGGAGTTTTTTAAGTACATATTTGCTTTACATTATGTTTATATTCTTTGTGTGGAATTGGAACATGTATATAAAACATCTTAATTCATTTTTTATTAAGTTTATTGGTACATTTTAAGTATGCAATATGATGACATTCATCATTGGGAATTTGTACCTTTACACGATATATCTTGGTTCTTATTTTTCCCCATTCCCCTGCCCTCCTTTCAACTCCTCCCTCCAATACTCCCTAAAGACTTTGTTTCCATTTTATCCTTTTCTCATATTTATTCTTTACCCTTCTTTCCTTTCCCCTAATCCTCCCACTTCCCCTACCCCTTTGGATATTTTCTTCCTATTTCACATTATCTATTATACATTTAGTCCTTATTTACTCTTTCAGTTTCTCACACCAGAGAAACTATTTGGTATTTACACATGTGTCTCCTATTTATTTCACTTGAGACTATGGCCTAAATGTGCATCCATTTAACTATAAACGTTTCTAGTTTCTCATTGTTTATGGATGAGTGGTACTCCATTTTATTATAAAACTACATCTTTATCCAGTCTCCACTTGATGGGCAATTGGAATATTTCCAAGTTTTAGCTATTACACACTGTGCTGCTATAAACAAGGGTGAGCATATATCCCTGCGATATAATTCTTTTAATTCTTTTGGGAAAATACCTAGCAAAGAATTCATTTTTAGTCACTTTTCCCAACTCTGTCCCACCTTCCACCTCTTTTGTTGTTGTTGTTACCAGGGATTGAACTCGGGACCTTGTGCTTGCGAAGCAGGCACAGGAACCACTGAGCTAAATCCCTGGCCCCAACTTCCACCTCTTTCCATTTGAGAAAGATCTGTCTCCCTACTTCTTACCCTCTTTTCCTGAAAAGAAGACCTAGCCAGAAAAGAATCTGCTTTGAAACCTAGAGATCAAAAATGTCACCCCCAATCAACCTCTCCTTGCTTTACCTGCCTTACATTGTAGCTGCAGAGGAAGAGAACAGTGATGGCTGCTTCCAATATTTAGCTGTTATGAATTGTGCTCCTATAAACATGTGTATTCTTGTATCGCTGTAACATGATGTCTTTAAATCTTTCCAGAAGATATCTAGAAGGAAAATACCTGGATAAAATGGAATTTGCAATTTCAGTCTTTTGAGGAATCTCCATACTGATTTTCATAATGGTTGTAGTATTTTATACTCCCATCAACGATGTAAGAGGGTCCATTTTCTCCACAGCTTCACCAACATTTGTTATTATTAAATTTCTTGATGATAGCCATTCCTTCTGGGATAAGATGGCCTCTCAGTGTTTTAATTTGTATTTCTTTTATGGGCAGCAACGGAGAACACTTTTTTCATGTATTTACAGGTCATTTGTGTATTTATTTTACTTGCACATTTTTTGATTGGGTCTTTATTTATGGGGTTTATTTTTTTGAGTTCTTTACACATTCTAGATATTAGTCCTCTGTCTGAAGAATAGCTAGCAATTTTTCCCACTTTGTAGGTTGTCTTTTCATTCTGTTGGTTATTTCTTTTGATATACAGAATTTTTTAATTTGACAAGATATCATTTTGTGATTCTTGGTACTATTTTTTGTACAATTAGCATTCTGTTCAGAAAGTCTTTGAATACACCTATGACTTCAAGAGTTTTACCTAATTTATCTTCCAGCAGCTTAAATATTTCTCCTTTAACATTTAATTCTTTGATCTATTTTTATTTTAGTTGAGTACATTGTGAGAGATATGGGTCTATATTCAATTTTCTATATGTGGGTTGCTAGTTTTCCCAACATCACTTATTAAAGAGACTCTCTTTCCTTCAATGTATTTTTTTTACCCCTTTGTCAAAGATCAAATACTGAATTGCTCGGGGTTGTTTCTGCATCCTCTATTCTATTCCATTGATCTTCGTGTCTATTTTTCTGCCAGTACTGTGCTGTTTTTATCACTGTAGCTTTGTAATTTAACTTCAAGTCCTGGATTGGGATGACTCCCACTTTGCTTTTGTTATTCTTTTACTATTCTGGGTATCTTATGGTTACACATGAATTTTAGGATTGTTTAATCTATTTCTTTAAAGAATGCTATGGTACTTTCTCTATAGAAGGAGAGATTTATTTTGGCTCACGTTTGTAGAGGTTTTAGTCCTCAGTCAGCTGGCTCTAAAACAGGTGATATGGCCTAGGAGTTAGAGCTGATGGCATGGCAGGCAAAAAGAATCAATACTCAGACATTAAGAGGGATCTATGTATTGAAATTGCACTCAAAGTGGTATGATTCATTTAATTCTTTGGGGAAGAGCCCCAGCAGTGGAATAGCGGGGTCAAATGGGACTTCCAGTCCTAGTTCTTTGAGGTATCTCCATACTGATTTCCACAGTGCTTGCACCAGTCTACAGTCCCACCAGCAGTGGAGTAAGGTTCTTCTTTCCCAACAGCCCCGCCAGCATTTGTTATTGGTTGATTTCATGATAGCAGCCATTCTTTCTGGAGTGAGGTGGAATCTCAGCATTGTTTTCATTTGCATCTCTCGAATGACCAGAGATGTTGAATATTTTTTCATGCATTTATTTCTACTTCTTTGTCTTAGAAATGTCTGTTCATTTCAGATGCCCATTTTCAGATTGGGTCTTTATGATATATGTGCGCCCATGTTCATAGCAGCACAGTTTGTGATAGCTAAAACTTGATAACAGGCCAAATGTCCATCAACTGGAAACTGGATAAAGAAAATGTGGGTTTTTTTTTTATAAAATGGAGTACTACTCAGCCATAAAAAATGAAAAATTAGAGACATTTATAGCTAAGTGGATGCACATTGAGGCGATACTCTTAAGTGAAATAAATAGGACGCACATGTATAAATACCGAATAGTTTCTCTGGTGTGAGAAACTGAAAGTTTAAATAAGAACTAAAATGTATAATAGGTAATATGAAATAGGAAGAAAAGGGGCAAAGGGGAAGGAAGTGGGAGGGATAGGGGAAAGGAAAGAAGGGAATGGAATTAATATGAGGAAATGGAAAAATAGGACCAAAATCTTTGTAAATAGGGAGGACTGGAGGGGTTGAAGGGAGGGCTGGCCAAGGGTGAAAAATAAGAACCAAGAGAGATTATGAAAAGGTGCAAATTTCCAAAGATGAATGTCATTATATTGTATATCTAAAATATACCAATGATTAGAATGAATAATCGATAATGCAAAATAGGAAGAAAATGTCCAAAGGGGTAGGGGTAGTGGGAAGGGCAGGGGAAAGGAAAGAAGGGAAAGGACAAATGATGAGAAATGGAAAAAATGGAAATAAAGTCTTTGTATAAAAGGAAGGGTGGAGGGGGTGAAGGGAGGGCTAGGAATGGGGAAAAAATAAGAACAAAGATGCATCATATAAAGGTACAAGTTCCCAATGAGAAATGTAATTGTGTTGTATACCTAAAATGTACCAATAAAAGAATTTAAGAAACAAACAAACAAACAAACAAAAAACAAACCACTCAAAGTGACCCACCAGGCTTTATCTCCCAACATCACACCCAGCTAAACCCATAACTGGACTAATCTAATATCACACACCCATGATCCAGTCACCTCCCAAATGACCTACCTCTGAGTATATGAAGCTTTATGGGAATATCTAGACATGAGACATAACATCCTGCCCCAAACCTCAAAAGACTCATGCAAAATAATTAGTCCATTCTCTAAGCGTTGCCAAAGTCCTAACAATTTCAGCATTGCTGAAAGGTCTGAGTCCAAATTCTGCTCTGAAATTTAAGGCAAACTCTTAGCTATGAGGACCTGTAAAATTGAAAAGAAAAGTTAAATAATTTCAACATATAGCAGCACAAGATAAACATTCTCATTCCAAAAGGTACATATAGAGGAATAGAAAGGAATGGACCAAAGCAAGACCAAAATCAGCAGGGCAAACATTAGAATTCCATGATTCTGTAATTCTATGCCCAGGATCCAGGGCAATCTGTAGCAAGATGTGAACTCCAAAGGCTTTGGTGGCTCCACTGCTATGGTACTGCCTGTCATTGTAGCCCCTATGGCCTCTCTTGGACTGGCTTTACTCGTTCCTTGCAGCTTTCCCTGAACAATCCATGTTCCTGGCTTCTCCAACCTTCTGGCAACTCCACTGAACTTTTGGCTTCACACACTGCCCTCTTCGGGCCACACTGCCTGGCTTCCCAGACCTTCTGAAATCTGGGTAGAAACCTTCCTGACCTCACAATACTTGCGTTCTGTATGTGCCTAAAATCAACACTATGTGGATGACGACAATGAAGCAGAAGCCAGGCTTCCTTCTCTCTTGACTATAGGGCTTGCATGCCTATATGGCTGAGTGCTATCAACCAAATTCCAAGGAATGATTTCCCTAGGCCACTGCCATTCTGGCACATGATTGCCTGGTGCTCTTGTCTCAAGGCTAAGCACTTCATCTTTGCAATTTTGAGGCCTCAAAGTGAGGCCATCAGGCCATCTCTTCTACTGTCCTGTTCCAAAGTACTTGTCTTTTTCATTTCATTTCACTTCATTTCATTTTATTTCATTTCAGCAACCAAGTTCTCTTCTGCTTCACAATTTCAGGTTGGTACTTTACCAAAGTTTGTTTTCTAGCCAAACTCAAACCATTCAAAATCATTCTGTGGGGCCATTGGCTGTTGATTCTTAAGGTAGAGATGGCTAAAGGCCCCCACCAATAACCATGCCACCACCTGAACATTAGACTGCCTTGAAATTTCTTCTACCAGATTACTTGTCCACTGACATTAATTTCAGTCTCCTGAAATGTCAAGAGCAAAATGCAGATAATGTTTTAGACAACATATAACACGCATAGCCTGGAGTCCAAATCCCAATGGAGTCCTTGTTCCCAACTGAAACCTCCTGAACCTGGTTTTTAGTGGCTGTATTACTCTTAGCATTCTGGTCTTCTGAGTTCCAATGAGAATCTCTGGTCAAACTCAGCTCACAATATTCCAGGTGTGCTTCTCCAACTGTCATCTTCAAACCTTTACAATCTACTCCTGTAAGCCAATTCCAAAGGTTTCTGAACCTGTGTTCAGGTCACAGCAACAGCCCCACTGTCTAGTACCAAAAATCTGACTTAATTACTTTCTCATTGCTGGGACAAAATACTCAACTCGCACAACTTCAAGGGAAGACTTTTTTTAAATCACTGTTTGTAGAGGTTTCTGTCCATAGTCTGCTGGGTCCAAGGCAGGGGAGCATGACAGAGGGGCATGGCTGAGGAGAAAGAGATCGTGGCAAGGCAGGCAGGAAACACTTTCTATTGGCATTTTGATTGGGATGTTGTTATTCATTGTGTATTGAAATGTGTTAAAAATAGTATAAGAAACACAAGAAGAAATTTCTTTGCACAAATGCACTTCGCTATGATCATAAAAAGTGATCAATCTTTATTGTTCTTAAAGGTATTATTTTTAATTGTCATTCATTATTTTAATGGAACATTCTGCATAATTTAAAAACTTTATTTAGACTTTATAATGTCATTTTATGTTTAAACTGAGAAAATCCCTCAACTTATTGTGAATAGTCTGTGACTTTCCATATGTAAAATTATTTCTAAGGAAATAATAAAAACAAAAAGGCTACCACAATACTTATGAGGTTGGCTGCATTATTATTATATTCATTCTCTTTAAATGATTGATATTTTATGAATTTGTGTCATTTCTATAATATTTACAATAAAAATAAGTACGCATTTAAATTAACTTTAAGGATGTTTTAAGAGCAATAAAAAAATGCCCTTGGTGTAACTCAGACCTTTACAGTGTTTTCTGCTCTGCTTTAATGCCTGCTAAACTGCAAATGCGACATAACATGACTGGACAAATCTTTCAATAGATAATACAGTGCCTACAAAATACAAAATAAATCTTGTACCCAGATTAACACATACATTTTTTCCTAATTTTCTCTTTCTGATCACTTATTACTAGCGTAATCTCAGGTTTTGTTATATTCTCTAGCAACTCTGAATGGTTTATTGTTACCAGCACATACAGAATAGATTGTTGTTAGTGATGATGTTAATTTTATTTTTTCTCTTCTTCTATACTTTTTCATGTTCTCTCCTCTCTGGGATAGACAAATGCTTCACTCCTCAAATCCTTTAAAATGGATGTCTTAAACATCATCATCCTTATGAATCATCTTAAGATCTTGCTAAAACATAAGCAATGACTGTTTCTGAGGTGGAGCTTGAGATTCTTGCACTTCAACATATTCTCAAGACCCTGACGCTGTGCACACTTGGAGAAGACATCAACACAATCACCTTGACCTGAATAGTGTAGCTTTCATTAGATACTACATTAAACCTGTATTTTACCTTTATCCTTGATCTTACCAAACTAAATTATAGTTAACAGTTTCTGTCTCAGTCCTTCATTTAATGTCAGCATTTTGAGTGTTGCAGTCACATATTCTATTTGTGCTCATGTGTGAATGCATTTAATGTGTCCCTGACTTGTGCACCAGGCTCTATCCCATGTCACTTACTCACGGTCACAACATAATTTTATTGTGTGAAGTATTTTATCATAATTCAGCTGTTTATTTTTCTGTTTTATCATTCCAACCAAGGCTATGTACTGACTACTCCCTCTGCCTGGATCCCTTTAACAGATATCTGAATGATTTACTTGCATTAACATCATTCAAATATTTACTTAAAGCTCAGACCAGACACTATTTTACTACTGTGACCTGTAACTAATGAAAGGATTCTGATATTTTGTTAGAATGGTTATATGACTTATACATTAATGACCGCTATCTCTCTTCACTAGAATATACATTTTATTTAGCATAGTTATACATTTTATGCCTGCATTTATTCTAAGTGTCTCGAATTGTGGTTGCTTGTTAAAAAAAGAATAAATGGATGCTGGATAAGCCATAAAGCAAGAGATACCCTTCCACTGTTGATAACAATCTTTGCCAAGCAAGTAGGCTATAATTTGAAAAAATCTATATAAATAGTATCCTAGAGCTTTATATATGCCAGATGAATCCAATTCAGTATTTACTGTGAATGCAGAATAATTGCTTTGTTCCTAGTGCTACTCTGGTAAGGTCCCAAACAATCTGCCTGAAATCTGGGTAAATTCCCCAAAATATATGACTCAAGAAAAATATTCAAATCATATCCTAGAATCTGATCAAACTAACAATAAAACAAAGATCAAATTATATTCTAAGTTTTGGTGATATGGAATGATTATAACTAAAAGAACATTTTAGTTATTTGAAAATATGAATTTCTAACATTTAAAAAAGGAAAATAATATTAAAACAAAGAAAAGCCTAAAAAAAGACTTGCAAATGCTCCAGATCACAGAACATAAATCCCATTTTTATTGGTGCTACAAATCTTTATCTAAATGCCAGTTAAAACAATTGATGATCAGTTTTGATGCATATTTCCATTAGCAACATAACTGGCCAATTCTTGTCACGGAATTTGAAGTGATAAATTGAGCATCAGGAATTCTGGCAAGTATTTTTGGTCAATCTGTTCCAAGTCTGCTCCAGGGCATCCACAGTGGGGTCTCTTTATAATCTTTCCAGCTTGAAATTTGATTACAGTACTGAAGGATCATGGCACAAATTTAGATAAGTTTTCTATTTACAAATTACTGAAACCCAGCTCATATAATCCAGAACATCTGTGAGTAATGAGTAATGATCAACCATAATATTTTTCTCAATTCACAAAATTATTACATAGCAAATTTTCCATGAATAATCATAATTGGAACTGAAATGTTCTGACACATTATTAAGAACTATACCACAGGAAATTCTCTTTAATTTAAAAAAATCAGTAAAGTTAATCGACACACATTACTGAAACCTCTTGATATTGTCAGGTGGTAAATAGTTGTATTTTGAGAGATTTGCTACATATATATCTTGTACTATATAAACCTACATATTTTACAATGTCAGAAGTAAAGATCCTAAAGATGTCTCTTTACTGTCTATATGGAAATTGTCCAATGACTTAAATTTAATATATCTAAAATCTTACTAAGGTATTCAAATTGAAAATGTGACTTACTAAAATAAGTATTCTGTGATCTTTTAAGCCATGATGATAGTTTTGATATATCAGAATTATTTATGGCCTTTTCTTACTGATCTTTTTGTATACATAAACCTTTGCCTTATACAGGGTGTAAAAGCTTTCATAGAACTAGCTGCTAAATCTGTACCATGTAGTTTTTATTTAAGCTAAATTGGCATCATTGTCTACTGGGAGATTGTTACAACGTTTAACAGTTTTTAAACAAGCTAGTAATGGATAATTGTTCTCTTGAAATAATTTACTGACCTTTGAGGTTGATAAATTATAACTTTTCCAATAAGTTATAGTGACAATGTACTTGGAAACATAGGGGTAATGAAATTCATAAGATTTCTCAGTAAAATAACTCAAATCTCTGAAATTAAACTATTTAGAGTAGATACTATGTTTATTAAACTGAATTAGTATAATTGAGTAATCCTGGGCTGCAGGGTGGCTCAGCAATAGAACTTATAATTGGTATACCTGAGGCCCTCTTCTCAATTCCCAGCACCACAAATATTTTTTAAGCTGTGGTGTAATTCTACATGGGATAACAAAGGTTCAGATTTAAGAGTCACAGCTCAAGGAGACTAAAGTTTTAGAAACTTGTAGACAGTTTTCTCTAATTGAAGCCCTGTAGCGATTAGAATGATGAAAAACCATATTTCAAATATTTTGAATCTATTATTTCCAAAAAGATTTATTGTTTTCTTGAATAAGAATAAATCAGAATAATGTTCCAAGTGACTACTTTTGTTCAAGTATACCTTTCTATTTAGAAATATAATCCTGTTGATTTGTCAATATTCTTAACAGAAAGGAGGGAGGTGAGAGAAGAGGAGAGGAAGGGAAGAAAGAGGAAGGGAGGGAAGAGAAGGGAAGAGGACAGGAGGGGAGGGGAGAGGAGAGGGGAAAAGAAAACTGTTGAAAAAATAAAGAACTCATATTTTTCTGATTTCAATACTTTCTGGAAAAATATAGTGATCATTATGATACTTTACTGGCATAATAAGTACATAGATCCATGAAATAAAATTGACTCAAAAGACTGGGAAGAAAACCTTAGATTCATGGCTAACTGGTTTTTGATGTGAGTGCCAAGACATTTCCATGAGGAAACAACAGTTTTTAACACATGGTTCAGGAACAACTAGATATCCTTTACTGAATTTAACTCAGATCATAGGCCTGAATTTAAGTTAAAGTTCTAAAACTCTTAGAGGAAAACATGGGAGTAAATCTAGATGCCTTTGGATTGGGAGGATACACAAAACTAGAGGTATCAGCGAAAGAAAAAAGTTGGACGCAATAAGTATTTTTTAAAAGTTTTGTGCTAAGATGTCAAAAAAGTAATGTGAATAGACAACCCATAAAATAAAAGAAATGAGAGAAAATATTTGCAAATCATATGTCTCAGAAGGCTCTTATACCCAAAATAAATAAAAAGTATAACTCAAAATTGAAAAGACAATTTACTTAATTGAAATATTGTCAAAATGTGAGTAGAAATTTTCTAAAGAAAATATAAATGATCAGTTTACATGCATAAACATGCTCAAGATTGGTAGTCATTAGAAAAATTAAAATAGAAATCACAATGAGATATGACCACTGTGAAGATTATAGAAAAAAATAAATATATTAAAATAAAGTGATATCCAGGGATGTAGCTCAGGGTTAGAACACTTGCATAGTATGCCGAAGACCCTGTACACCAGGACCACCACCTTCCAAACACACACAAAAGATATGGAGCAATTAGAAACCTCAGAGATCTCTTGTGAAAATGCAAAATGAGGCAGACACTTTGAAAAAATTGACAGGTTCTTCATAGTTATACATAGAGATTGACTCTATGAAATCTAGCAGGTCTGACAGAAGTGAAATCATGTCTGTGTGAAATTTGTTCATGGATGCTCATAACAGCATTATTCAGAATAGCCAGAAAATGGAAAAAATCCAAATATGCATTAAATAATGAAGAAGCAAAATATGGTATAGCCATACTATGAGGTATTATTTAGCCATGCAAAGAATGAAGTATTACTGCCTGCTACAGGGTGGATGAACTTTGTGACTAAATTAAGTAATCCAATAAGAAAAGATCATGTATTCTACAATTTATATAATTATTCATTATATATCCAAAATAGGCAAATCTATAGAGATAGAAAGTTGATTAGTGGCTTCCAAGGGCTAAGACAAAGAGAGAATAGAGTATGACTGTTGGTGTATATAAGGTTTCTATTTAGGATGACAAAAATGTTTCAAGCTTAGATTGTAATGAGTGTTCTACAGCTCTATGTGGTTATACTAAAAACTATCAAATTTAATTTAACATGTTAAATAGATCAATTATATTGTATGTGAATTAGATCTTACTAAAGCTGTTAAAATACAGGATGACATACAGTTTGGGTTGCTATATTTTTATTTATTACGGCATATCAAAATTAATTCTGGGTGCCTACAAGGAAATCAAGTTAATGTACATGGTTTCAAAGTTCTCAAAATGTTTTCTTAAATGACTTTATCCATTAATCTATATAATTTTCTTACTTTAATGCTCTTTGATGAACTTGGGAAATCATCTTTAAGAATTGATTTTTAAAATGGGTATTTATGCCTTAATAAGTCTAATAAATATTGGCATTGCTTCGAAATGTATTAACCTACATAACCTTCTGTTATTATTGATGTCATAAACAAGGTATTCTATTAAACAATTTAGTATAGCTCAGATGTTTTTCTTTTCATCTTCCTTATATTTTAAATGTATTTACTGTTTTTTTTATTAGTATATGTCTTTAATGCAAAATAATTACATTTGTTTGGAAAACTGATATACATATCTTATTTTAAAATCTATTTAAATTAATTTTGAAATAAATTATTTATATATATTTATATATATTTCATCGTAATCATTTTTACTTTTCCTTCCATGCTCCTTCCTTCCATGCTGTCTCCTTTTATCTACAAATCCCCTTCTCATCTTCTTTTTCTTTTTTTAAAATGAATTAAGATGATATCAAGACCAGTGAGAGTAAAGTACTTGACATGTTAGAATGATGGCGCTTCTTAATTTATGCCCTGAAGTTGTAGTACTGAGTATTTGTTCAAGATACTATAGCAACTGCATTCAAAGCAAAGCAGTGATATGTGGCAAATTTGCAACTGAGAGACTACAGCAGCATTCCATTAGATCCGGGGTGACAATATTACATGTGTTTATTGTGTCATCTTGATAGGGAACATTTATCCAGATTTATTCAAGTTTAACACAAGTGTACATATTTTCTTTCCATAGAGAATATGCTGATCAAGGTGTATAACAAAATGTTGTGTATTTAATTTGTACCCAGTATCTCTCAAGAGTATTGACATAGACTTGTATTAAGTGACTTCAAGTTGCGCTAGTCTGAGTAATGTACTGAATTATGTTTAACTATTTTTACAGAGAGAATAGCAATAACTTGTCTAACATCAAAAAAGAAAAAAAACATAGTCTCATAATATTAATATTCATTTTCTTGACAATGTTGACATGATCATCACTTTCCTCTTTGACAATCTGAAAAGTAGAGAGCACTGATAAAGTACACAGGCAATTAACTGTCCCTCCTTCCGTATTTCCACTTGCTCCATTAACACATAACAGATGTCTGCTTTCAAAGAAAGTTTTCCAGGACCACTGGGCTATGTGCCTCTTTGCCTTTGGATATTGGCATGATATCCAACACAATAAAACTCAGTGAAAGAAATGATATTGACAATTTTCTCCAGAGTTTTCTATCTGTTATCACATGTCATAGAGCACCAGTCATAATTTTGGATTTAGGTATTAAAAAATTCAATCATTCTGTCTTATTATAACTAAAAGAAAAAGAAATTATAAAAAATAGTAGCTAATGAAATACAAAAAGAAATTATAAAAAATATATTAGCTAAAATATATATATAATATATATTTGCTACTGAAAGGCAAAAATAAAATATGACAAAAATCACAAAATTTTCTTTAAAAACTTTAAACATTAGGAACAAGAGAAGTCTGAATAAAACTGTTTGATTTTGAATATTTATTATAGCATAATTTGTTAACTCTTCCTCATGGCTCTGTTCTCTAGCAGTTTTTCCATACTATTAAGACAGTACCTGCCACAACAGATGTTGTTTACAAGGGGTAACAATGTACTTGTGAGTCAGGAAGTTCACTTCCACAAAAAACAAGAAAAGCAATTTTATTAAGAGCTACAAGATCATAAAAGATAAAAAACATCAAAGGAGAAACAGATTAGAAACTAATGGAATATTTAAGAACTAGTAAGCTTTCTTATTTAATTGATTAAAAGTTAGGGTAAAGTAAAAATTAGTTATCTTGAACTAAAAATAGAAATGAAGCTGTATCAAAATAAATTTTAAAAGAATGATGAGAAAGCAAATAAAATGTCTCCAAAAGTGTACTTTATAGTAAGCAGACTACAGAAAAATAATACAGTAAGAAATACCAATTTATTTATTATGTTAAGAGGAAACAAGCAAAAATTTTATAATTGGATTTTAAATCAAAGAACTAATGCTGAATTTCCCAAACGGGAAAAAGATGGCATTACAGTCTAATATTTGATTTTTTAAAAAAAGAAACAAAAAACACATAAATCACTAAAAAGGACTTTAATGTCCACATGGATATATGATAACAAGAACAAAATGTTTTCTCTACAATAACAACATCTTTCCAAATACAATGCCCAAAATTATGAAATACTTACAGGGGATATTACTGTACCCTACAACTTAATAAAGCAAATGGATCATGGATACTTGAATACATTTCTTTCCTTTGATAGAAAAAACAAAACAAACTAAATCAATCCCTTCATGAAATTAAATTCCAGTAGAAAATCTTATAATAACACACACTCACACAGACAGAAGAACCATAGTGCCTTGTGTACAAATTTTTGCATGCATAGCCTATAAGCATAGTAACTGGCCATATTTTCATGAAAGTTCAAATAGAAGGAATTTCAAAAGGACAATGTCTCAAACATACTTTGGAAATAAAAAAGAGCACCTCATTATTCGTTGAATAATTCGTTTAAGTTTCTGAGTTCTAAACTTCCTGAATTTGTTTGCTATAATGTTGGTTATTTCATAACTGGACCAATAACCCTATCTTTCCAGACACCCTTCTACCAAGACACTTAGATCAATTTCCTTTAAATAATTGTGGTCACTGCTACGTGAACTAATCAGCATTTATATCAATAGTTATATTGTTGAATAAGAGAAAAAAGGTGTTAACTGGAAGAGTAATATAAGTTTTTATAATATTAATATAATATTTATATATTTTATTGAATGTTTTCTACAAAAATACTAATTTAGGGGGGATTGCTATCATTATTGTAAGCTATTTTGAATAAAAACAAGGAAAAGTAGATGGAAATATATTCCTAATTTGCAATATTTTTGCAGTATCAAAATATAAGGAAATTTTTCTTTCACACAATAGTAACTTAATGTAGATGGCACACTTTCCATTTAATTTTATTGCAACACATCACTTGGAATCATAGCATTAATAGTATTTCAAAAGCCAAGAGATTCATTAATGATGATTTAATAAAGACATAATTAATATTTAAAGTATAGTCCTTAAAACAGAATTAAAATTTGGTGCAAATGAAAACTAATCAGAAAATAGTAGGCATTCTTGCAGTGAAGTAACTTACAGTCTCTCAACTTTCTTTGAGCATAATCACTGTTTGTGATATGAATCATTGGACTTAAATGTAAATGGTTTTACCTGCCACAATTAAAAATACTATTAACTCAAGGCAATACAAATAAAAAGGCAAATAGCATCTCAATGTTATTATTAATGTAGTTTTGACCTATGAACCTCCACAAAAATTTTTTTGGAATCTCCAGAACTGAAGATCACTGGTTTGAAAAGTGTTTTACAATACTATATGTATAAAGTGGATAATCTCATAACATGATTGGCTTACTTTGCATTTGGCTAGAAAAATATCCTCTCTTATGTGACAAATACCTTTTCAAATATAGGTAACATGTAAGGGGGAAGTGCATCAGGCAACCTGATGAAGTATATCAAGGCATCTCATATTTAGAAGGCCACAAGACAGTAAGCGCTTTGAAAGGTACTAGCTAGAATTCTGTTGTTCAATTCATCTAAGACTACCTGCAAATAACTTTAGAGGTTTCTTCCACATATATTATAATAGTTATACACATATAAAATTTTAAACATATATATGCATACATGTTTATATATATACATATGCGTGTGTGTATACCTATAGATACATATCTATCTATCTTATTTATACCTCTCGATATTTCCACATCTATCTGAATTTCTGTATGTGTTTACAAAAAAAGAGAAGATTGCTCAAGTAGAAGACTGACCACAGATAGGAACTTTGAAATTTCACCCCTTAGTTTCAGTAATACAGGAAGTATGTAATGGTTGCAACTGATCTGGGTAGTTTCGTATATATGATGAGGGAAATGGATAATATGCATTTTGAGTTCTGTGTTTCATCTTGTTTCTGTATATCTAAGTCAAGTCAGAGGCAAAACTATCTGCTGGGAATGTGGAGGAGTAAGAAAGAATTAAAGGTTTGGGAGAAACAATCATTTGCAAGAATTAATGTTGGAGCATTAGTAAGCCCCTTGAGATGAATAATCATCAATTCAAAGCAAGACTATTACTACAGTACTGGCTTTTCTATTGCTACACAGCTGCAGCTGAAGCCAAGTTTACATTTGTTCTGAGCTGTAGTTTTACAAGTGTCTGCAGAGGTACAAGAGCAGGAAATAGAGCTACCATATATCTATAGAAAAAATCACATTGAACTATCACATTTATAACATGTAACAAGTCAACAATAGAGGTGGATAAGTGACAATGAGAGAGAGGTAACATCAATAGATTGTATGCCCTAGTATGTGGAATTCCTGTATCCTAGTGGGGTACTGAAAGAACTATGATGGGAAGAAAAACTGTGTTGTCCAAAAGGTTGTTAAATTTGAGATGATGAGAGAAATACAGTAATTGAAATACAGTACAGACAATATCTACAGTATGAACTTGGCACTTGGTTGCTAAGGTTGACAGGAGAAGAATTTAAGGGATGAAGGGAACAGGGTACTGAAAATTGGCTTTTTGATACTGAAATCACCAAATACCTGTCATGGTATTCAGAGAGTGGCAATACATTAGGTGCTAAAATCTCAAGAATAGATAACAGTTACCAGAGCTACACAAATTACAGTAAAGAAGAGAGGTGGTAGATAACATATACATGAGATATAAGCAGATATTTGTGTGCTTGTGTGTGTTGTACATATAAAATGTATATCATGTCATAAATATATACTACATGTTTCATATCATACATTATGTATCACAAATATATACTAATTTTTATACAGAATATGTACTCTTCCTACATATATTTATCATTGATTTGTGGTTTTTGGCTGTCATCACTGATAAGCTATTTGAATAATGTCATGGAAAAGTTAATGGAAATATCGTCATGATTTACAATATCTATGCAATGTTTAAATATACAGAAACTGTGTAACTATGAGTGTGCATGCACATGAACAAGGCTGCAAATTAGACAGGACAAAGATCAAGGGAGGAGGCCACTGGGATTGGGTGGACTGTAGTAAGAATGACACGTGTTACCTCTCATCAGCCCAGAGCACAAGAGTCATTTTAAAGAACACCATCTTTGCCTGAGACAGTTAGTAGGTGTATCACTGATCTGCCTACAACACTGACATGACTTGTAACTCCTCCTGAATAAGGTTTAAATTCTTTAACATGACATTCAAATCTCTGTGCTTCTCCCCTAGGTTCCTCTTTCAATTCCTTCCCATGAGCCCCTCCAGTAATTATTCCCCAGTCAATGTTGCCAATTCTCAATCTCTTCTTTCAACTTGAGCACATTCATTGTTTAACCTTTAGAGAAGCACTTCCACTCATTCCTTTACCTCCCTTTGCCCTGGCTAAATTAGGCTAACACCTGTTTATCCTGAAATCTTCAGCATCTTCCAGGTTACTTCTATTTCTTCCAAGAAACTTTCTGACTAGACTCAGCTAGTTGCTTCTAGATGGCCCAATATGGTACTAAATGCTTTTCAAGGTAATTGTGTTTTTATTGCCTGTTTTCTCAAATGGATTGGAATTTCTGTTAAACTAGAGACCATGAATTCATTCCCATATTTTTTTTGCTTAAATTCTTTTATTGGTACATTTTAGGTATAAAATACATTTACATTTATCATTGGGTGCTTGTACCTGTACATGATGTATCTTGGTTCTTATTTTAAATGACTAAGCGGCAGTCAATGTCTTTGTATTTTTCTATTATCAAAGTATCACCACTAACTAGGAGCATAGTAAGAATTCAGTAAACTATGTTCTAACATTCAGAATTTCATGTGTGAGGTGAATGACTACAATTCACTTGTTATTTTATGTTATAGTCACTGGCAAATTGATACTTCTAGCAACTTCACGCTTATGCGGTACTTGGGGAAAAATGAATTCTTTCTGACTATGAAATACTTTTACTATGAAGTAACAATTAGTTTGCCTAAAATTGAAAAATTGCATTCTCAATCAACATGTCTAATAGTTTAATATTTCACTGATTTTGTAATGCATAGCATTGAACAAAACAAATTTTTAAATAAATGTCACATCTTTGAAGTGAAAATGTTACAAGACCAAATGATTTGCACCTGGACACAGCATAAAAATATAGTAAAATAAATCTTGCCTGTTGCATATGGAAAATTTTGTTTCTAAAAGTATACACATTGACATGACACAAGTTTGGTGAGATAAAAAAGAAACATATGTGCTGATCTTGTGCCAATCGAGAAAATTAGAAAATATGCTTCCAATCCTTTTATGACATATTAGAACTGGAAACTTACTTTAACAAAGTCACAAAGCAACAGAGTTTCTATGGGATCCTGGAGATGAAAATTACTTCCTGAGGCCATCCACATTATTATATCTCAAGGAAGGGTCCAATAGACCACCTCCAATGAAGTTGCAATATTCCTAAAAATCTTTTAAGCCTTGTTTAACATCTGCAAGTGAGTGTTACAAAATAGATAATTGTGGGAAAGAAGGATTTAAAATTTTTGAGCAGTGCAAGTTTAAGTTATATTAGAGCTGAATAATAGATTTTAAGAGTGGTAGAAGTGAAATGTCCAGTTTCATTCAATCCTACTCACTCAATTCATTGTGGAGGAACAGAAAGACCAAGTAATTTTTTCAGCATTTTGTAGGAAGCTAAGTAGACTCCTTCCAGGCCACTTTCTTGTGTCTTCCCACCTATGCTTGTTGCATTATACATTTAGATGTTTCTACTTACACATTCTTTTTCCTAGAACATGAGTTCTTGGAGAATTGAGACTTTATGTATAATATCTTTCCTGAAGATAAAGAAACAAACTAACAGATAAATACACAGCAGAAAAAAATATGATATATTATTTGGGGTCTGTCAGTGTCATCTTGGAAACCTTAAATGACTTTAACTCTTTGCCTCTTCATTCTTCTACTTCCAGAATTATTACATATACAAATCTGTGCTCTCCTTGTCCTGATTTTACTGAGGATGACTTTAAGGATTCCCAAGCTCAGCCATCTGGAAATTTTGTTGCTTGCATGTCCTCAGCTGAGCATCTTAATATTAATACAGTATTAATACAACATCTTACTTCATTCTGAAATCAAGACAACATGATGTTTTCAAACTTTGAGATTAGATTTTTCTCCTGATATACTGCCAAGTATTCCAGTTCCTGAGATCCTGACTGATTCCCAATAGTTATTTCCCCTGTAGTAATGTCTTGGATTATAATGAAAAGACTGCAAAAATATTTAGCATTCTCCAGCATCCTGCTCAGGAACACTTGTTTTGGGACTTCTTGTGTAGCTTGCTACCAAAGTGATTCAATCCTGACTCTGTCTCACCTGGATCCATACAAGTTTCTCTAGTTCTGAATTTCAACTCTCCTACTTGGCTCTATCGTCCTAATGTCAATAGAATTGTTCCCAGTTGTGTTCTGAAACATGATTATCATCTCAGGAAAAAAAGCCAGACAAATTCATTGCATTAGCTTTTCTCTTAAAAAGTGGTATCGTCCAATCAGACATGCTATTACCAAGTAGTGATAGAATCGTATTTTCCCTTTTCTAAGATATTTTTGTCCTTTAAACAACAAAAAAATATAACTTTGGTATGTGTAACTATCATCGAAACAAATATTTTCTCATGTTAAAGCAATGCAACTGTGTAGATTTAGCAAGAACATATCTATATCTCAGAGATATCTATAAAAGTACACACATATAATAGCTTTCTTATTCTCAATATGGCCAAAACTTAGCAGAAATGAAACTCATATTCATAACAATTTTCATTTTTGGCCTTAAAATAAGTGCCAGAGTTTCTCACAGCAATTTGCCTCTGTACTCTGGATCAAGTTACTTCAATTCTACTTCCTGCTAGACAACATTAGTCTCTTTGCTTTCCAAAGTAGTCTTTTGTTCTGGTTTTAAGATGTCTGCCAATCTTTTCATTCAGTTTTATTCTGTATCTTAATGGAGATGAATGTACACATGTTCTTTTGACAGATATATTAATCTACCCTAAATTTCTGATTCCTTTTCTCTTTTTACCCTATTAAAGTTTTTCTTTACATGAGGTTCTTTTTCTATACAGGTTAGGCTACATATTTGTCTGTGAAAAGGGTTTAACTTTTTCCATCGCCTTTTGTTGTCAATCATAGGAAGTTGGTTTCAACTGCATAGATAAAGCCTCCCGTAAAAGAAGCTTACTATCACATCTTATAGGTGAAGGTTCATCCCCTGCTCTAGCCTGACACCTTTACGTGTTCATTTTCTATTTTCCTGGCTACTGGCTTTAGGAATGTTGGTTAATGGTGTCCTGGAGGTTATGCACACATCTGGCCATTGTTAACTTTAGAGTCCCATGTTGTCTTGATGATTCCAACTCAAGAATAACTCTTGTGACTTTTATAATTTTGCAACATAATTCAGGAAATCTACTCTTAGTTTGAGGTTTCTTTGACTACTCAAAGAAACCAGAGAGAACAGAGAGTATCATAAAATAAATATCCATTTTATTAATCAAAGAGAGGTATGTTTATTTTCAAAAAGGCTGGCATTTAATTTTAGTTCTAGATAGCTAGTAAGATGACAGACTAAAAACATAACTGAAATATTTTTGTATGGGGGATCGAACTCAGGACCTTGTGCTTGCGAGCCAGGTGCAATGTCACTGAGCTAAATCCCCAGTCCATGAATATTTTTAATCAATATGAAGGAACATATGTTAATTTAGCAGACCAGTATATTTCCTATTCAATTGCCATCTATATGAACAATTTTTAAAATAAAAAAATTGGAGAGTATGTGTACATGCATTCATACATATACATAGTTAAACATAAACTTAAAACTCCACAGTTCCAATATAAAAACTCTGATGCCTGGAAAATACAATATTTGTAAAAGTATAACATTACCCAAAAATAATAGAACAAATGTTTATTCTTCTTACCCTAAATATATTTTCAATAGTTCTTTTTAGTTTTTCACTTCAGATGATAGACAGTAGCTTTTGAAAACTCTAATCATATTATCTATAATTACTATTTCCAGTGCTTAGTTTAGTGGTAGATTTTAAAAAAGTATTAGTAATGATTTATAATACTTCTTTAATTTTCCTGCCAACTGTAATATATACAACTAATCTCTCTTTTCTGGGAGAATTTTACCAGATTATTTAAGTGGCCTAAAAGTATATCTAATATATCATTAAAATATTTAAAAATACTGATAGGGTCCTCTATAAGAATAGTTTGATATTTGCTGGTATTGAAAAATATATTGAACTTTTTCTAAAATTATCAGTGTAATTGATAGAAGGAAAAAATCAAATGCCTAGAAGTTTTTATTGTAGGAAATATGGATATATTTATATATGTTATTTTGATATTTTTATTCAAAAAAAGTCCAAATTGTAAATGTTTGTAAATTATAATATTAAGTACATTAATGGATTTTGGAACAAGAAAATTATTTATTTTCTCATCAAAATGGAAAAAACTGACATTCTCATTCAATATTTCTAGATGTGTGTAAACATAAATTGTTTTCTTAAATTTAATGCCATTATATGTGAAATGTTTCAAGTTATAAATAAAATTTTAAATATACTTATGTTGGCATAGTTTATGCTTAATCTTAACATTTTCCAACTATAGCAGAAGAGCACAAATGAATACTTATAGCTCTGGGATATACAACTTGAAATTTCAAAAATTCTTTTATTGGTACATTGTAGGTATACAACACAATTACATTTCTCACTGGGAATTGTACCTTTACATAATGCATCTTGGTTCTTATTTTTTCCCCATTCCTAGCCCTCTCTTCATGCCCTCCACTGTAGGGAACAGGGGAAGGGGACGTTACCAGAACCTCTGCAGTTAGTCCTAGTCTCCTGCGAGCCATGGCAGCACACGGTGAATTACAGGAAAGGTAGAAAAATGAGACCGAGAAGAAGCTGAGCTTTGGGTCTGATCAGTGCTCCTCTGGGCAGCAAAGACAAAGCCTACCGCACCTTTTATTCAGTACATCGGGAGAAACGAATGTAACAAATGACTTGCAGAGAGTTCAATAGTTCACATTGGGATAAACAAGGTGTAAGGGAAGGCTTGCAGAGAGTTCAGTACATCTCTGGTAAACAAGATGTTAATCAGTCCAAGAACAATGAGGAACTGAGCAGATGTTTGTTCTCCCAGGATGTTTCTTGTCCTGGAGAATCACAGCATCACTGGATCACTGAAGTCTCAGTTGTGACCGGAGGCCAAACTGGAGTTATTCTGCAGCTGGGCTGTAGGCAAGAGAACTAGGCTAACCAAATGATTTATCCCTAGAATTATGTAGCATTGCTCCCAACACTCCACCCTTCCCTATTTACACAGACTTTATTACCATTTTTTCCATTTCTCATCATTTTTCCTTTCCCTTCTTTCCTTTCCACTGCCCCTCCCACTACCCCTACCCCTTTGGACCTTTTCTTCCTATTTTACATTATTGATTACTCATTCTAATCATTGGTTCATTTTAGGTAAACAATATAATGACATTCATCATTGGAAATTTGCACCTTTACATAGTCTCTTTTGGTTCTTATTTTTCACCCTTGCCCAGCCCTCCCTTCAACCCCTCCAGTCCTCCCTATTTACAAAGATTTTGTTCCTATTTTTCCATTTTCTCCTATTAATCCCATTCCCTTCTATCCTTTCCCCTAGCCCTCCCACTTCCTTCCCCTTTGCCCCTTTTCTTCCTATTTCACATTACCTATTATATATTCAATCCTTATTTACACTTTCAGTTTCTCACACCAGAGAAACTATTCAGTATTTATTCATGTGTGTCCTATTTATTTCACTTAAGAGTATCGCCTCAATGTGCATCCACTTAGCTATAAATGTCTCTAATTTCTCATTTTTTATGGCTGAGTAGTATCTCTCACCACGCACTAAACTAAAATCAAAATGGATTAAAGATCTAAATATTAAAATAGAAACTCTGAACCAACTGGAACAGAGGTTAGGTAGAACCCTTGAAGACATCAGTGTAGGAAAAGATTTTATGAACAAAACCTCAGTTGCCCGTGAACTAGCACAAACAATCAACAAGTGGGATCTCTTCTTATTAAAAGGCTTCTGCACAGCAAAAGAAACCACCAGCAGTGTGAAGAGACAATCCACAATGTGGGAAAAAATCTTCACCTGCTCTTCCTCAGACAAAGGTCTACTATCTCAAATCTATAAAGAACTTAAAAAGATCAGACCTCCCAAATTTAAAGGCCCAATCGAAAAATGGGCATCTGAAATGAACAGACATTTCTCAGACAAAGAAGTAGAAATAGCAAATAAATACATGAAAAAATGTTCAACATCACTGGCCATTTGAGACATGCAAATGAAAACAACGCTGAGATTCCACTTCAGTCCAGAAAGAATGGCTGCTATCATGAAATCAACCAATAAGAAATGTTGGCGGGGCTGTGGGGAAAGAGGAACCCTGCTCCGCTGCTGGTGGGACTGTAGACTGGTGCAAGCACTGTGGAAATCAGTATGGAGATACCTCAAAGAACTAGGACTGGAAGTCCCATTTGACCCCACTATTCCACTGCTGGGGATCTTCCCCGAAGAATTAAAAGAATCATACCACAGTGATATATGTGCGTCCATGTTCATAGCAGCACAGTTTGTCATAGCTAAAACTTGGAAACAGCCCAAATGCCCATCAACTGGAGACTGGATAAAGAAAATGTATTTTTTTTTATAAAATGGAGTACTACTCAGCCATAAAAAATTCTTAATTTTATTATGTCATGACAAAATAGTCATCTGACAATTTCATGAAGTGAGAGCTCTGAATGTTTTAATACTGAGTGATTTTTTTGATAGCACCAGATTGAGGAGCCTTCCAAAATGATTTCATTTTTCACATTGGTTAGGAAACCAGAATATTTTGTAAAAAAAAATGATCTGTCTGAAAAAAGTGTTCCAAAAACTAGAGTTTAAATTTTCCTGGTGAAATTAGTAAAATAATTATAGTTGAAAAGTTAGAAAGTTTAAATCAAAAAGAATTACTTCACCTTGATATGTGTCTTCTTTTGATCATAATTTTAGTTCCTAAAAGGTGCCATTATTTGTCATTTTTATGTAGAGAAACTTGAACAAGTAATTTTAATTCTTTCACCTGTTTTATTATGTTTCTTATGGGGACATTATTTTGAATACTTGCTGCTAAAATCTAATGTAATTTTCCATGAAAAGAAAGTCTTGATTAAAGCAGAAAAAAACAAAAATCCCCAAATATTGAAGTAGTTCACCAAGAATTTGAGATACCAATGTTTTACTAAACATGTTTGATAATTAAACATGAAAGGAAAGATACTAAATGAAACATTTCTTCTTTAAACTTTCATTTGTAAGGAAAATACTTAAATTCACAGTATTATCATTGTGCAAAATACATGATACTATATAGCTAGAGGATGTTTTTAGTATAGAGGTGAATATCTGAGTTGACATCTTTGCTCTTTTTCCCCCATCTGCGGCTACAGTCATGTAATTTACTTAAATGTCCAGTTTTTATAATTATAGAACTTAATTTCAAGGCTGTGTTAAGGATAACATGAGATAACACTATAATTTTATTAATATTTATATTACTGTTAGTATAATTAGAATATATAGGTTTTTTAAAAGGTAAAATATTAAAATAAACTATAAATTATTGCACATTAAAAACTAGGACACTCAGTTTAATAACTACATAGTATCAGTTACATTAAACCCTGTAAATTAAATACTGAACATTCAATGAACATTTTTAGGTCAATTTAGTATGATTTTTTGTATTTTAAAGTAGACTGATACTTAACTTCTCTTACAGTTTTTATTATATCAACTAAACACATTTCAATTAAATTTGTATAGCTACATATATTATTCTTCATATCAAAAATTAGGAAAGATATCCTTTATATTTTAAAAACTAAAGGTAAATGATCAGCCTAAGATTACACTAACAGTAAAATTCAAAAGATAGAATTAACTTCCAGAACTGGCTTACCTTATATGCCACACATTGTATCAAAATTTCAGAAATTATACTAAGGATATGTTTAACTTTTTTTTCTTAAATTCTTTTATTGCTACATTTTAGGTATACAATATGTTCACATTTATCATTGGGTGCTTGTGCCTGTACATGAAGTATCTTGGTTCTTATTTTTTTCCCATTACCTGTGTCCCCTTCAACCCCTCCACTCGTCCCTATTTACATAGAATTCATTTCCATTTTTTTTCTTTTCCCATAATTTTTCCTTTCCCTTCTTTCCTTCCCCCTTCCCCTTCCATCACCCTTACCCTTTTGGACTATTTCTACCTATTTCAAATTATCAATTATTTATTTTAATCATTTTAACCCTTATTTACACTTTCAGTTTCTCACACTAGAGAAACTATTCAATATTTACACGTGTATCCTATTTATTTCATTTAAGAGTATGCCCTCAATGTGCATCCATTTAGCTATAAATGTCTCTAGTTTCTCATTCTTTATGGCTAAGTAATGCGTCATTTTATAGAAAAGTTACATATTCTTTATCCAGTCTCCAGTAGATGGTCAATTGGGTTGCTTCCAAGTTTTAGCTATCACGAATTGTGCTGCTATGAACATAGGTGCACATATATCACTGTGGTATGATTCTTTTAATACCTTGGAGAAGATACCCAGCAGGGGAAAAGCTGGGTGAAATGGGACTTCCAATCCTAGTTCTTTGTGGTATCTCCATATTGATTTAAACAGTGGTTGCACCAGTTTCCACTCCCACCAGCAGTGGAGCAGTGCTCCTCTTCCCCAAAGCCATCCCAGTATTTATTATTGGTTGATTTCTTGATAGAAGCCATTGTTTCTGGGGTGAGGTGGAATCTCAGTGTTGCTTTCATCTGCATCTCTCAAATTACCAGTGATGTTGAACATATTTTCATATATTTATTTGCTGCGTTTACTTCTTGTTCTGAGAAATGTCTGTTCATTTCAGATGCCCATTTTTGAATTAGGTCTTTGAATTTGGGGGGTCTGATTTTTTTTCAGTTCTTTATATATTCTAGATAGTAGTCCTTTGTCTGAGGTACAGTTGCTAAAAAACCTTTCCTACATTGTAGGTTGTCTCTTAGCTCTGTTGGTGGTTTCTTTTGCAGAGCAGAAGCTTTTTAATAAGATGAGATCCCAGTTGTTGATTCTTTGTGCTAGTTCCCATGCTACTGATGTTTTGTTCATAAAGTCTTTTTCAATGCCAATGTCTTCAAGAATTCTGCCTAACTTATTTTCCAGAAAGTTTAGTGTTTGTGTCTTAATATTTATGTCTTTAATTCACTTCAATCTTAGTTGAGTGCATGGTGATAGGTATGAGTCTAGTTTTAATCTTTGGCAGGTTGAAATCCAGTTTTTCCAATACCATATATTGAATTGGCTGTCTTTCCTCCAATGATGGTGGTTGGCTCCTTTGTCAAAAATGAGGGGGCTGAGTGTGTCTGGAGTTCTTTCTGCATCTTCTAATCTATTCCACTGATCTTCAGGTCTGTTCTTTTGCCAGTGCCATGCTCTTTTTATTACAGTGGCTTTGTAGTACAGTTTCAAGTTGGGGATTGTGATACCCCCTACCATGTCTCTGTTGCTTAGAATTGCTTTTACCATTCTAGGTCTCTTCTGGTTCCAAGTGAATTTTTGGATTTTTTTCCTCTAGTTCTTTGAAGTATGTTGTTGGAATTTCAATTGGCATTGCATTAAATCTATATAGTAGTTTTGTAATTATGGCCTTTTTACTATATTGGTTTTTCCTACTTGGGAGCAAGGGATGTCTATTTTCTTACATGCTCTTCAATCACTTTTTTCAGAGTGTTGTAGTTTTCCATGTAAAAGTGTTTTGCTTCCTTTGTTAAATTGATTCCTAGATATTTCATTTTTTTTGGATGCTATTGAGAAAGGAATTGTTTCCCTAATTTCTCTTTCAGTGAGTTGATTATTCTGTACAAGAAGACTATTGTTTTTTGAGTGTTGGCCTTGTATCCATCTACTCTACCGAATCTGTCAATTAAGTCCAGAAGACTTTGGCAGAGTTTCTTGGGTCTTCTATGTAAAGTATCATATCATCAGCAAATAATGACAGTTTAACTTCTTCCTTTCCTATCTTTATTCCTTTTATTTCTTTCTCTTTTCTAACTGCAGTGGCTAATGTTTCCAGAACTATGTTGAACAGGAGTGGTGATAGTGGCCATCCTTGTCTTGTTCCTGATTTTAGAGTGAAAGTTTTCAGTTTTTGACCATTTAGTATGATGTTGGCTTTTGGTTATTCATAGATAGCCTTAATCAGGTTGAGATAAATACCTTCTATTCCAATTTTCTGTAGGATTTTTATCATGAATGGGTGTTGGATTTTGTCAAATGCTTTTTCTGCATCTTTTGAGATGATCATATGGTTTTGTCCTTGGCTCTGTTAATATACTATATTACATTTATTGATTTAAGCATGTTGAACCATCCTTGCATCCCTGGGATGAATCTGACCTTTCAGGGTGTATGATCTTCTTTATGACCATCTGTATTCTGTTTACCAGTATCTTGTTCAGGATTTTTGCATCTATGTTCATTAGGGATATTGGCTTGTAGTTCTCTTCTTTGGTTGGGTCTTTCCCTGGTTTTGGAATCAAAGTAACACTTGCTTCCAAGAATGAGTTTGGAAGCCTTGCTTCCCTTTCAATTTCCTTGATGAGTTTAAAGAGTAATGGCTACAGTTCTTCTTTAAATATCTTGTAGAAATCAGCTGTGAAACCATCAGGACCTGGGATTTTCTTTGTTGGTAAATTTTTTATTCTATTTTCAATTTCACTCATTATAATTGGGGTGTTTAGAAATTCTATATCTTCTTCATTTAACTTTAACAATTCATATGTATCTAGGAATCTGTGTTTTCCATTTTATTAGAGTACAGGTTCTCGAAGTAGGTATTGATGCTCCTCTGGATTTCTGCTGGATTTGTTGTGGCTTCACGTTTTTTCATTCTTAATTGCATGGATTTGAGTCTTTTCTTTCCTTTTTTTGATAAGGTTGGCTAAATGTTTATCGATTTTATTTATTCTTTCAAAAAACCAACTCTTTGATTCATTAATTTTTTGTATCATTCTCTTAGTCTCCATTGCATTCATTTTTGCTCTGATCTTTATAATTTTCTGTCTTGTATGAGCTTGAGTTTGTTATGTTCTTCTTTTTCTAGGACCTTGAGGTTCTGCATTAGGTTGTTTATTTGAGTTCTATCTCTTTTCTTAATATGTGCATTCACTTCTGTGAATTTCCCACATAGAATTGCTTTCCTTGTGTACCATAGATTCCTATATGTTGTACTGGCATTATCATTTATTTGTAGAAACTGTCTAATTTCTTCTTTAATTTCCTCTGTGACCCATTGGTTGTTCTGTAGGGTGTTTCCATGTGTTTTGGGGTGTTCTGTGATTTCTTATGTTATCAATCTCCAATTTTATTGCACTATGGTCTGATAATATACAGGGGATAACTTCAATTATTTTATACTTACTCAGATTTGCCCTATGAGCTAGCATGTGATCTATTTTGGAAAATGACCCATGTGCAGCTGAAAAGAATGTGTATTCTGATTTTGTGGGGTGGAACACTCTATAAACATCTATTAAGTCCATTTGTTCAATAGCTTGGTTCAGTTCTAGAATTTCATTGTTAATTTTTTTTCCTAGATGATCTGTCTATTTGTGATAGAGGGGTGTTGAGGTCCCCCCACTACAATTGTGTTAGTGCTTATTTGGTTTTTCATGTCCATTAATATTTGTTTTGTATAGTTGGGGGCATTTGTATTTGATGCATAAATATTTAGGATTGTCATCTCTTCCTCTTGGATTGTTCCCTTCACAAGGATATAGTGACCATTTTTGCCTCTCTTAATTAGTTTTGGTTTGAAATCTAATTTGTCTGCAAATAAGATTGCTACCCCTGCTTTTTTCTGGGTTTCTGGAGCCTGAAAAACTGTTTTCCATCCTTTTACTTTCAATCTATCAATTTCTTTTTGAGTTAGGTGTGTTTCTTGTATACAACATATTGTTGGATTTTGCTTCTTAATTCATTCTGGCAGTCTAATTGTTTTGATTGGTGAATTGAGGCCATTAACATTGATGGTTATAATTGATAGATATTGACTCATCCTTGTCATGGTGTTTTACTTTTGTTGGGTCTTTTATTCCTTATTTTCCCCCCTTTCCCTTTAGTTTATTACCTTGCCTGGTGACTTCCCTCTGTTGGCCCTCATGGAGTTGTAATCTTCATCATTTTTTTCTAGGATATTGTTTAGAATTGCTTGGAGTGCTGGTTTGGTGTTCATGAAATTTCTCAGGTGTTCTTTGTCTTGGTGGTATCTAATTTCCCCATCGATTTTGATAGATAATTTTGCAGGGTACAACAATCTAGGTTGGAAGTTATTTTCTTTTATAGCTTGAAATACTTGAGGCTCTCCTTGAGTTGAGGGTTTGTGTTGAGAAGTCTGCTCTGATTTTGATGGGCTTTCCTTTTTAGGTGATTTGTTTCTTTTCTCTATCTGTTTGTAGGATTTGGTTCTTCTGTTGAGTTTCTGGGATCTTGACTATCATATATCTAGCTGTAGATTATTTTGATCATGGCTAGTTGGAGTTCTAAATGCTTCACTTATCTGTATGTCCAATTCTCTTCCACTGTCTGGAAAGTTTTCAACTATTACTTCTATGAACAGTTTTTTTTTTTATGTCAATTGTATTTTCTCCTGTTTTTTCGTGGACTCCTATTAGTCTTGAGTTATTCTTCTTTCCATCATCTAGCAGATGCTGGATTCATTTTCATGGAACCTTACTATTTTTAAGAGATCTCTGTTTACATGGTCCTTAACCTCAATCCTCTCTTCTATATCTGATAGTCTATCTTCAGATTCCCTTAATCTGTTGTGCCTACTTTCAATGGAATTTTTAATCTCCTGAATATCTGTTTGAATCTGTTTCACAGATTCCATTTCTTTCTTATGTTGGGCGATCATGGTTTCCATTTCTTTCTTATGCTGGGCATTCATGGCTTATACCATGTTTCTGAGCTCATCTATTTTTTTTTTATCTGTTTCTATTCTAGAGCCTCTAATTATGTCTTTCACTCTGCTCACCATCTCTGTTGTTACCTGGGAGATTATTTCTGCTTTGAATTTTTCTATATCCTCATTCATCTGTTTTGTTCTTTCCTGTGCTATCAATTCAGGGTGTCCACGTGGTTGATTATCAGATTTTTCCACCTCATTTCCCCCAGAATTTATCCTTGGTGTGGTGGAAGTCTGAGTTTGTGCCTTGCTTAAATGTCTTCTAATTTTTGTTTATGGTATTGTCCTTGGATTAATCCCTGGGTTGACACTTTGAAATTGCTTATTGTAAGTATCTTTCTTGCTTGTAATTAGAACCCTTATGGAATTATTGCTTCTCAGAGATGTCTTCCAGATATAGCTGGTTTTTAGGTTTTGAGTCTCTAATGACTCTGAGGCTATCTCATTTTCATTATACCAGGAAGGATCACTGACTAGATCAATCATAACACCTTAGCCCAGGTGATACAGTAGCATCACCCTAGCATCAAGTACATCTTAGAAAATGACAGTTTATTAAAGTTATTAATCTATCACCTTTAACTGTGTGAATTAAATCAAAATCAAGGACCTACCCAACATTTTTATAGTGAACAAACTCTTCAACATAGCAACTTTACCCTTCAGGATGGGGATTTAGAAGGAGTTGTGGAGGAATGGATCAATAGGTAGAACAATAGGTGAAGGTTAGCAGTGAGGCCAGAGGACACAGGCAAGAGAATGAAAAAGAGAATAAAAGAAAAATAAAGAAGAAATACAAAATATGGCCAGAACAGGAGCAAAAAGGGAGATGAAGAACAATGTGGGACAGCAAGAGAGTAAAGAGATAGAGAAAGGAGAGAGAAAAGAAAGAAAAGGAGAACTGAAAAATAAAGATTTGAAAAAAGTAGAAAAAAAATTACAAATAAGGGGAAAAATAAAAATGAAAATGAAGGGCCTCCTTCAGGGTATGTCTCCGCTGTCACAATAGACAACATGGGCAGCAGTGTGCAGATATAAGTCTATGAGTTTGAGCAAGCCAGTCACAGACCCATGAGATTGAGGCAGATTTCTGACTGCAAAACCCAAGTTGAACTACCTGTCCTCCCATAGGGTTGAACTCTGCAAGGTTGTACTGCAGGTTCTAGTTGCCCTTCCCCTGAAGATAGTCCAAGTTCCAATGGGAGGTGATGATCCCTCCAACTTACCCAGTATGGTGGTGGTGGGGGGTCTGGTGTCCCCTGTCTTTGTAGTGTGGAATCAGGTAGCAGTACAGCCAGGAGGCGGGGGGTTGGGGTTAGCTATGTGGATCACTGCCATGGGTGTGGCCAGTGCCAAGGGGTCCTCACCTTCTGGCTGGTTCCCACCTGTGTGCTTGGTGCAGGCTGGATCAAGGTTATGTTTTTCACCTTCATCTTCTCACATTACTCATAGTCTCAGATATAAAAGGTTTTACCTCAGGCCCAGCAGACTCTTCTCATTATCCAGAAACAAGGCTGACATAAATACCTGTACATTTCCCTTTGTCAATCTGTGTAAGTTTCCTTAAGATATGAGACTAGGTAAGGGTTAAGATCAAATGAAATGCATATACATACAAAACAAAGACCATATTGTGTAAAAATTTTGAACTAAAACTGTACAAAATTGAATTTTAAAGGCTGAATGTGAAGAAAGAGCAATAAGAGGGGGTGGGAAAACAAAACAAAACAAACAAACAAACAACAACAACAACAA
>NW_004624840.1:1029335-1069835 GCF_000247695.1 Heterocephalus glaber
AAAGAAAAACTCTCAAATTATTCTTAGTAGTACATAACTATAGAAAACTTCATTCATATTTCTTTTATTTTCTGAAAGTTCTGATATTTTATATATGACTATCACAAAAAGTGGTACTGTTTTAAAATGCATATTTGTCTTAGGACAATAGGTGGATAATTGGAAATGACATGTTAATAATTTATTACAAGTATCATACAAATAACACTAAATCAGAGGTTCAAAATTGAAATAAATAATGAAAATTGGAAAATGTTGGAAGAAAAATTGATACATTTTGAAAATAACCAAGTAGGAAAATTTTTCCTAAGTGTGATCCCAAAACATAAGCTCCTCAAATGGTGCATTTAATTCCAAAAATCGTATAATTTTAAATTAGCATTTTACATAGAAAATATTATAACGTGGGGCAAATCCTTTCCTCTACAGAGTTATATCAAGAGTATGTAAATTAACTGGACAAAAATATAAAGGGAATTTTGCCATCTTTGCCTAATGCTGACTGCTTAGTTTTTGGTGAGCATGGTGAAGGTCCAGCAGTTCCTTTCAAAACAAAACAGAGATTCCATCATTTATAAGCTTTCCCAGGAATTTATAGGAAATAAAAAAGTATTTCTTAAAGTTTAAAGATATTCAACTTCACTCAAGTAAAGGAAATCTTTTTGGAATTTAAGTAACATTTCTGACATGTCAAAATTATAAAACTAGAGAACAGATTACTGGCTCCCAGGAATTAAGATGATGTAAGAGGGGAATCAGGAAAGGGGACAGAAGTGGCTATAACTGGACAACACCAGGGGTCCTAGTGATGAAATGCTCTCATTTTAACTAAGTCTGCTGCAATATCATGGTTGTGCTATTGTGCAATAGTACTACAAGATGATAGTACTAGACGAAGTTGGCTAAATGGTATACAGGACTCTGTGTTATTTCTTGTAACTGCAAATAACTATTATCAGAAACAAAAGTGTTAAATTAATAAAAGAGCAATACTTTCACACTGTTGGTGGGAAATTAGAATATTCATTGTGGGAAAAAATGAGATTCTTTTAAAAAATTAAAAATAGATCTACTATATAATCTAGCAACTCCACTTACCAGATTATGTCAAAAGCAAATTCAGTAAGTGTTCTACACTTCCCATGGCAGCACTGTTCACAAGAGTCAAGAAATAGGAATGGCTTACGTGTCTGTCAACTGATGAATAAAAGCATTTTGTATAGAAAACAGTTAAATATATATTTTAGAAACTGAATGCCCAAGATACAACCCAAACCCAGTTATTTATTGCAAAGCACCAACACTGCAATTAAACTTGAATACTGAGGTTTTAGTTTAGAAAAAAAGAATTCATGAAATAATATCTTCTATTTTAAAAGAAAAACACAATGACATAGCTTTCAATGATACAAACAACTTTTTATTGAAAGGAAAAAGATTGCATTTGGCCTGTTTTTGCACATGAAATGTGATCTTTGCTGTTGTGTGCATGCTGGTAATTTGTCAAACCTTGGCTTATAGTTTCTTAGTTTGAGAGCACCACATGCAGCACTCAGGTCATCTGTTAACCTGTTTCTTATATCAGATTTGATATAATTCAAAGCTGAAAACAGCTGCTCACCAGCATAAGTCACTGGGGCAACTTGACTCATGTGCCAAAAGAGAAGGCTCTGCATGTGCACTGAGGCACATGTGCCACAGGTTTGTCATCATTGATATAGAGTATAGTGGAATATTATTTGTCTTTCAAAAAGAACAAAATCTTGTCATTTATGGCAGAATGCGTGAACTTAGAGAATACTACATTAAGTGAAATAAACAACAGGAGTCAGTATTACAACATGATACATAAACTCAGGAAATAGCAGCAGGCAGATGGGAACAGACATTGGGTTGGAGAGTTAGAGTTGATTTCCAAGCTGGTTGGTTTGAACTTTATGATGTCATTGCAGGGTGTTTTTAATTACATGACAGATCACATTAAAATGCAAAAAGATTTCTTGTTTCTTCACTTTAGAATAAAATTTTCAAATGTCAAGTTGTACACCTTACTTCTTATAGGGTGCACAATTTTATTATTTGGGATGAGAGTAGAACATTTAAAAAAAGATCTTTCTTGATCTGTCAAACAGAAAGTAAAGAACTTGCTGTGAAGATAAATCGGAGCTTAATGGAAGAGTTATAACAAATTTGCAAGTTGATGGCTTTTTCTCAGGAATTATGCAACTTTAGTTACAACAACTTAAATGCTTTTGTGATTTAGCAAAACTATTTTCCTGACAGTTAATGCTTTGCCACTTGCCTGTAAAAATTATTCAGAGTGACTTAAAAAGAATTATATAAATAGAAAACTTTAAGATATTTAAATAAGAAAAAATACAAAAGAAAGAAAGGGTAAAGAAAGGGAGGGAGACAAAGAAAAAACAAAAGGAAGGAATTTTAATTCTGCCATCATTTCTGTTTTCCCTAATTCGCCTAAAAAGACTTTTGATGTCCATGAAAACATCTTAAAATAAATATTATTTTCCAGGACTCACAATATAAATACCATTTAAAAATATTTGGAAGGGGATAGAAGACTGAATATTTCAAATAATTAAAAAAATGCTTTAAATTTGTTCATTGTATGCAAATAATTAAAATCACTACAATGATCACAATGTTTGGAAGTACTTTTCAATTACAAAACCATAATATTTATTTATTTATTTATCAATCAACTGCAATTTAGTTGTGTCCTATTCCACAGTTAAAGTAATAGGACAAAAAATATAATCTTTGTGGGAAATAGATGGGAACAGATGTCTGGGGGCGAATATTCTTTCTTGCACATATTTTTCTATGGACAGACATCATTACAGAGTGAGAGACGAAGATGTGACCATACACAGAATGATATGAGGTTGACATACAGAGGAAGAGAGTAGGAGAGTACCGCATGAACGCTGGAGTGCTTTTGTTTTTCCTGCCATGTTAGAGACTGAACATAGGGACAGGCGTATGCTTTACCACTGAGCTACACCCCCAGTTCAGAGAGCTCATAAGAAATTTACTTTGTATAATTTGTGTTTCTCATTTAAGAGAAACCATGCTATATTTGAATTTGTATGTCTGATTTACTTCGGTTAACATTATGGTCTCAGGGTACATCTATTTTCCTACAGTGATTCAAGTTTATCTTTCTTTAGGGTAGAACAGTACTTCATTGTGTGTAAATGCCTTATTTTCTTTATCCATTCATCTTTACAGGAAGGAGGAAGATGGCTCTTCAAATGAACAGGGAATCAAGAGATGGAGGAAGCGGGAGGGGATGGAAAGGGGATGGAAAAAGAAATTGAGATGTGTTATATACATCCACCAACCACACATGAGACATAAATATTATGTATTGCAAACATGTACTAATAAAAATAAGTATAAAAAATACATTTAAAGCATTATGTACTGAAGGAAAGAAAGAGGAGAACCTGATGATTTATGTGCATGCTAGGTTAAAAACCTTAAAACAAAAAAGATTTAATTTACCTTTGATTTTCACTGGTGGAATGAGGGCATAGAAAATCAAAGAAAACATTGTTCAAGGGAGTGAAGTATATATAATTTCTAAATGAAGAAATAACTTATTTTTCTGGATTAGTTGATGGCAGAAATAGAGTAACTAGTGAAGAGAAAAATATAATAAACTTGATTAGAAAAAAATAAAAAGAAAATTTTCATCCTATATAATAAATACCCGGTTAGACTTTGTTTTTAATTAATTAACAGTTCAATAATCTTAGCAGATACTGGGATCATATTTTTGTGCTGAAACTTTGGCGATATTATTGACAAAATTTCAGTGGTCCTCTCTGAGAGGATAATTATACAATCCCAAAACTACCATCACCACAAACACAGAATGAACTCTGGTGTGGCCATATGACTTTCTTTGGCCAAAGAAACTTAATAGAAAGGATCTTAGTTGCCTCAGGGCTGTTCAAGTGTTGACATTTCCTCTTTTTTTTGTCTCTATCATTTTATCTCAATAAAGACTTTGTATACTTCAGTAATTTTGTCACTAGAATGAATAAGAAAAGCAGGATGATTAAGAAATAAATTTTATTCTTTGAGTCATTTTTATGTTCAGATTTACTGTTACTAATCAGCGTGGCCTAGCTAGAATACTTAAAATGATATGCTTTCCTTAGTTTGGGAGTTTTCTTCATCTGGAAATCATGTATGTTTAAGAAAAAAATCAGGAAAATCTGACTTCTTCTTTGAAAGATGCTTCTTAAAATATTTTTAAAAATCTAACCATGATTTTATTTCCTCTCTACATTGTTAAATTTTGTCATACATTGATGCTTAATCCCATCCCTGATAAAACTGCACAACTGGATTAAATTGATCTGGTGATTAGGTTTTGGTAATAAAAATGGGTCCTTCATTAATGAAGTACAGAGAAGCATTGTAGAGAGAAAATACCTACAGGAAAGGGGGACGCTGGGGGAGTGTGTGCCTGTGTATTGAGAAAGAGAACACACTAGTGTCTGTAGCATGTGTCTCACTGTTTTCATACAAAAGCAAGTATCTTTGGTAGTATCAGAGACATTTGGTAGATTTAGACTCACCAAGGATCACTAATGATGACTTCTATGAAGCAGAATTGAAGGAGATATTGGAAGCACTCTGTTTTATTTGAGGACATCATGTTGGTGATAATCATGCTCACCACCACATCCTTTGGAGTCAGATATGGAAATTAACCTGCAAGCTCTTTAATCAAAGGTGAATTTTATGCACTTGCTAGTGCTGTAGAAATATGCTAATATTGATCTCATGATGACTATTAATATTACTTACTGTAATCTGAATGCTGTATCTCCTCCATATTCATTTGTTGAAACCTAATTACCAATGTGATGGTATTCGAAGGTGAGGCCTTGGACTGTTTAACTGGGTAAGTGCTCTAATGAAAGAATACCCAAGCTGGGAAGCCAGACTGCAACTAACCTTAAATCTCCCAGCTTCTTGGACTCCCACCCTCTATAATTATGAGAAATAAATTTCTTGCTTATAAGTCACTCAGTCTATGTTGTTTTGTTATCGGGTCATGAACATGCTTGGATATTATTAATATTAAATGGATGAATTCATACAAAGTATCAATTCAGTGGCTGGTACTCAAAGACTGGATGTATAACAGCTTTCATTATTACGCATAACTCAAAATGTCTTTTATTCACATTTTTGAATGAATATAACACAAAAATATTTCATTATTAAGTTGTGATAGTCATAATGTAAACATGAAAATGTGCCCTGACAATGTAGAAATAATCTAGAGTCCAGAAAAGTACCATAATAGGCATTTAATAAAAAATGGAGAAAATACAATAAAATCATGTGTTTCAAAAATGCACCTTGAGGCCATGATGTAAAGTGAAATAAATCAGAGATATAAGCTTAAATATTGCATGGTTTCTCTTATATGAGAAACCCAAAGTATAAACAAAGAGCAAAACACGGTACAATCTGGTTTTGCAAACAGAGATGTAGAGCAAAATTTTGCTGCAGTTCATGAACTCCGCATCAGGTGAGGAACACAGATGTGGCCATCTTTCCCAGAATCATGGAATGAATTAAGTTCGTGAACCGAGATACTATTGTAAATAATACATAATAATAAATAATACATAATAATACATAATACATACTAATAATATGTAATAATACATAATAGGAAATAGATCTTTTGCAAATAGAAGTGAGTTTTAGGGTATGTGCTATGAAAAATCTATTATGACAAAATCAAGATGTCTTCCACAGGAATTGCTATTGTATTCTGATATATGAAGTTTAAACTTTTCTCCTTCCATAGTTCAATCCATTATGACAGTGTATTTATTATTTTACCAAATAATACATGAGTTTCTTTTGTCTGTACAAACTATCAAGTTTAGCAATTTTCTTTGGCAAGAGGCAGAAAAACTAACAAGACAATGCCTTATGTAGTTCACAGAACAGAGGACTAAAATAAAATGTATAAAATCTTTGATGGCCTATATAGCTTAACTAATGATACAGCACATAAAAGAAATATGAATTCTTTCCATGAATCATCACACTAAGGATAAAACACTGTTACGTTTGTCACACTAGACCTTGAAAAATGAGCAGTTCCTTGTATTTTCAGCTTACCTTATGTAAACATTCCATTGCATTCCGAGTAGTCTACACATATGTCAATTAACTTAAAACAGTAAAGCTTTGATACCAAATGGGACTACATTCACTTTCAAGTGCTATGGTTAACAAGGAGTTATGCAACCTTATGAGTCAATGCAAAAAAAAAAAAATAGCACAAGGAGGATAACATTATATCTAATAGTTACATTTATAAAGGTATTTTCTCACACTTTGATTATTGTAGAAAATATGTTTGAAAACAATTGATTTAAATTTATCTTTCATACAAGATCTAAGACACACATGTGTAAATACCCAATAATTTCTCTGGTGTGAGAAACTTAAAGTGTAAATGAGGATCAAAATCTGGAATAGATAATGTGAAATAGAGAAAAGAGGTCTGAAGAGGAAGGCGAAGGGGAAGAGGAAGTGGGAGGGGTTAAGGAAAGGAACAAATATGAGAAAAAGAAAAAATAGAAAGAAAGTCTTTGTAAATAGGGAGAGGGGGAGGGGTTGAAGGGAGGGCAGGGGAAGGGGGAAAAAATAAGAACCGAGATATGTCATGTAAAAGTACAAATTCCCAATGATGAATGTCATCATATTGTATATGTAAAATGTACCAACAAACTTAAGGAAACAACGATTTATCTTTCATGATGTCCTTAGTGAAATATCTAGGCTCACATCCTCAATAAAGAAGGCAGGCTTGAATTTAATTCACATATTAAATGTGATGTACTGGTTAGATGAGTGTTAATTATCTGCCTAAAAATTTAAAAGATAAAGTTTTAAATTTCTGAGTTCCTTGACCTTTCTGTTCACTATAATGGTAATAATTAGATTTCTTCATTTTTTCTACCTCATTTTTCTAATGCCTAATTTAAAGTTCATATGCTTCCTAAATAGAGGTTAGAGGATTGTGTGTTCTAGTACATATGTGTGACAGAAAAGTGAAAGAGAAATTCTAAGTGTAAGTTACTGTGATAAGTGATATTTTGACACAGGAAAATATCAGAGATATGTTTTCCCCTTACTTAAGTTTCAGATCTTTTTGGTTAAATATGACCACTGGTGAAGAGAGTTGTCTTTTTTAATAGGTCCTTCCCTGATTCAATCATTAATTCCCAGAAATAAGATTCATACTGAGGAATTACACTCTTCACATGAGTCACTTGAGCTTTGTATTTTCTGCTAAAGGTACTTTGGTAAATACTATATGCCACAGGAAGTATAAGAGTTATAGTAAATGCAATAGAATTGCATTCTATGCTTTAATTCCAGCCTTCTACTTTTAAAAAAAGTGATTATGTAGAATATTATTACAAAGGTCAGTGTACAATCCTACTTTAAACAATGGTTTACCTACAAAGCTCTTTCTCGGATGCCCAAATAGAAGAAAAGTTGAGTTTTTTTGCCATTTTTAAAGCAAAGAAAATTTTTATATAACAAGAAATGAAATCACTTAATGAGAATTTATTAACTTGTATATCAAAAGCTTTTTTTCTGAGATTTTTCCAGAGCAAATTTATATATATTCAAAGAATTAGCAAGCATTTTATGTAATGGACCATGAAATAATGTTGGTTTTCATAACATGATTTTTCCCAACTTGTAATGTGATTCATTAATGTACGGAAACAGGCTGTGCATAAAAATGCAGTTATCTGTGGGATACTTTAGAATGTTGCAAAAAGAAAGAAAAAAGAAACAAGAATGTTTTCTGCTTTACTTGCCATCAATTTGAAAATTTAAAAAAGTTTCTAAAATATTTCCACATTACAGATATTTCTGATAGTAATTGCTTCATAAATATTTGTTGCATGAATGAAGAGAAATCTGAAAGATTTAAATTTTCATTCAAAGATTACGGTGATATTATAAAATATGTTTGGATATAGCGTTTCCTGAAAAATATCAGAGAAAGGGCACTGTTATTTTCATATTGTCATGTAACTTATAATTACTGAACATTTTACCTACTTTTCTTGGATGTATACAAATTATTTACTCCTGGAACAGAGCTAGAGTAAGATTTGTCATCAATTAAATACCTGGTTTGGGATTTTAAATTGTTTTAAATTTTAAAGCTGTTATCATAGACACTGAAAATGTAGATTATCTTTGAAAGCCACCCTAAGTACAATAAATTGCATGTTTGTGTTATTTCAATTTTAACATTGTATCCAGGTTGAAATGTTAGAGAATTACTGCTGAAGTTTGGAACTGATTTGAGTGTGTACCCCAAAAGTTTCATGTAAGAGAAAATTTGCCTCCATTGTAATGATACTGGTGCAGTGGATCTTCAGGAGGTGGGACCCAGAGAAACATGATTAGCGCACAAGGGTGTCATCACTCTTGCTGGGGGTTAGCGCATTTATCACAGAACTGGGTTACTTCTCACTAAAGCAGGTTGTCATAAAGCAAAAAGGACCCTGCATGCCTAGAGTTCTTGCTATATGCAGCTATTTCCCTTTCTGCTTCTCTGCCACGTTGAAATGCAATGGGAGGTGGGAAGTGGGGGTTCACCAGACACGGGGGCAAAACTTTTAGATTTTCCAGACACCAGACTCGTGAGCCAAATTCATCTCTTTTCTTTATAAAGTCACTGACCTCAGATACTTTTCTGTAGCAGAATAAAATTAACTGACAATTTTGGAAAAATACTGCAAAAGAAATTATTGGAGATTTGTGGTCCTTATTTTTTAAAAAAATGTCTTAACATACAAATCAAGAAATACGATTTTTTAAGATAATTTTTGATGGTCAAAAATATTCTCAGACTCTTTGCCAACAACTATCTTAGTAGAAAGAAGTCATTTTTATTTAAAATTTACAACTCAGTGAGTCTCTAAATTATTTCCTACTACACCAAAATATTTAGAGAAACTACTTATCTACTCTGAGGACATAGCCACAGAGTTCTTTGGTTACCAGCTAGGAAGACTATGTGCAAAGGAGAAACCAATTTCTTCAGTCACATGATTTCATCAGTACTAAGTAATCACAGGTGAAAGGGCCTTATTTCCCATGAAGTCTAATTTTAGTTATTAAAATATATATATATATATATATAATATATAATTAGTTCTCTCTGCCTGCTAAATGTTCCTTTATAATACACTGACAGTAACTGGAAATCACATTCTTCAAGATTTTTGTTTCCTTGGTTTTTGCTTCATTTGTTCTTTAGTTTTTCCAGTCAAAATTAAATGGTTTGTAAATGTTTCAGCTAATGGTGGTCATCCTAACTGAATTTATATTATCCTTTTGGAAAACTCACAACACATGGACTCCTAGTACAGATGGGAACTGATGTGCTTATAATAAAGCCCAATGCTTTAAAATGCAGCAATGTATTTTCAAAATAGTATAATCCTATTTCATCATAAAATATAATTGAAGAATATCAAGTAATTAGGTCTTGACAAGTAATAATAATAAGCCTACAGAATAGCTTGCCCAGTCTTCTTCAAATTAATGACTGCCCAGTGCCAAGTTCCATGAAAGTCAAATATTACCAGTTACAATAATTTGAAGGTATCTTAAAGATAAAAATTTTACAAGAAGACTTTTTTGAAAATTTTTCCTAATCCTTTCTCCCCATGAAATTTAAATGCCATAGATATACTGTATATAGTATCTATTTACCTTTTCTGGCCCCTTAGAGGGCCACAAACTGGAGTAATATCTGAAATTGTTTTCACCTCTCCTCAAAATAATAATTTTCATTCCCTGGAATGATATGCCCCACAGTGAAGATAGATGTAATACACTAGGAAATCGTCAAAGGACACACAGAAAGTGCCAATGTCTAAGTTAGATTGCTATATAAGTACAAGATAAATCATTTGCATTGAGTCATTACACATTTTGCATCTGACATTTTATAACACTTTAGCCTATCCTAAAGGATACAAATAACTTAAAATTTGCTTATACAAAGTGTTTTAAATTCTTTGCCTGCTTAACTTGAGAATGTTAGCCAAAATCAATAGCAAATTTTAGTGCCCCATTATATAAAATAAAAGATAAGGAATTTCTCTAGATAATACAATAGTGATTTATAGGTTATCTTTGCTATGAAAAAAATATCTGGCCACAATGTCATCATATTGTAAGTTTATTCATTCAAACACAGAACTCCCTCCAAATCAAAGATAAATGTTGGGAGGATGGGGGGGTGTTGTCGTACACGAGCTTAATTATACCCCTTCTTCTTTTCACCACATTACTCTGTCTTCAGAGCTGTCTCTATAATACTTTAAACATATAATGAACATAGTAGAAAGTAAGAGTTCACTTTTGCATTTCCACAAATATACAAAAGTTCATAAAAATGAAATAAATGTAGAATCCTTCAAGGATTCTACTATTCTCTGGCTTTGGAATATAAAATAAATGAACAATTTTATTTAAGTTAAATAAATGCAAAACAATTTGTGATGATCATAATTATTATTTTATAATTATAAATTGAATTATATAATAAAAACAATGAATAATACTTGAATATAGATTGCTCACTTGCTCACTGATATATTTAATTAGTAATTCAATGTTATGTATTAATTTTTATTATCTTTGACAATTAAAATACTCTGTTGTTGACTTTTTTCTTATGGTATTTTAATTTTTCAGATAGGTAGCCAACAGAAAGTTCAAATTAATATTATCAAACAATGGTAATTTAGGTTATTTGTCTGATTGAAGTGCAGGAATGGCCTATTTCCCAATTTACCTAGTCTTCATGGTGTTAAAAAGAATACAATCATCTTAATAGTATGTGCAACTTCAGAGAACAAAATTATTGAAAAACATGATTCTTTGATTTTTCATATATACAAAAGTGGTGTAAAGTAAAACATAATAAACAACTATGAAGAATTTGTATATTTTGAAGAAAATAGTGATACCTTACAAATGTAAAATCTATCTTAAACTTGAGGATGTCTGTATTATTCAAATGTAAAAGACTAGGTTTATGAATCATGTCTCTGAACAACAAAGACAATGTAAAATTAAAATCAGAATAAATGAATTATTCTCTAGCAATTAAAATAGAATTTTTAAGAAAATCATTTGTTCACTTGAAAAAAATGTGTGCATATGTATGTAATTGCCATTGCGATCTTGCTTTTGATATAGGTTCCTTGACATTTTCTCTTATTCCTATTTACTTTTTAGCAAGTCTTTTCTGATACACCATCACTAAAGGACCACAAAGCCATTTATGGGAAATAGAAAACTAAAGTAAGTTTTAAAAATTTAAATCTAAAATGCTGATTCCTGGTGACTTTCAAAGGAAATTTTTAGTGAATACTAATATTTTTACCTCATATTCATATATTTTACCAATTATGGAAGATGGCTTACATGCTGCTCTTGTATACATTAAAATAGTTATTTCCCAGCAGAGATATAACAGAAAACAAGAGTGCATGATGTGAGGAACTCAATTTATCCTAAATCTCAGCCCTTCCCTTCCCTTGGCCTGGCATTTCTGGAGAACCCAACCTGCACACCCATATACTACATCCCAGACTGTGAGCCATTCAGCTATTACCATTCCATCACAATGCATTCACTAAATTATTTTCCTTGTGATATTTATAGCTAGTGACTTACCATGTATGAAAATACTATGGGGAAAACTCACCAATATTTGCCTTTGTAGTATCCTAACAAACAACACCTGTAATAAAGAATAGCCCATAAACACATGAATTTTATACTTAAGTAATTGTGAATCAAACTATCTGGAACTGTTACAGATTGTGTTTCTCTTGGTTTTCCTATAGATCTTCTCAGCAAGGTCTATGTGAGTATCAAAGTTTAGTCCGGTAATTTTCGAAGCTAGAGGAGGAATAAAATTTTCTTAAAACCTGATACTAGTCTGTAACGCAATGTAATCATTCCTTTCAGCCTTTTGGATTGGGTGGTGATTGAGTATTTCCTCCTTATATTAGTCAGTTTCATCATTAATGTATTAAAGGTTGGACTGGGAATGTGGGGTTATGGTAGATGGCTTGCCTGGCATAATCAGGATCCTGGGAGGAGTGAGGGGGAGAGCCTGTCTACTACAGTGAGGCTCTGAGTTTCATCCTCAGCACTGTCAAAAAATTATATGCACAAATATATAATTTGCTTATATAAATATATAATTAATAAATATATATATATAAAATGTACAGGTGGAATATATATTCAATATATACTCCATGTGCACATGTGTATAATTTATTACATTTTGTAGACAAACTGTTTCATATACGACCCTAACTCTAACAAAGGTGGGAAGGAACTGACGGAAATATATGAAATGTCTAAAAAACTCATTCTCTAAGAAAAACTTAGAAGCTATTAAGACGCTTGAGGTTTGAAAACTTAAAATAAAATTAAGTCAATAAGATAGCTAGACACACTAATGGCCTGGAATTTTTAAACAAAATTGAAATGAGAAGACTGAAATCCCAACTTAAAGATTATACTTTTTAAAGGCTTATCCAGTTCAGACCTCTGGTTTCAACCTTACTGAGTAGGAAACTAACCTGAGAGGCCCACAGCAGGGACTGCCACAAAGCTGGTTTCTTCCTCAGTAAAACTGATGCAAAAGCAAACTGTTGGAAAAACCAAGGCTTTTGTAAGTTGAAAAACTCAGTTGAAGGATAAAATTGCTCCATTTCAGGGAGAAATCTCTTTAGACAGCTTTTCCATCTATTTGATCAAAATGGAAGTTTTTCTTCTTATGAGACACTGCAGGGTGAAATTAGGGCTTTACTGTCTTTGAAACACCTGGCGAGGGGAATTTTGTAGAGGTCTCAGTAGAACCACATTTTCTGCTGAATTATTAAGACTTATGCTTCAATCAAATAAAATTAATACTGAGTTTTCAACATTCTGTCAATCTCTTCCTGAAGCATGAAAAACAAGTAACCTTTAGCTGTAATGATTTAAAATGTATTTGATTAAAATACATTGAGCATAAATACTTATTTTTCAAATTTATCATTTTGTTAACTCCTATTACCACTATCTACACAAACACTTATCTGCTCTGCTATGTCATCATGGCCAGCATGCCATTCTCTCCAAAAAATTTCTCCAGCATTTCACTTACTATTGAATTTAGATATCAAATTTCATCATTTAACTATTTTCTTGCTCTACAATAAATTGTTTTCCCCCTCTATCTCAAATCCACCTGTTTAGAAATGCATCAGTGTATTCATCACTTCCCATGGCTGGGAAAAAATACCTGATACCCACAATTTAGAAATGTGGAGATTTATTTTGGCTCATGGTTTCAGAGGGTTCAGTCCATAGTAAACTAGCTGGTGTGAAGAAAGGTCTGGTGGAGCAAACCTACTCAACTAATGTCAGCCAGGAAGCAGAAAACAAAGGCACCCCAATGGCCTACCCCTTCCAGCCAGGCCCTACCCCCTAGCAGCACACTGAACTATGAACTCATCAATAGATCAGTCCATTGATGGACTGATCTATTGATGAGAATAATGGTTCCATGATCCAAACAGATTCCAAAGCCCCTTTTTAAACACATGAGATTTGGGGAGACATTTTAGATTTAATCCAAAATAGTGTAGCTCTACTTATAGTATTAAAAATGTTCAAGTATCTTCAATTTATGTAAAAAAGCTCTCCCAACCCATAAAGCTAGCAATATAGTTTCTCTTTTAAATATCTTAGTATATTTGTCTATAATAGTTTCTTCACTTTCCACCTCAATCTGTCTTTATTCCATTCCATAGTTTGCACTCTTTTCACCCTCCTGAAATGCTCTCATCAAGATCACCACGTTGAAATCTAAAGAATGTTCTTTTAGTCTTCATTTTATCTCCAGATGGCACTTAGCAGAGATGGGCACTCTGTCTTCCTAGAGTTCTCTTTTTCAAGCAATATCACTTTATTTTTTGTCCTCTATTCCTTTTGATGCTCCTCCTCTGCTTTTGATATGTGCTCCCTTCTCTAACTAATGATCAAACATTACTTCTGAGGGATCAATCCCAGTCTCTTATTTGTTCTTCAACTGTCAATTATTTTTCATCTTCCCATTGGGTTATCATCTGCATGTCCAAGATTCTATCCTCATCATCCAGTGTTTCTGATATCCAGATCCTTATAATACTCAATATCATAGTTTAAGGACTGTGATGTCTGAAGCCCTCAAGGTGCACCAAACAAGGCTAAACACTGCCACTGAATTATCTCAACTAATCATCCTAGAAGTCCTGAAAAGTTGGTACTATTCTTATCACCAATTTACAAATGTGGAAACTGATGCTTGGATAAAAGTTGTGCCCGAAGTAGCAGAGTTAGCAAGTAGAGGAGTTAGAATTCAGATCAAATCCCAAGCTTGAGCTCTTAACTGTTACTTAACTGTCCACTTGTTACCTGAAAATTGAATATTTTGTGCTTCAAAGCAAATGATTCTAGAGGAAGATTGATGAATTTCTCCATTCTCCCCCAATAAACACACCCTCCTCTGAAAAATCCATTGTGCTTCTGCTTTACATCATCTCATTTATCTTCCACTCGCTCCCTCCTTTTCCTCTCTAAATACTTCTATTCATTCCATTATTTGCAATTATATGAGTCTCATCTTTTCCAGTGAACTTTACCATGCATTCAGATATTTTCTGTTTTGGCCACTACTGTCTCCTCAGAGGCAGGGAAATTATTAGGTACTATTTGATATTCACAGAAGTCTAGTTAGCTGATGGGCTAACTGTAGTAATTATAGGCATTTTATCATGTATAATGATTGAAATTTAAAACTACAAAGCACTTGTGAATGTCATTTCTGAGACTTATTTGACTAATTCTCAGGGAGGGAAGTTTCTACCTAAGAGGTTATCATTCATTTATTGAGTAAATTGCACCACTTTTACGAAGATAATAAATAGGGCAGGTGACCACCATTGGCATTCAATCTAAATTCTGCTGGAGTGAAACTAAGTGAAACTAAGTTTATCTTATTAACAAGTTGCCCTTTATGTCTACCAGAGGACCCTCATGTGATAACTATTTACAAGATATTTAGTGAATAAATACTATAATAATTGAATGAAACAACTTTTGTATCCCAATTATTATCCACATGCTATATGCATGGACTTATTTGATCTCCACAATATTCTCATGAGGACTTTTAATCAGGGACCTATGATGAGATGCTGTTAAGATTATGGAACCAGTATAGCTCCAACTATGAAGGCCATGCTGCCTGCTGCATAGCACTTCTTCCATAACACTTTCTGATTCCATTTATCTTTTTTAAAAAAAGTTGTTTTGGTATTTGGAATTAAACCCAGAGCCTTTTTTTTTAATGTTGAGATAAGGTCTAGTAAAGGTCATGTGCCCAACCTTAGCTCAATCTTGTGATTATTCTGCCTGAGCCTCCCAAAGTACTGGGATTACAGGCATGTGTCACCATGTCTGACTTCCATTTATCTTAAACTTCAATATTTTTTGGTAGTATAAATAATTGAAATTTAATTTTTGGTTCATTTACGGTATGAGCTTTGTACATGCCACTGGTTAAGGAATATTGTCTGACTTGTAAAAACCCTTAAGTGTAGTTAAAATTTAATATTTTGCCTATGCATTTATAACTGATCTTCCAATTTTTCTCAAGGTTATTATCTACAAACTTTTACTTAGAAACCCATGGCTATATGGCACGTTATTTAGTAAGTATACTTCAAAAAGTAAAATGATAAAAAATTAAATTTGAATGATCTTGGAATGAAAATCACTTCAAAAGAGAAATTCAACTTCAAAAATGTTAAAGAGAGAAAAACGATGACACGAAGATATCCATTATATAATCAAAGTCTAATAATAAAACCTATTTACAGAAACATTCAGTATTCACTTTGGAAATATTTTAATAATGCCATAGATATTCACGATTTTAAAACATGTGAAATAACACCCTGACATCTCTTAGCTTCAAATCAGATGAACAATTATATCTATTATAATCATTTCTGAAAAGGAATTAAATTCTATTTACTTCCTACCTACTTTAAAAAGATCATTTTTTAAATTTTAAGAGTAGATATCAAAAACAAGGCAAATAAAAAAAGCTAAAGGAGAATTTCACTCTTACACTAATGGATGTTTTATAAATCACTAGAAGTATCTAATTTAATAAAATCATTCATTGCTCCTTCAGACATGAAACATTTTAAAAACAGAAGCAAGTAATTAATTAAAATTATAAATATTAAGACTGTATTTGATTAAATGGTTTAAAAGGCTTAAAATATATTTATATTATCTCCTAGTTACATTCTAGTTTGTTTTGAATCTTTTCTAAACTTTACATATTTAAAAGTAATCTGTATTATTTCAGTTATTATTAAAATATCCAATACTTAAGGAAAGATCAGGAAATATTCCTTCACCACCTTTCTTACTGAATGTTACCAAAAGCCATCAACTACCCATACTGGCTTTCTATGTTTTTATCCTGATTCTGATTTTAACAATATTTTGCTAATTTATAATGACTATGAGATAAAACTAAATAAATATGTAAATGTAACATAAATGACCGTGTTCTTTTCTTAAATAGTAGGTACTCGTGAAGTAAGGGAGAAGATGTGTTAATATTTTGAAAAAGAAGGTCTTGTGGTCAAGATCATCACTAATAGGAATGGAGATAAAAAATTAAATCTAAATTACTTATCTGTATATTTTCTCATTTGATGGCATCCTCATCGTCTGGTGGAGGATGTGACTAGGAGAGAGAATAATTTAAAAAAAAAAGGCATGGGCTTCCCCTTTTGGCCTGTAGTGGTTCTCAGCCCTGGTTTACATTAGAACCACATGGAGAGGAGGAGTCATAAAAACTACATGTACCACCCTATCATGTCATACAGACTATCTGCAGGATGATATCTAAGTATTTCTCAATACCAAGTCAAGTACAATAGCATTTTTCTCAGAGAAGTTGTGGTTGGTGACAGGATAGAAGATACTATAAAATGTTTCTCTCTAGCATGACCACAAAACTGATTTTGAGCACATTTATTCTTCCTGATTTTTCAATGTTTCCAATGTTTTTCAATGTTTTCAATGTTTCCTTTTTGTGGTTCCCAAGATGTGGTCTCTAATTCAGGATAATCATACTCACCTGGAATCTGTGAAAATGGACATCCCTGTGCCCTACCACATTTTCCATATCAGATGTGGTTGTGGGCTAGTGATCTGTGTTTTACAGAGTCCTCTAGTTGTTCATGGGAACTCACTATAATTGGAGGACCATTGTCTTGAGTAAGGTATTTATACTGCTCAGCCTAATTAAGGAGGACCAAGAGAAAAACTTATTTTTCTGTTCTACACCAGAGCTTGGAAAGGCTTGCAAGAGATGGCAGTGGAGTCAAAGTAAAAGAACGGGCCTGGGGCCTGAGAATAAAAGTCACTGGGCCTGCCTGCTTCCACTCCTATGGAGATTTTTTTTTCCAACTGGAAAAACTGTGCAGCCTGAGTGTTTTGATGCTACCTTTGATATTTCTAACCAAATATGAGTGCATATGGCATATAAGGAAGAAGAATGAGAAAAATAAGGAATAGAAATGGAGAGCTCTAAATGTTGGAGGGAAAGAGAAAGAGGGAGCAGAGAGGCAGTGACAGTACCAAAGAATCAACATTTTGAGACAGATTTTAGTAAAATAAGCAGTTCAGTAACTTCATTCCCAGTAGAGTACCTTGGTTAGCAATGATGCCACCTAGAGCAGTAAACATGAAACAAAACAAGCACTTCATGAAGATAGCTTTAGGACAAACAGCAACTTTTGATAATGATGGCCACAGATCCCTTTCATAGGTAGTAAATTAAAAACATTTTGATAGGATCTATACATTCATTATCATGAATCCATCCACTGCAATGCAAACCAACCATATCCAGGGTGCAGTGCACCCTCTGTTGGTAGCCACTCATGTATGATATTGTTCTTTAGGTGATATACACAAAAACAACTTAATGCATTCCTGTTACCAATGTCTCTGATAACATTTTAATTTCTGGCTCATAAGATGGCAATACAATTCACATAATGCTGGTTTTCACTGTATAGTGCAAACTGTGTTTGGATATAGGATTCTTTACTTATTTGCTTATTGGCTATTACCCAACCTTAAAACATTTTAGGTTTCTCATCTATGGAATAGAGAAGATAAAAATAATTGTCTTAGTATACCTTTTGTTTGATTCCATGTTTGTTTCATATCTAACAGAAGACGTTGACATACTATGTCCTCATTTGGTAGGATATATTTTCTTATATAATTAAATAATTATTTAATATTATTTATTTAATATTGTTTAACATTATTTATAAAATTATTATTTAATATTATTTAATTATCTAATATTATTCAATATTATTCATAATTATTTAATATTTAATATTATTTAATATTCATAAAATTGATAACTGAATAAAATAAATATTTTAGCACCACACACTGCATAATTTGCAGACATTTTGTGACAGATACACAAACTATATACATTATTGTATTTCTCTACATCCCAATTTCTTAAATGGACAAAAAATACACATTTTATGCACACTTTTTATCTATATACATAGTTGATATATATTATATTCAAAAATTATCTTGCTAGAGCACAGAGGAGGAGGCTTCTGGGGCAACGTACCACCACTCCCAGCACAGAGGTGAGCCATGCGGGCGCCAACAGTAACCACCACCCCTCGTCAAAATGAGAAGACATACAAACAAGCCTCAAAACCAGACTTCCAGATCACCTAGAGCAACCCCAAAGGGAAACAAGATGGAACAATCTTATACTCAACCACATGGACTCCCTGAACTGGTAACAAAAGAGGATCTGAAAAAAATGAAATCACAAATAATTTCTCAGATAACAGCAGAGATTGTGTCCATAGTGCAAGACATGATTAATAAATCTAGAGAGGAGCTGAGGAACATGATAGAATTTCAACATAGGAAACAAGTGGAATCCATAAAACAGATGCAAACAGATTTCCAGGAGATTAAAAATTCCATTCAAAATATACACAGCAGAATGAGCCAATGTGAGGAACCTAATTTCAGATATAGAAGATAAGATTGCAATTAGTGACCAGAAAAGAAAACTTGCTTTAAAATTGTAAGGGATCACAAGAAATGAATCCAGCAGCTACAAGATGATGGAAAGAAAAATAATGAGACTGATGGGAGTCAATGAAGAAAAGGAGAGAGTGCAGATGACATAAAAAAACTGTTCACATAATAGGAAGAAAAGGGTCAAAGGGGAAGGAAGTGGGAGGGCTAGGGGAAAGGATAGAAGGGAATGAGATTAATATGAGAAAATGGAAAAATAGGAACAAAATCTTTGTAAATAGGGAGGAATGGAGGGGTTGAAGGGAGGGCTGGGCAAGGATGAAAAAGAAGAACCAAGAGAGACTATGTAAAGGTGCAAATTTCCAATGATGAATGTCATTATATTGCATACTTAAAATGTACCAATGATTAGAATGAATAATCGATAATGCAAAATAGGAAGAAAAGGTCCAAAGGGGTAGGGGTAGTGGGAGGGGCAGGGGAAAGGAAAAATGATGAGAAATGGAAAAAATGGAAATAAAGTCTTTGTAAATAGGGAAAGGTGGAAGGGGTGAAGGGAGGGCTAGGAATGGGGAAAAAATAAGAACCAAGATGCATTATGTAAAGGTACAATCCCAATGAGAAATGTAATTGTGTTGTATACCTACAATGTACCAATAAAAGAATTTAATAAAAAAAAACTGTTCACAGAAGTGATGGCAGAAATTTTCACAACCAGGGGAAAAGAACATGACATCAAGACAAGTGAGGCATGTGATCAAAAGCCATGTGCCTCAACAAGCCATGATAAAAAAGAATCATACATAGGCATATAATAGTTAAAATTCCAGAAACCCATCAGAAGAACAAAATTCTACAAGCAGTGAGAGAAAAGAAACAAATCACATACAAAGGAAAGCCCATGAGAATCACAACAGTTTTCTCAACACAAACACTCATGACCAGAAGAGCATGGAGAGATGTATTTCAAGCCCTAAAGGAAAACACTCTCCAACCCAGGCTGATGTACCCTGCAAAACTGTCTTTCAAAAATGATGCAGAAATAAGATACTTTCAAGACAAAGAGCACCTTAGGAACTGCATGAATACCAAACTAGCACTCCAAAAAAAATTTTAGACAATATCCTAGGAAAAGACAATGAAGATCACAACCCCAGGAAGCCAAGTAAACTGAATTCATCAGGCACAACAAGAAATTAAACTCAAAGGGAGAGAATCCAACAAAAAGAAAAAGTCATGACAATGATAAGTCAATATGTATCAGTTATAACCATCAATGTTTATGGTTTCAATTCACCAATCAAAAGAAATACACTGGTAGAATGGGTCAAGAAGCAAGATGCAACAATATGCTGCATACAAGAAACACACTTAATTCTAAAAGAACCTTATAAACTGGAAGTTAAAGGGTATACCTAAAATGTACCAATAAAAGTATATACACCGTAGAAAAAAAAAAGAAAGAAAGTTAAAGGGTTGAAAGCAATTCTCAGTGTGACAGGAACCCAAACAAAGAGCAGGAGTAGCTATTCTCCTTACAGATCAAGTGGATTTCAAACCCACACTGATTAAGAGAGACAAAGAAGGACACTACACCCTTGAAAAGGGAACAATCCAAGAGGAAAAGATGACAGTCATAAATATCTATGCACCAAACACTAGTGTACCAAACTGTATAAAACAAACTCTAATGGACATGAAAAATTATACAAGCACTAATACAATAGTACTGGGGGAACTGAATATTCCACTGTCACAAATAAATAGATCAATTAGACAAAAAATAAGCAAGAAAATACTAGAGCTCAATCAAACTCTTGAAAACATGAACTTAACAGATGTTTACAGAGTGTTCAACTCCACAAAATCAGAACACACATTATTTTCAGATGCACATGGGACATTCTCCAAAATAGACTGCATACTCGCTCATAGAACATATTTAAGTAAGTGAAAAGGAATTGAAGCTATCCCCTGTACTTTATCAGACCACAGTGTGATGAAATTGGAGATCAATAGCAAAAAAAAATTAAAATTTCATAAACACATGGAAAGTGAACAACGCACTTCTGAATAACCAGTGGGTCACAGAGGAAATTAAAGAAGAAATTAGACAGTTCCATCAATTAAATGACAATGACAGTATAACATATCAGAATCCATGGGACACAATGAAAGTGGTCTTATGAGGGAAATTCATAGGAGTGAATATTCATATTAGGAAAACAGAGCGAGACCAATTAAACAACCTGATGCTGAACCTCAAGCTTCTAGAAAAAGAAGAGCAAGACAAACCCAAAACTGATACAAGGGAGGAAATTACAAAGATCAGAGCAGAAATTAATGCAATGGAAAACAAGAGAATGGTACAAAAAATCAATGAAGCCAAGAGTTTGTTCTTCGAAAGAAAGAACAAAATTGACAAACCCTTAGCCAACCTTATCAGAAAAAGGAAAGAAAAGGCCCAAATCCATGCAACTAGGAATTAAATGGATGAAATAACAACAGACCCAGCAGAAATCCAGAGGATCATCAATACCTACTTCCAGAAACTATATTCCAATAAGATGGAAAAGACAGAAGAAATGGACACATTCCTAGATACGAAAGAATAACCAAAGTTGAACGGAGAACTAAAAATTCTAAACAATCCAATATCAATCAATGAAATTGAAAATGCAATTAAAACTTTCCAACTAAGAAAACCCGGGTCTGATGGCTTCACTGCTGAATTCTACAAGACATTTAGAGAGGAACTGCTGCCACTACCATTTAAACTCTTCAATGAAATTGAAAGGAAATCAATACTCCCAAATTCATTCCTGGAAGCAAGCATCACCTAGATCCCCAAGGTGGAGAAAGACTCAACCAAAAAAGAGAACTATAGGAAAATCTCACTAATGAAGATAGATGCAAAAATCCTTACTAAGATGCTAGCAACTAGAATACAGAAGATCAAGATCATATACCCTGACCAAGTGAGATTCATCTCAGGGATGCAGGGATGATTCAACATACACAAATCAATAAATATAATACACTATATCAATAGAGTCAAGGACAAAAACCATATGAAAATCTCAATAGATGCAGAAAAAGCACTTGACAAAATCCAACACACATTTATGATGAAACCCTACAAAAGGGCCAGGAATTTATCTCAATGGTTTCGCTGACTGCTGGAAAATTGCAAGGACCAGAGTTTGATGCCTGATACCAAAGGAAAAAAAAACCCTACAACAAATTGGAATAGATGATCTCTATCTCAATATGATAAAAGCCCTCTATGAAAAACCAACAGCCAATATCATACTAAATGGTCAAAAGCTAAAATCCATCACACTAAAATCAGGAACAAGACAAGAATGTCCACTATCACCACTCTTGTTTAACACGGTTTTGGAAATATTAGCCAAAACAATTAGGTGAAAGAAGGAAATAAAAGGAATAAATTAGGAAACGAAGTCAAATGGTCATTATTTGCAGATGACATGATACTCTATATAGAAGACCCAAAGAACCTCACCAAAAGTTTTCTAGACTTAATAAACAAATTCTGTAAATTAGCTGTACACAAGGCCAACACACAAAAATCAAAAGCTTTTCTGTACACAAAAAACAGACTCACTGAGAGAGAGTTAGGGCAAACAATTCCCTTGAAAATAGCATCTGAAAAACTGAAATACCTAGGAATCCACCTAACAAAAGAAATCAAGGACCTCTTCTCTGAAAACTATAGCACTCTGAAAAGAGAGATAGAAGATGATATCAAAAAATGGACAGACATCCCCTGCTCCTGGGTAGGAAAGATCAACAGTGAAAATGGCCATATTTCCAAAACTGCTATACAGATACAATGCAATCCCAATTGAAATCCCAGCAGCATACTTCATGGACTTTGAGAAAACAGTGCAAAAATTCATTTGGAAAAAGAATAGACCTAGAATAACAAAAGGAATTCTCATGCAACAGAGACATGGCTGGGGGTATTACAACCCCCAACTTGAAACTGTACTACAAAGCTACTGTGATAAAAACAACATGGTACTGGCAAAGAAACAGACTTGAGGACCAGTGCAACAGATTAAAAGATACACAAACAACTCCAGACACACTCAGCCACCTCATCTTTGACAAAGAAGCCAAACACCCTCACTGGAGGAAAGATAGCCTCTTTAATAAATGGTGCTGGCAAATTAAGTTTCAACTTGCCAAAGATTAAAACTAGATGTATATCTCTCACCATGCAATAAGCTAAAATCAAAATGGATTAAAGATCTAAATATTAAAACAGGAACACTGAACTGACTTGAACAGATATTAGGTAGAACTCTAGAAGACATTGTTTAGGAAAAGATTTTATGAACACATTTGCCTGTGAACTAGCACAAACAATCAACATGTGGGATCTCTTCTTACTAAAAAGCTTCTACAAAGCAAGAGACACCACCAACAGAGCTAACAGATAACCTACCATGTGGGAAAAAAATTTTAGCAGCTGTACCTCAGACAAAGGACTACTATCTAGAATATATAAAGAACTGAAAAAAATCAGATCCCTCAAATTCAAAGACCCAGTCCAAAAATGCACATCTGAAATGAACAGATATTTCTCAGACAAAGAAGTAGAAATAGTAAATAAACATATGAAAAAATGTTCAACATCACTGGTCATTTGAGACGTGCAAATGAAAACAACACTGAGATTTCATCTCACCCCAGAAAGAATGGCTGTTATCATGAAATCAACCAATAACAAATGCTGGTGGGGCTATGGGCAAATAGGAACCCTGCTCCACTGCTGGTGGGAATGTAGACTGGTGCAACCACTATGGAAATCAGTATGGATATACTTCAAAGAACTAGGACTGGAAGTCCCATTTGACCCAGCTATCCCCCTCCTGAGTATCTTCCCCAAAGAACTAAAAGAAACATACCACAGTGATATATGTGCATCCATGTTCATAGCAGCACAGTTTGTGATAGCTGAAACTTGGAAACAGCCCAAATTCCAATTAACTGGAGACTGGATAAAGAAAATGTGTTTTTTTTTAATAAAATGGAGTACTACTCAGACACAAAAAATGAAAAATTAGAGACATTTATAGCTAAATGGGTACACATTGAGGCAATTTTTTAAAAATCTTGCTAGTTCAATAAATTGTTATGTAATTCCCTATGTGTTTATTAAAATGGTAAAGAATAGACAGGAGAAAAAGGAAAATAATTATTTTCATTTCTCCTGCTGCCATTTTTTTCATTAGTTGTGTTTATTGGTAGAATAACTTGGATATACATAATGATCACATTTATAGAATTGAATTTGTACATGCACATGATACATCCCGATTCATATTTTCCCCACTCCCCTCCTCTCCCTTCTACCTCTCTTCTCCTTTTATGTACAAGAGCTTTGTTCCCATTTTGTCAGTCTTTTCTTGTTTTTTCCTTTCTCCTTTCTTCCTTTCCCTCTCCCCCATCCTTTTGCCCCTTCTGATTTGAATATTTTTTTACTCTTTCACAATATTTACATATTTACATTTTCCATACATTGTCCATATTTACATTTTAAGTTTCTCACCCGAGAGAAACAATGCAATATTTTCACGTGTGTCTGATTTATTTCACTGAAGATTATGGTCTCAAGGTGCATCCATTTAGTTATAAATGTCTCAAATTTATCTTTCTTTACGGCTGAGTCATACTCCATTGTATAAAAAATACCATATCTTCTGTATCTGTTATTCATTGATGGGCATTTCCATTGTTTCCTAGATTTAGCTATTACAAATTGTGCTGTTATAAACATTGTTGTGAGTATATTGCTGTGGCATGATGCTTTTAATTTTTTGGAAAGATACTGAGAAGGGAGATAGCTGGATCAAATGGAACCTCTACTTCCCAGTTTTTGAGGAATCTCCACAGATTTCCACATTGGTTGCACTATTCTACAATCCCAAAAACAGTGGTGAAAGGTTCCTTTTTCCCCACAGCCTTGCTAGCATTTATTATTGTTTGATTTCTTAATAATAGCTATTCTTTCTGAAATAAGGCAAATCTCAATGTTGTTTTAATTTGCATCTCTCAAATGATAAGTGATATTGAGGTTTTTTCTGTATTTGTTTGGTGTTTGTACTTCTTCATCTGAAAAGTGTATATTCATCTCAGCTGCCCATTTTCGGATTGAGTCATTTTGGGTGAATGATTTTTTTCCGTACTTTTATATTCTATATAAATATAAGTCTTTAGTCTGTATAAGTCTATATAAGTCTTTAGTCTGAGGAACAGCTGGTAAAAGATGTTTTCCACTCTGTTACTTGTCTCTTAACTCTTTTGAAAATTTCTTTTGCTGTGCAAAAGTTTTTTACTAAGATGAGATTCCAGTTTTTTTATTCTTTGTAATATTTCCGGTTCAATTAAGGTTTTATGCATAAAGTCTTGCCTAAATCTATGTCTTCAAGAGTTTCAAATATTCTCTTCCAGAAGATTTAATATTTCTACTCTAATATTTAGATCTTTGATCCATTTTGATTTTAGTTTAGGGCATGGTGAGAGATATGGGTCTAGTTTTAGTGTTCATCATATGGAAAGCCAATTTTTCCAGCAGCATTTATTAAAGAGGCTATCATTCTTCCAGTGAAGGTGTTTGGCTCCTTTGTTGAAGATAAGGTGTCTGAGTGTGTTTGGAATTGTTTCTTCACCTTGTATTTTGTTCCATAGATCCTCAGATCTTTTTTATTTTTGCCTTTTCCATGCTATTTTTATTACAGTATCTCTGTAGTATAATTTCAGGTCAGGAAAAATGATGCCCCATACCTTCCCTTTCATGCTAAGAAGTGTTATTGCTATTCTAGTTCTCTTCTTCTTTCAAATGAATTTTAGGAATGTTTCCTCTAGTTCTCCTACGTATGCTCTTGGTATTGTCAGTGGGATTACATTAAATCTGGAGAACGATTTTGAGAGTATGGCAATTTTTACAATCTTCATTCTTCCTACCCATGAGCAATGTGACAGAGCTTGCCATCACCTGTCGAACGGTACCTGAATGGGGACTTGAGGATTAAGAAAAGAAAGACAAAGAAACAGAGTCGGGAGGGCTCTCAGTTACCGAGGTACTTTATTGACTTTACTGTTCTCTTTTATAGTACTCAAGAATAGAAAACATCTTATATAAGGCACATCTGGAAATTCCCCAGGCCTTGAGACAGTCCCGTGTTTTCTTTTCCCTAGCTCCGTGTCCTTGTGCTGTTCTTATCACTTTCTCCTACTCCTAGCTTCTTCAGAGCTGGGCAGCAAGCTCTACAATATTTCACTTAACCCTTGCATAGGAAATCCAAGTTGTCCATCTTAATACTTATAGAGCTGTTGGCTCTCCACAGAGCAAGAGATATCTTTCCATTTTCTAATATCCTCTTCAATCTCCTTTTTGCAGAATACTATAATTTTCAATGTAGATCTTTTACTTTCTTTGTTACATTTATTCATATGTATTTCATTTTTATGCTATTGTGAAAGGTATGGTTTTCCTAATTTCTATTTCAGAAAGTTTCTTATTTGTGTACAGGAATGCTATTGATTTTTGAGTGTCAACTTTGTATCCAGCTACATGACTGAATTTGGTTATTAAACCTAGAAGTCTCGGAGTGGAGTTTTTGAGATCTATGTCAAGCATCATGTCATTTGCAAATAATGATAGTTTAACTTCTTCCTTTCCTATTTTTTTCTTTTGTCTAATTGTTCTGGCTAGTGTTTCCACAACTGCATTGAATCAGAGTAGTGATAGTGGACATCCTTGTCTTGTTTCTGATTTTAGAATGAAAGCTTTAAAGTTTTAATCATTTAGTATGATATTGGTTGTTGGTTTGTCATAGATGTCTTCTATCAGATTGAGATAAAGACTATTCCAATTTTCTGTAGAGTTTTTATCATGAATGGGTGTTGGACATTTTCAAATGCTTTTTCTACATCTATTAAATGATTGTGTGATTTTTTTTGTCCTTGGCTATATTACTATGGTGTATTACATTTATTAATTTGCATGTGTTGAACCATCCCTGCATTCCTGGGATGAATCCTGCTTGGTCATGGTGTATAACCTTCTTGATGATTTGCTGCATCTTGTTTGTTCAGTATTTTATTGAGGAATTTTGTGTCTATGCTCATGAGGGAGATTAGCCGGTAGCTGTCTTTTTTGGTTGAATCCTTTTTTTCTGGTTTTGGTATCAAGGTAATACTTGCTTATAGAAATGACTTTGGGAGTATTGATTCCCTTTCAATTTCATTGAAGAGTTTGAGGAGTAGTGGCATTTGATCATCTCTAAATTTCTTTTAGAAGTCAGCAATGAATCCATCAGGACCTGGGCTTTTCTTTCTTGGTAGGTTTTTAATTACCTCTTTAATGTTAATGACTGTTATAGAGATATTTAGAATTTTTATACCTACTTGATTTAGCTTTTGTAATTCATTTGTGTCTAGGAATCTGTCCATTGTTTCTGTATTTTCCCTTTTATTGGAATGAAGGTTCTTGTAACAGGTGTTGGTGATCTTCTGCATTTCTGCAGAATCAATTGTGATTTCACCCTTTTCATTCCTAATTGCATGAATTTGAGTCTTTTCTTTCCTACTTATGATAAGGTTGGCTAAGCGTTTATCAATTTTATTTAATATTTCAGTTAACCAACTCTTTGACTCATGGATCCTTTGTATTGTTTTCTTAGCCTCAATTGCATTAATTTATGCTCTGATATTTGTAATTTCCTCTCTTGTACAAGCTTCGTTGACTTGTTCTTCTTTTTCTAGAAGTTTGAGTTTCAACACTACATTGTTTATTTGAGCTCATTCTGTTTTCACGATGTAAGTATTCACCACTAAAATTTCCCTTGTAGAACTGGTTTCCTTGTGTCGCATAAGTTCTGGTATGTTGTATCAGCATTATCATTTAACTGTAGAAACTGTCTAATTTCTTGTTTAATTTTATCTGTGACTCACTAGTTGTTCAGGGGGGTGTTACTTAATTTCTATGTGTTTATGAAGTTTTTGTGGTTTCTTTTGCCATTGATTTTCAATTTCATTGCAGTATTGTCTGATAATATGCATAGAATAATTTCAATTTCTTTGCAGTTACTTAAGCATCTTCTATGAGCTATAATGTGGTCTGTTTTGGAGAACAGGCCATGTATAACACAGAAGAATGTGTATTCTAAAGTTGTGGAGTTGAATGCTCTGTAGATATCTACTAAGTCCATTTTTTGACAGATTTTGTTCAATTCTGATATTTGTTGATTTTTTTTGTCTACTTCATTTATTTGTGACAGTAGGGTTTCCAAGTCCCCCATTACAATAGTGTTAGCACTTATTTTACTTTTTCATATCTATTAATATTTGTCTTATAAAGTTGGGTGTGCCAGTATTTGTGCATATACATTTATGATTGTTCTCTGCTTGGAATTTTCCCTTCACAAGTATGTAGTGTTCTTCTTTGTCTCTTTCTATCAGTCTTGACTTGAAGTTCACATTGTCTGCAAATACCATAGCCACCTCTGCTTTTTTTCCAGGGTCTTGCCTCATAAAGTATTTTTTTCTACCATTTGACTTTATGAATTTCTTTTTGAGTTAAATGTGTTTTCTATATGCAGAAAATTGTTGAATCTTTTTTTTTTGATACCAGGGATTGAACTCAGGTCCTTGCACTTGCAAGGCATGTGGCAGAACCACTGAGCTAAATCTCCAGCCTTGGATCTTATTTCTCAATCCATTCTGCCAGTCTGTTTCTTCTGATTGCTGAATTGAGACCACTTAGGTTGATGGCTATTACTGATATGTATTGGCTTATCCTTTTTATATTATTTTCCTGTTGTTGGTTTCCTGTCTTTCCCTTTTAATTGATTATACTGCCTGGTGACTTCTTTCTATTGGTGTTATTGAAATTTTGGTCTTCATTATCTCTTTCTAAAACATCTTTCAGAACATTTTGAAGAGCTGATTTGGTGGTCATGAATTTTTTTAAGTTATTCTTTGTCTTGGAAGTATTTTATTTCTCCATTGATTCTGAAGGAAAGTTTTGCAGATTACAATTTAGGTTGGAGATTGTTTTCTTTCAGCACTTGAAATACTTCATGCTCTCTGACTTAAAGGTTTGTGTTGAAAAGTCTGCTGTGATTTTGATGGGCTTTCCTTTGTAGGTGATTTGTTCCTTTTCTCTAACAGCTTTTAATATTGTCTTCTTGTGCTGAATTTCTGGGATCTTGGGTTATTATCTGCCTTGTCATAGATTTATTATTGTCATGGTTTTTGGAGTTCTATATGCCTCACTTATCTGTACATTAAATTCCTTTTCCATGCTTGGGAAGTTTTCTGCCATTACTTCTGTGAACATTTTTTTTTGTCTTTTGCATTTACTCTTGCTTTTTCATTGACTCTCTTCGATCCTATGTTGTTCTTCTTTGCACCAACTTGCAGCTATTGGATTGTTTTTTCATGGTCTCTTGGTATTTTTAAGGGATCTTTCCTTTCATGATTGCTAATGGTAATCCTATCTTCTAGGTCTGATATTCTGTCTTCACCTTCATTCATTTGGCTTTGCAAATATTCAGAGTAATTTTTAATTTCCTGGATATCTGTTTGAATCTGTTTCATGTATTCTGTTTCTTTCCTATGATGGACATTCCTGGATTCCTATGCTCCTCTATTTTTTAAAATCTAGATCTACTCTAGATTTTCTGAGCAGTCCTTCATTCTGATCATCATATCTTTTTCATACCCGAGAGATTATTTCTTCTCTGATTTTCTCTATAGCCTCATTCATCTGTTTATTTACTTCTGCTGCTATCATTTCAAAAAATTCCAGTTGATTGCTTCTGATTTCCTCTATCTTGTTATCCCCTGGATTTGTCCTGGGTGGGCTGGAGGTCTGGGGATACATTTTGCTTCTGCATCTTGTCATTTTCTATTTTTTTATTTTAATTTGTTTACTGTGTTGATGCTTGTATGTTTTAGCTTCATCACTATTGTCAAGGCTTCCTTAGGAAATGTCTATTCCTCAGAGATGACAGATAGGTGTAGCTGGCTCTTGGCCTTTGTGTCTGTTCCAAGATCTTACCTTCCCAATTTATCAGAGATGAGAAGTTACTATCTATTTGGCTCAGCTCCCAGCCCTTTGCTACTAAACTATGGTAATGATTATGACCCCATAACAATTGATTACAACAGTTATGGTATCCTGGCTAAAGTAGTAAAATTAGCAATAACAATATCATGAAGCACAGCCTAGAAATTGGCAAGCTGTGGTAACTAGTAATTTGGTACTTTTGACCATAGGAGCAAGATTTATAGTTATACAATAACATCCAATATAAACCAGGGATTTGTAGGCCCCTTGGTAGAGTGGTTTTATTCTGTGAGAGGGGAGCATATTTAAGAGAGATAGGGAACAAAACAGAACAATAACTTATGAGAAACACATTGAAGCTAGGCTTAAGGATAGAGAATGACCAACCAAGCTTTGTGAAACTGGAGAATAGGATAGGAGAGGAAGAATGAAAGAGAAAGCAAAAGAATATTGAAGTGAACTGGAGAGACTACCCACAATGTTCATTCACATGAAAAATCTCAAAAAACCAAGAAATATAGTTGAAGAAAGAGAGAAACAGGATGGGAAAAACAAAACAAAGAATAAAAGTCAAAACCTACCCCCCCCAAAAAGCCAAATAGAAAAAAAGAGAAAATAACCTAATAAAGAGAGAAAGAAGAAAAAATTTCCTCTAGCGCCCACAGTTATGTGGTAGTATCCAAGTCAGAACCTAAATCTCTGCTGGGTAACCCCACCAAGTTTTTAGTAGGATTAGTGCTGGGTGCAAGGATTATCTGGGCCTCTGAATGTGAGCGGTGGGGCCAGTCTTTAGCCAGCATCTTTCTGGATGGCCCACCTGTCTCCTTACCCTGTTTGTCTCTGCATTGCTCAGAAAAAGCCTAAGGCTGTTCCCAGTCCCATGTGTAGTTTGCTCCTCCTGGATCTTGCACATTTTTCCTGTTCCACACTGCTGGCTCCTCTCACATGCTGGCCTCCTTTCCTATATTGTGGCTCAAGACTGCTTGCGACACAGGTTGCAAGTCAGAAGGATTGCTGACTTCCTGACTCAAGGGTGCTTGTGCTGCTAGTTGCAGGCCAGAGGAGTACTGATTTCCCACTCCTTGTTCCTGCTACCCATCGCTGCTTGAGCCACTGGTCATAGCTGTGTCCATGGTCCAAGTCCTCTCATGCCAGTCATAGGGCAGAAGGGGTTGTGTTGTTCCACTTGCTATTCTCAATGCTTCGACCAGTCCCTAACCTTGTTTTCACTGAACGTTCCAATTAGCTGCTACGGTGCCTGACAGAGCAAAGAAAAAAATAGGGGGCTCATTCCGAAGAAAGCAGCTTCTTGATCACTCACCTCTATGTCCACTAGTGAAATTTGTTGCAAGGCTGCAATGTGTTCTGTTTGCTGGAAAGCAAAAGAGGCAAGGGGCCTTTGATCCCAGATCTATCCTGTGTGGATTGAGTTTGCCACATATTTGCAGTCTCTCCATTTTGGGGGAAACTTCCTGGGAATGACAGGTCCTGCTCTGCAAGCAGGTGATAGATTCACGGGAAGTCCTGTAGGCTGGATAATCATTTTATAATATCTTATGCCTATGTTTTGCTTGATATTCAAGTTCTTATTTTATATTTATTTTGGTATTGAAATGTATGTTCTTCCCTTTCTTGCAATTACCTGTGTTTTTAGTTGATTTTCTCTAAGTAGCTCCAGTGTGACTCCTCCTCTAATCAGCCATGTTGGGAAAAAAATCTGTGTGTGTGTGTGTGTGTGTGTGTGTGTGTGTGTGACTCTCCATTTTCCTTTATTTGGAGTAGAAAGCAGTACAGCATTAGGTTGAAACATATTGACTTTTTCAATTTAATATGCTAAGTATTTTGTGACTGTAAGTCAGCAGGAGAGATTGAAAGACAGTAATGTCAGGGTTGAGCAAGTCACTAAATCTCTCTAATTCTCATCTTTCATTTGTAAAATAGCAATAATAATAACAGCAATAATCTATATCTCAATCTTTACCCTAAGACAAACATGCATAGGCCAATATAAGCAATTCATGCATAGCAGATACTGAACAAATTATTTTCTCCCACATGGGAGAAAAACTATAGAAAATCCATGGAGACCTTATTTGTTTCCCAGCTCCATGAACCCTGATTCACTTGGGCAAAGGTCTAAGTGCAGGTGAGAAACTGGTTTGAATATCTGAACAATATGGCCATGAAGGAACAGGTTGTGAAAGTAGCAACACCAGATCCTAGAAAAATAACCCTGAGACCTAGGACATACAGAGAGAGAGAGAGAGAGAGATGATTAATATTCACCATAATATCCTGGAAAAACAATAATTTTCTTTCCTGAGTCCAGCAGTATAGCAGACAGGAATGGTGATGTTACTGTAGACCTCTGTAGTAAGTCTATCATCTCCTGTGAGGCATTGCAACTCAAGCAGATAAGAATAAAGAAAGAAATGAGACTTAGAGAGAACTGGGTCTTGGGGCTGATCAGTGCTGCTCTGGCCAGCAAAGACAAGGGATACCAAGGACACCAAGTATAATGACTACAAACATGGGAAAGTAAGAAAAATATGCTCTGAAGACATTTAGCAGCACTGTGAAGCATCCAGAAGCATCTGGCTGGAAGCATATGGAAATGGCTTATATCCAGGCAAGGATAGCTGATATGCAGGCAGGGACAGCTAATATGCAAACAGGGATGTAACGGGGGAAGGCACTGCTTATCTTGCTTGGAGAAATCAAAGGGTGCTGAGACAGTGTTTCAATGAACCAGCAACCCATCAGGTCAGTGAGAAGCCATAATTCAGGGGAAGGGATCTGGTTGGAGCTAGGTTGGCCTTATCTGGAAGTGAACTCAGCCAAGCCCTGCTACTTAATGGTCTAGGATTCAGTAGCAGCTAAGCCTCAGTAGCAGCCATTAGAAAAGGAACAATGCTAACCCAACTCTGCTATCTAACATGCCCATTTGAGTTATGTAAAGGTTTAATCAGACTCCTAAGATGAAATAATATAGCCAAATTATGGAAAACCTACTGTGCAGAGATGTCTGCTACATATCAAAAATGTGTGCCACTTATATGTGGATGCTTATATATACTGGACAGAGATGTCTGCTACACAGAAGCAACTACAGAGACTGTCTTCCCATCTCACTCCTGTAGGAACTGAGAAGCCTATATGGACATGGCTTTTCTTGATGCTATTAACCATGTCATGAGTGCAGACTGCTCTTGCACATATACAAACACATGGTGGGGCAGCCTTGCTTTATTCAGACTGATACAAATTCAAATGCTTCTTCAGACCCCCAGGAGGCCTTAGGTTATACAATGCATAGCTACTGGAGACACATTTAGTGATACTGTTCATGTGGTTTAACCAAACCAATGTAATACTTGGGCAAAACAATAAATCCTAACACACTTCCTCTTGTGACTAGATTAATACTGGACAGGTGGAGCAATGCAGAAAAGAAATGTACATTTTCATCTGAAATAAGACCTGCTATTACTTTCTGGGACTTATTCAGTAGTCTGAGAATGAAATCCTAGCCAAGGTCAGGCTAGCTAGTTAGCCACTGCTGCCTGGAATTCTGTTAATATAGCACTAATCAAGTATGATTTACAGAGACTAAATGGAGTTGGTGCCAGCCCATATCAGTACAGTAGGGCTAAGTTGTGGAGTAATGCCATTGTATTAGCTGTTCCTCTAGTTACAAATATATGAGAAACATTGATCTAACAGCAGAATTTTTGTTCTCTTAGAATTTTGGAGGTCAGAAGTCAGACATAGATCTCATTTGCTAGAACTGTATGTTTTCCCCATTGACTCCAGGGGATATGTGCTTTCTTGATCATTCACGCTGTTGACAGAAATTATTCCCTGGTGTTTGTAAGACTAAAGCCAATATTGTTTTGCTGGCTGACTTCTGCATGTCTTTCTTAGCTTTTAGAAGCTTTCTGAAATGTTTAGTGCATGGCACACTTTCTTCATCTTCAGAATCAGCAACCATCTTCGAAGACAGTAACAACAGTTCAAGTCCTTATTCAACAAAGATGTAAACAATGTTTCTACTTTATTTTTCCAGTTTTAACTATATAGCTCTATAATCCAGGATAATCTTCTCATTTATTTCTTTTTTTTCAGTGCTGTAGATTGATGCCAGGGCTTAAAACATGCTAGGCAAATACTTCGTGAATGAGCTCTACCCCCACACTAAACTCCCTAATTAATATCAACTGCTTAGCAGCCTCAGTACCTCCTGCAAAACTCCTTTTAACATATAAAGTAATATGTTCTTAATTTCCAGGGACTACATTGTGGACATGTTTGGGAGCCATTATTTTGCTTATCATAGGAATACCTTACCAAAAAATTTAGCATCTACCATTAATATATAGGACTAAGGGGTAAATGCTTGGAAGAAGAAGTTCACTGTGGCCCACAATGTTCCTGTATATGATTTCTGAGAGCTACTCTGAAGTGGTTAGTTACATAGTTTAGTATGTCAAGGTGACCACAGCATTACTTCATTAAGACCTCTCGATCTCTGGGTGAAGGTATCCTGTTCAGCCCCCATGCTTTCTTGGGTATTTGAACCCATCTCTGGTTTATATGTCACTCCTTGTGACCTTCAGAAAAGGAAACTGGCCCTATCATCCCAGTGTCTTTGCTTTTTACTGTTCTGTAATGTTTCTGCACCAATCCATTGACTTTTATTGTCTATATTTAGCACATATGAAGTAGTGGCAAACTAACATGCTACTTGGTTAACCATTGCAATGAATTGAATTGCATTCCCTCAAAAATATTTTCAAGTCAAATACTACTAACTGTAAAGGCATTCTTATTTGGGAATAAAGTCTGTACAGATGTAATTCAATAAAGGGTTTCATGATGAGATCATTTTGGATTATTATGAACCATGAGTTCAATGACTGATGACCCTATAGGTCATATCTCAAAGCAGGAAAACAGAGAGATTAAGGCCATGTGAAGGTGAAAAAAAAAATACAAAAACTGTAGTGGTTTTTTTTTTTTTTTCACAAGTGAAGGAATTATAGGAGCCAAGGAAGGAAGAAAAGACAAGGAAAGATTCTCCCTAATAGCTTTTGAAGAGAGCATGGCTCTGCTGGTACCTTGGTTTTGAACTTTTAGCTTCCAGAATAAATTTATTTTATTTAATCTACAGTTAGTGCTAACATTTTATAATACTCTTGAAAAACTAGTAAAGTCATTTTTTGTAATCCTATTACTGTTTGGTACCTTTCATGAGGTTGGGATTTTTCTTGCAAAGAATACATACTTCCTTTTGTATTGTGAATCATTGTCTGTATTACTAACTACTGTACAGTAGAATTTCCATGATAGGAATTTAAAAAATTGTATCATTGCTTTTCTTTCCACAATATCTACAAGTGAATCTTGTGGTTTTTCTTTTTCTTAATAATATGATTCATTAGGGTAACCATAATTCAGGATCTTAAAACTCAACTGAACATTTGAAAAAACTATGCATGTTGATAATTGTAACCTGTACATATGAAAAAAATACAATGATATATGAAAAATTCACTCACAAATATTGAAGCTATTTTTTCATGTGGAACAACAGATATGTATAAACTGTTATAACTCAACATAATTTTATATTGTGGACATGTATAACTGCAACCCTTTAACATCTATTAACAGTAGGAGAATTGACATAACTCACTCAGGACTTAAAAAGGAAAACTTTCCTTTGGAACTACATTTGCAAGAAAGTTCAACTTCATACCATTTAACTCTGGAAGCATAACAGAACTTTTAGAGAACTCAGTTCTATTACAGGATTTCCACAATTCTCAATGTAATCATAACAGCAACAGGTGAAGATTTTTATGAACAATGACATGCTACTTCTGAAATTCCATACTTTAATAATTAATCTCTGAAACACACCTAGTAGAATTTATGAAGAAACCAATGTTTTTCTTCTCAGTATTGGTAAATGTAGGTAATAAATAAGAAATTTATATTTATCTTTCTTAGATATTGCCCCAAATAAGCCTGAATTTCTACTAAAGATTAGAAATGTAGTCAGTAAAAGAAAGTTTCAATCCCTCTTCCATTACACATATTTCTTTTAAATATTTACATAATGTTAAATAATAATACAGTTTCATTATCACTTCTTTTTTTTTTCTTTTTGGGTACTGGGGATCGAACTCGGGTCCTTGCTCTTGTGCAGCAAGCAGTGAAACCACTGAGCTAAATCCCCGGCCCATATTATAACTTTAAATATAGTAACTACTAGTAACTAGTAGTTAGGGAATTTGGTATTATGACATTTATAGATAGTTAAAATATATCAGAGAATATTTATATCAGAGAATATTTCTCTCCAAAACATATAGGAGTAGGACTCTAAAATACTTATGTACTAGTTTTCTTGAACACTAGAAAAAAAATGGAAAAAAAGCTTCTCTATATTTCTTATGTACAATAAACCATGCCTATGTATACAGATGTGATTATGCCTTTCCCCTTCTCTCTCTTTTATACAAAGTACATACCTGGTGCCTGAAAGCTAAATATCACTTGTTTACCCTACTAATGATTAATAAAATTAGAGTTCAATGCCCTACTTTCTCTTGAAACAATGGAATTTATTTTTTAATTGAAAAACTACATTTTCTTTAAAAACTCCATGTTTTGATTGTAATATCAGCACTTAGGAGGCTGAGGTAGTAGGATTGCTGCAAGTTCTAGTCCATCCTGGGCTACATAGTGAGTCCAAGACCAGCCTGAATTACAAAGCAAGGCCCTGTCTCAAAAAAAAAACTAAACAGAACAGAGTAAAACCAAACAAAAATAATACCTCTATATTTTGAAAAATATATCTTCTACTAGTTTTGAAACTGCTTTGATTGGAAGGCATTACAGACTCACTTCAAATGTTTCTTAAATGAAAAAGGACATTTGTTGACATAGACAGTTGAAAATTAATGTAGGCAATACATTATCTAGATGTTCATCCTGTCTCCTGGTCAGGTCTTTTGACTGGCTTAGCACTCTTTTATTTAGCTCTGAGTTGTAGGGAGATGCTTTCCATAGCTCCAAATCTGTATTTTTCTAAAAATTTCCAAATATTAACAAGATAATGTATTTCTCTGAAAAGTCTAACCATAATTACACCTCATTGTTTCTGATGTGGTTACTTGTCCATACTAGAATATATAGTTTTAAAATTAAATGGTTTAATTACCCCAGTGTTAATCACCTTCTCAACCCTGAGGTAGGGACAGTGTCAACATTAACCATGGCATGTGGCCTGAAATTTTAGAATGGAGTCCAGGTCCATCCTATAGAGAAAATCAATGCACATTAAAGTAGAAACCAGCTGAACACAAGTTAAGGAACTGAAAACAACACTTACCCACAAGGATTTAAAAAAAATAAAATGGGTGTTGCTATTCAAAAAGTACTTACTTTTATAATTTTCATCTTGATATTTTATATCTTCTGATCCCAAATGACTATAATATTAATCTAATAAAGAAACTGGGAATTTCTTAATTACCTGTATCATCTTGGATGAACCAAGGCATACTTACCTTGCAAACATATTCCAGTATATACCTATGTGCAAACAGTGAAAATAATGATGTGTCATACACATGCATACATGTACATGTTCACTACCACAGTATGCATATGGTGAATAAAATGTTTGGTATATTCTTAGATAATGAGTATCAAAATGTCTATTTTCTACCTAAAGGTAAAATTTGTTTTTAGATTGTATCCCAAAGAAAATGTCTCTTTGTATCGCTATGTTGAGGTGAAGAATACTGAAAATAATGAAGTTTAAAATAAAATGAGAAAAAGACACAAAGCAAAACATAGCTATTCCCAGGTTAATAAGTGATTAACAAGTATTTTGCAGAGGATGCTAAAGAAAACATTCCAAACAGCAATTTGTCATAGGTTCGTTGATTTAAAAAATGGAGTTCTTTTATTACCAAACACAGAAAAGAGTCTGAAGTGATAAAGTCTCTATTGCAAGACAGAAGGGTACTTTATTCCAAATGCAAATAAATTTGAACAGTGAGGAACAAGATCTAAAGATAAAGCTACTAGAAAAGGTCACAACATGACAATTCCCCTGGCTACCCTAAGTATAACAACATGCTTCCCGAGGAGTGGGAAGGAGGTTAATTTCAGAGAGCACATGATTATTTCCATGTGCCTTTTCCTTCATTCCCACAGCATATGTACTTTTGCTCAGTACAGCTACTCCCGACTGGCTGGCAATCACCAAATCCTTTCCAGGAACCCTTTCCCAGACACAGGTGCTCTCAGGGTGCAGTCTGCACAGACTGGAGGGCCCCAAAGCTACAGTTTTCTTTCAAGTATCTCACCTTCAAAGCCATTGCTCCTATCCCACTCCTGAGACACTTGAAATGGTCTCAGAAAAGTAAATTGGTGGTTTTCAAGAAATTCAGTTTTCCCAAAGAGCTAGAAATTTCATCAAAACAAAGGAGCACAAAGCTGGGGAACAGTGGAGGGGTGGGGGAATTGAAACATAATTTTGCTCCGTCTGAAGATTTGAATTTAGGCAAATTCAGTGTTTCAAAGTTCCTGTCTGATCTGTCGCCTTGCTTCATATGGATATAGGATAAAGAGAAACACTCCACACAGGCCATGGAGCCTACTGAGACCTACACATACTCCTTCCCAGGCCCAGCTTCTCTATATTCATGTTTACCCATAGCCCCTGTGACACAGGGCTCATTTCAGGACCTCCCAGTTACAAAGAAGACACTTACCATTATGCAGTCCATGTGGAATGGGTGCTCTTGGAGTATTCGTTTCCAGGTACCTGTTTCCTTTTGCCATTCAGACATTAATTTGAGTAGTCATTTCCCAGAAGGAAGCAAAATTACAGTGCCATACTTTATTTAGGGCAGTCTTGTGTTAGTCTGTTGGGAGTCAGCCTAGTGTTCTCAGAGCAGAACTGGCTTCCCCAATTCTTCCAAATCTAATTATACACCTTCCTGTTACATGTCCAGGTTGTTATCAACAACTAAATTCTGAGTAGTCTAATATTAAATACTTTTTGTCTTTGTTGTCCTTTGTTATTTGATTTGTTAAGTAAAAATTGTATTTAACTAATACATAAAAACAAAAATTGTATGGGCTAGGGATTTAGCTCAGTGGTCTCACCACCTGCCTTACAAGCACAAAGTCCCCAGTTCAATCCCCATTTCAGTCCCCAGTACAAAAAAAATATATATACACATATGTGAGGTATCATGTGATGTTTTGATATATATATAATATATATAATTTAAAACAATTTTCCTTAAAATGGAGTGCATGCTATTAAGTAAAAAAGTATAAAAGATAAATCTAATAACCAGACCAAGTAAAAAAAGTGTTTCTCATATTTATAGGTTAGGTTAATAAGAAGTGACTTGTTGAAATATAAAGACCAGAAAACATTAAAACTCAAATAATTCTCTGGATAAAAGGACATACTAAGGTTTTTAGAATTTTTACAAATGCAAATTTTTTTTCAATATTATATGTAGCTAAAGGACAATGAACAAATTATGGTATGCTCATTAATATGGATAAAATCACTGAAGCTATACTATATTTACCCTATTTGTGACAAATAAATGGTTTTTTTTTTTGTTAAATTCTTTTATTGGTACATTTTAGGTACACAACACAGTTACATTTCTGATTGGGAATTGTACCTTTACATAATGTGTCTTGGTTCTTATTTTTTCCCCATTCCTAGCCCTCCCTTCACCCCCTCCACCCGTCCCTATTTGCAAGGACTTGATTTCCATTTTTTCCATTTCTCATCATTTGTCCTTTCCCTTCTTCCCTTTCCCCTGCCCCTCCCACTACCCCTACCCCTTTGGACCTTTTCTTCCTATTTTGCATTATCAATGATTCATTCCAATCATTGGTACATTATAGGTATACAATATAATGACATTCATCATTGGAAATTTGCACCTTTACATAATCTCACTTGGTTCTTATTTTTCACCCTTGCCCAGCCCTCCCTTCAACCCCTCCAGTCCTCCCTATTTACAAAGATTTTGTTCCTATTTTTCCATTTTCTC
>NW_004624840.1:1085056-1110752 GCF_000247695.1 Heterocephalus glaber
GAAAAAATAAGAACCAAGATGCATCATGTAAAGGTACAATTCCCAATGAGAAATGTAATTGTGTTGTATACCTAAAATGCACCAATAAAAGAATTTAAGAAAAAAAAAAGAAATGGAGAGAAGAGGGAAGGAGAGAAGGAGAAAGGAGGAGAGAAATTGAAATATGTGATATGCTTGTACCAACTCCACAGAAATAATGTAATCTTTATGTACTATAATTATTAATTAACAAATAAATAATTAAAACTGAAAAATATCATGTGCATATAGCCAGCTAGCCCTTTATCTTCTCATAATTGATTCCTGAATCGACTTGAAAAACCTCAGAGCAAATGATTACTCTCAAAATGTATTTTATAAACTTGAAATCAGTCATTTCATCTACCTTCTATTCTCTCTGGAAAAAAATGATAGCATTTTTTTACTACCAAAATAATTTGAGGTGTCTTCACACCTAACATATGCTTAGAAAGCATATGTTTTTGCTTTTTTAATAAAAATGTGTTAAAATTCTACAGTATAGCTCCATAGCAACCAAGAGATCCTATGCAATAATGCCTAATTCATAATAAATATAGATATTTCTTTAACATTCAAAAAGCACAAATGAATATAAATAACTATTCCAAGAAGAAAACAATAGTATATATTTTATTTAAAAGATTACAAAAACAGATTGCATGATTCATTCCTATTTGGAATTCTTTTTATTTGTTCCTTTTTCTGTTTCATTTATTTCTTCTCTTCCTTCCTTTCTTCCTTCTTTCCTCCTTATTTCTTTGCATGTATTTCATTTTTTTCTTGTTTTCTAGCCAAGCTAAAATATATATTTGAAATCACATGGAGTGGAAGCAGTATGTTAAAATTATTCACTGTAAATATTGCAATCTAAGCATGCATGGATTACCAATCATTACATTATGTTTAGTGGCTACCAACCAAATAAAATGAAATAAAATATGATCTATATGAATATATGTAGATATAGTTCAACACAATTCTCACAATGGAGGGATATACATGCTTATAAATCTACCCATTGAAATAAAACTCATATAAATTTTAAATACATACATTATTATAGTTTGAACCTGAGATATCCCACAAAGGCTCATGTGTTGAAGGCTTGTCCCCAGGCTGTGGCATTATTGGGTTTCAGTGTAAACTGTAGGAAATGACGCCTCATTGGAGGAAAAAGCTCCCAGAGGACAAGTATTTGAAGGGTATATTGTGTCCCTGCCCCACCCCACTGCCTTCTTTCCTGCCCACCATGAGATAAGCAAATTTCTTTCACCAGGCCTTTCTGCCATCATATTTTTGTCTTGCCACAGACCTAAAAGCAATGGATCCAGTCATGAGCTAAAATAAACTTTTATTCTACTTTAAGTCAATTTTCTCAGGTATTTTGTTACAATAATAGAAAGCTAACAAACATATACATGAATAAATATGTAGGTAATTTCAGGCTAAATTTTATTGCTTGAATATAATGATGACCAAAGTCAATATTACATTTGTTTTTAGTAATAAGTTATGATTATTTTAATGCTTGATACCATATTTAAGTCTGAAAGAGAAAATATATAAAGAGGAAATATCATTTAGCTAAAATTTCACTTAAAATATATTTTTTTAAAAATTTTTATTCATTTATTTTTTGGTACTGGGGATTGAACTCGGGACCTTGCACTTGTGAGGCAGGTGCCGGAACTCCTGAGCTAAATCCTCTGCCCAAAACATATTTTTTGAAATAACACAATTGAACAGAATCCATACAAAGTAATATTTAGCTTATATTTCCTAAGATTAATAAGCATGTAAGCAAACAAATGGCGAAGTAGTTAGCTTGAAGTATTAATTTTTCAATAGGTACAATGAAAAATAAGTAAAACACTGACAAGCAACTTTGTCAGAATTCTGCAAAGCAGTTAAACGTTTAGAAAACTAGTAGGGGCTGGGGATTTAGCTCAGTGGTTCTGCTGCCTGCCTCACAAGCACAAGGACCTGAGTTTGATCCCTGGTACCAAATAAATAAATAAATAAATAAATAAATAAATAAATAAAAGAAAATAAAGAATCACTGAAGAAGAAAAAGACAACTTATATAGTGTAAGAAATCTTTGTAGTACTTTTGCTTATCTATTGCCCAGTATTATCCTGACCCAAATCCAGAAAATACAATACAAGGAAGAAAACCTACAGACAATTATCCTTATGAAAATAGATGAAAATATCCTAAACCCAATACTTGGATAAAGAATCCAACAGTGTATTTAAAAAGTTTACACTATGAGCAAATGGGATTTATCTCTAAATGCTAGGGTAGTTTAATGTAAGAAAAATACTAAATTATCTCATTAGAGCTAGGGGGATAGCTCAGTGGAGCAGTGTTTGTGTAGCATGCACACTACTTTGTGCCTAGCACCCCCAGCATTGCAAAAACAAAAACAAAAACACACTATCCAAAAGGAAGGAAGAAAGACAGAATAAAACACATCATCATCTCAGAAGATACAGAGAAACATTTGACCAAATCCAATAACAATTTAAGGAGAAAAACAAAACATTCAATAAAGCAGAAAGGTGGGGAAAGAATTTCCCTAGATAGGAGACAGCATATGAAAAACCCACAGATAACCTAATGAGCAATGATAAAAGAGTTGGAAAGTTTTCTTTGAAAGATCAGGCACAACACATGGATGTTGGCTTTTACATCTGCTTCTCACCAGATTCTCTAGGCAAAACAAAATAAAGGACATCAAAACTGAAAAAAAAAAAAATGAAGGAAACTATTTCTCTTCACTGATGATGTGAGCTTATAAAGAAAATTCCAGGGAAACAAACGAAGTACTATAATACATTCAAGAAAGTTATAAGGAATATAACAATCACAGAAAAGTCAGTTGTGCTTCTATACCTGAGCGATGAAAAATCTAAAGATAAAATTAAGAAAATAATCCTATTTTTAGTATCAAGCAAAGGAATAAAATATGTAAGAATATTGACCAAACAAGTGAAAGACTTAAACACTGAAAACTACAATCCATTAAAAGAAGACACAAGTACATGGAAAGACATCCTATATAGGAATATAGTATTTAATATTGTTAAAATATCAATACATCCAGAAGCATTCTACATTCTCGATGTAGTCTTGATCTAAAACCCAATGGCAGGTTTTGCAAAAGCAGCACAGCTGATCCTTAAATTCATGTGGATGTTATTTTTTCAGTACCAAGTACTGAACTCGGGACCTTGCTCTTGCAAGGCAGGTATGGTGCCACTGAGAAATTACGGGATCAATTTTGGATTTAGAAATGGATTTTTAGATGATACCAAAAGCATAGGCAGTGAAAGAAAAAAATAAATTGGAACACATCAAAATTTAAACCTGCATACATCAAAAAACAAAATTGAGAAAATGAAAAGAAAATATAAGGAATTAGAGAAAATATTCACAAATCATATACATCATAATGGTTTAATTTAGAGCATATGTGAGGAATTCTCATAATTCAACAAAAATAAAAACAGCAGAATTAAAAATGGGCAAAGAGCTTAAATATACATTTTTGAAAGAAGGTATATATACAAAAGCCTAATAAGCACATAGAAATATATTGAACATAATGTCATGATTGTCAGGCTTGGGAGAGGAACAAATTGATAGTTCCTGTATCATGTTCACTTTATTTCCCTTGGGCATAATAAAATATGTTTTAGAATTAGGTAGAAATGGTGCTTGCACAGCACTGTGAATGTAGTAAATGCCACTAAATTGTTCATTTTAAAATTTTAAAATTATTTTTTTAAATAATCAATTTTATGTTATGTGATTTCACTTTACTAATACAAAGAGTGAATAGCTCAAACTTACTAAAGTTTGTGCTTTCACTAGTCTACTTTTAATTTAAATATGAGTTTTAGTTTTAATTTTAAAGAACTATTTTGATCATAGTTTTGTGTCATTTCAAATAAGGTAAATAATTACTTTTTATCATTGCTGTAAAGAAAGCTAATATAAATCAATTTATAACAGCTTTGTGAACTGCTAGTCACATTTAATAAGTGGATTATTAGAAGTATCCTGTTCATATCAAACACAAAAGATATAATTTCATATCTGATTGTCATACTTTATAAAGTTCACTGAAATGCTAGCACTATAAACATAAATAATTTAAAATGTCAGAATATACATCTTTATTTTAATTGGGTATGGGATACAATATCATTTGTCTGATACACTCGAAAATTTTTTTTTATACTAGAGATAGAACCAAGAGCCTTCTCACTGAGCCACATCTTAAGCTTTTTTTCTTTTGTAATCTTTGAGATAGGGCATCCATAACTCACTACATTACCCAGACTGGGCCTTAGCCTCCTGCTTCAGCTTCCCAGTGTGCTGAGATTACAGGCATGCATCATCAGGCTTGGTTCACACGTGAAAATTTTAAAAGCTAATATACACCTCCAATAATCATAGAGAATAAAAGAGTGATATGAGGATTAATGATAAATTGAAATACATAATCAAATTTAAATAATGAAAATGGAAGTATAAACATATGAACTTACTTGTCCATGTGTCACATTAAAGAGGACATGCCAAATACTTTAGTAAAGACTGAGGTTTAGTATTAACTAAATAAAATAAGTATCTCTGAAGTCAAAGTCACTAAACAAAATGAATACAATGTCATTCCTTGTGTCTAGTCCACTGTCAGTAAAACAAATCAACTAAAAATGACTTTGATGGCCTTTCAACTTTCAGATTAATTCTTCATTTTCCTTAGGCACATCAGTTACTGTCCTGTCACATTAACTTTCTGAAAGGGGCCCATTATGTGACCTTAATAAAAGGATTCAGTAACCAAAATAGTTCAAGAAAACAAGATTCCAAAACACTTCACTAGAGGCACATTGACTACTTCACGGAGCTTTATTGAAAAGAATACTGACTACTTTTCCCAGTAGCATTTCATTTGAAAAAGTATTGTCTGCAACAGAAAACACAATGACTACATATCAAAAGAAGAATTAAGGCATTATAAAAACAATAATCTGTATCCTACTATGAATGAAGCAAATCAACATTTAGGCCATAGATATCATAAAAAAATAATGGCTGGGGATGGCAATTATAGTTTTCTTTATTATAAAATTTTGGGCTTATCTTGATAAATATTAGGTTCCATATGTTTTTTACCTCTTTGGTTATTATATCTTCTCTCATTATAATAGATACAAACCTGACTTTTCATTTTCTTTGCTCCTGTGTGTGTTACAGTTATCTTATGTTCTCTCCTCCTCAAATCTCAAAGTGAACAAAGGGAGGACAACGAGAGGTAGGGATATAAAGAGGCTCTAGGCTCCAACTGGTGAACGGCCTGTTCCTTGTGCCTTAAGATGGGTTTTTTTTTAACTCCAGGAAAAATCTTTTTCTTGAAAGTCTTGTCTATCTGTGCCTATGCACGATAATTGTCAAATATGTAACATACTGATTTAAAGAGTTCAGCTTCACATCTCAAAGTGTATCTATGAAAATTTAGCCACCTTTCTTCTTCCTGTACAGCAATTCATACATGACTTACTGCTTACAATTTACTGCACAGCTCATTTCTTTTATTTTAAATTTATTCATTTCAAGAATATTTTAAAGGCCTAGTATGTGAGAGGAAGTGTGAGTTGCTATTTTTCTCCATCACTCTGCTCCCAGCTTGGTCACACACTTTCCCTCTTGGCCCCTTCTACATAGTGAAGCCTATGGGCCAAGGGTGTAAAACAGGGTTTGCCCAGTGGTGACTCATATACAAACGCAGCTCCAGACCTCATGAATGAAGAATATTTTCTGCATTTTTTAAAGCTTAAAATTTTTAAAAATGCAATAGGGTCTTTTTTATCATTAATTTTATTGGTACATTTTAGGTATAAAATACAGTTACATTTTCTGTTGGGATCTTGTACCTTTACATGATGTACCTTAGTTCTTATTTTTTTCCCCATTTTTCTGCCCTCCCTTCACCCCCTCCACCCTTCCCTATTTACAGAGACTTTGTTTCCATTTTTTCCTTTTCTCATATTTTTTATTTTCCCTTCCTTCCTTTCCACTACCCTTCCCACTTCCCCAACATCTTTAAAACATTTTCTTCCAATTTCACGTTATCAATTATATCATTGGAACCTTATTTATACTTTTAGTTTTTCACACCAGAGAAATTATTCAGTATTTGCACATGTGTGTCCTATTTACTTCACTTAAGAGTATGGCATCAATGAGCTTCCATTTAGCTATAAATGTCTCTAGTTTCTCATTCTTTATGGCTGAGTATTACTCCATTTTATAGAAAAACCACATCTTCTTTATCCAGTCTCCAGTTGATGGGTATTCGGGCTGTTTCCAAGTTTTAGTTATTAAAAACTGTGCTGCTATAAACATGGCTGTGCATATATCATTGTGGTATGATTCTTTTAATTCTTTTGGAAAGGTACCCAGCAGAAGGATAGCTGGATCAAATGGGACCTCTAACCTAGTTTTTCGAGGTGTCTCCATATTTATTTCCACAGTGGTTGCACCAGTCTGCTCTCCCACCAACAATAAAGAAGGGTTCCTTTCTCCTCACAGCCCTGCCAACATTTGTTACTGATTGATTTCTTGATAGCAGCCATTCTTTCTGGAGTGAGGTGGAATCTCAGTGTTGATGGTATCTGCATCTCTCGAATGATGAGTGAAGTTGAACATTTTTTCATCTCTTTATTTGCTGCTTTTATTTGTTTGTCTGAGAAATGTCTGCTCATTTCAGATGCCCATTTTTGAACTGTATCTTTATACTTGGGGGGGTCTGACTTTTTTCAGTTCTTTATATATTCTAAATAGTAGACTTTTGTCTGAGGAACAATTGGTAAATTTTTTTCCCCACATTGTAGGTTGTCTCTTAGCTCTGTTGGTGGTTTCTTTTGCAGTGAAGAAGCTTTTTAATAAGAGGAGATCCCCGTTGTTGATTCTTTTTGTAAGTTTGTGTGCTACTGAGGATTTGTTCATAAAATCTTTTCCTATGCCAATGTCTTCGAGAGTTCTACCTAACTTGTCTTCCAGAAAGTTTAATGTTTCTGTTTTAATATTTAGGTCTTTAATCCACTTCAATTTTAGTCTAGTGCTTGGTGAAAGATAGGGGTATAGTTGTAATGTTTGGCAGGTTGACATCCAGTTTTTCCAACATCATTTGTTAAAGAGGCTATCTTTCCTCTAGTGAGGATGCTTGGCTCCTTTGTGAAAGATGAGGTAGCTGAGTAAGTCTGGAGTTATTTCTGTATCTTCTGATCTATTCCACTGATCCTCATGTCTGTTTCTTTGCAAGTACCATGCTGTTTTTATCACAGTGGCTTTGTAGTATAGTTTCATGTTGGGGATTGTGATACTCCGTCATGTCTCTGTTGCCTAGTATTGCTTTTGCTATTCTTGGTTTCTTCTGGTTCCAAATGAACTTTTGCATTGTTTTCTCTAGTTCTGTGAAATATATTGTTGAGATTTCAACTGGGATTGCATTGAATCTATACAGCAGTTTTGGAAGTATGGCTTTTTTCACTATATTAGTTCTTCCTACCCAGAAACAAGGAATACCTTTCCATTTTCTTATATTCTCTTCCATCTCTTGTTTCAAAGTGGTGTAGTTTTCACTGTAGAGGTATTTTGCTTCCTTTGTTAGATTGATTAATAGATATTTCATTTTTTGAATGCTACTGTGAAAGGAATTATTTGCCCCATTTCTCTCTCAGTGCCTCTGTTATTTCTGTACAAGAAGGCTATTGATTTTTGAGTGTTTACCTTATATGCAGCTCTTCTACTGAATCTGTCCATTGAGTCTAGAAGTCTTTTGGCAGAGTTTTTTGGGTCTTCTATGTAAAGTATCATATCATCAGAAAATAAAGACAGTTAAACTTCTTCCTTTCCTATCTTTATTCCTTTTATTTCTTTCTCTTATCTAATTGCTGTAGCTAATGTTTCCAGAGCTACATTGAACAGCAGTGGTGATAGTGGACATCCTTGTCTTGTTCCTGATTTTAGCATGAAGTTTTTCAGTTTTTGACCATTTAGTATGATGTTGGCTGTTGGTTTTTCATAGATAGCTTTTCTTAGCTTGAGATAAAGACCATCCATTTCAATTTTCTGTAGGGTTTTTATCATGAATGGGTGTTGGATTTTGTCGAATGCTTTTTCTGCATCTATTGAGATGATCATATTGCTTTTGTCCTTGACTGTTAATATAGTGTATTACATTTATTGATTTATGTATGTTAAACTATCCTTGCATCCTTAGGATAAATCCTTCTTGATTAGGGTGTATGATCTTCTTTATGACCCTCTGTATTCTGTTAGCCAGTATCTTATTGAGAATTTTTGCATATATTAATTAGGGAGATTGGCCTGTAGTTCTCTTTTCTGATTGGGTCTTCTTAGTTTTGGAATCCAAGTAATACTTGCATCCAGGAATGAATTTGGAAGTATTGCTTCCCTTTTAATTTCATTGAAGAGTTTAAAGAGTAGAGGCAATACATCTTCTCTAAATGTCTTGTAGAATTCAGCAGTGAAGCCATCAGGACCTGGACTTTTCTTTTTTTGTAAGTTTTAATTACATTTTCAGTTTCATTGATTGTAATTGGAGTGTTTAGACATTTTATATCTTCTTTGTTCAACTTTGGTAATTCATATGTATCTAGGAATCTGTCCATTTCTTCTGTGTTTTCCATTTTATTAGAGTATAGGTTCTCAAAGTAGGTATTGATGATTCTCTGGATTTCTGCTGGATCTGTTGGGACTTTATGTTTTTAGCTCCTAATTGTATAGACTTGAGCCTTTTCTTTCCTTTTTTTGATAAGGTTGGCTAAGGGTTTATCAATTTTATTTATTCTTTCATAAAACCTATTTTTTCATTCATTGATTTTTTTATATCATTCTCTTAGTCTCCATTGCATTGATTTCTCCTCTGATCTTCATAATTTCCTCCCTTGTATGTGCTTTGGGTTGGTCTTGATCTTCTTTTTCTAGGAGGTTAAGCATTAAGGTTATTTATTTGAGCTCACTTTGTTTTCCTAATATAGGCATTTACTGCTATGAGTTTCCCTTGTAGAACTGCTTTCATTGTGTCCCATAGATTCCTATATGTTGTATTGGAATTTTCATTTAATTGTAGAAACTGTCTAATTCCTTCTTTAATTTCCTCTGTGACCCATTGGTTGTTCAGGAGAGTGTTATTCGATGTCCATACATTTGTGCAGTTCTTGCAGTTTTTTATGCTGTTGATCTCCAGTTTAATTGCACTATGATCTGATAATATATAAGGGATAACTTCAATTCCTGTGCATTTACTTAAACATATTCTATGAGCTAGAACATGGTCTATTTTGGAGAATGACTCGTGTGAAGCTGAAAAGAATGTATATTCTGATTTTGTGGGGTGGAACACTCTGTAGACATCCATTAAGTCCACTTCTTCAAAGCTTGGTTCAATTCTATTATTTCCTTGTTGATTTTTTGTCTAGATGATCTGTCTATATGTGATAATGGGGTATTGAGGTCCCCCACTACAATTGTATTAGTGCTTATTTGATTTTTCATGTCCATTAATATTTGTTTTGTATAGTTGGGGGCATGCAGTAGGGCCTTATATGAGCTAAATATTTTGATTCATTTACAATCTTGATGTTTATAGAAAATGTCTGCCAGTTCCTAGCCATGAGTATCACTTCCCAAGTGTTTGTTAATATGCTTATATGTAAAAGTTTTTATTAAGCAGTCACATTAAATAACCTATAATGCTAGATAAAATTGTGCCAATAAAAATTTTAGGTCATTTTAATGTATTCTTGCAAGGAAGATTCTATACATTCTTACAACTTTGAATATCTTTAACCTGTTTTTCCATATAGTATGTACACAAACTATAGCAAAGCAAATGATTTCTTCCCATACATATGTGAGGGAGTTATGACTTATGACAGAGAAATTTATTCCCCTACCCACTATAGAAGACCCAGTTTTCCATCTATTAAGCACTTTTGTTTCAGTATTCCTCAATGCCAACAATTTTATATGCACATAATCCTGTGATCTGGCTATAATATATATCTTGCTGGTTCGTTCATTGAGAAATGAGTAAAATGAAATACTTGGCATGTGTTCATTTTGTTTGTATAATGTTATAAATTTACCTTTAATTATGTTATGTAGATAGGTTACTGTGATAATATACTTTATAAACCATAATACAGAAATTCAAAACTTAAGAGCTAAAAACCAAACATTAGTAATTTCTTTCCATATCACAATGTAACATGTATACACTACTCTTCATACCATTATAAATTTTTATAGAATTTTTATTTACTTAAATGTTGCAAAAGAAAGTTAAGAAATTTTTCTAATAGCTCATGCTACTAAATTTAATTTCTGAATGTTCCATACGTTTGTATAAAAAATAAATCATATCAATTATTTTAATAGGTCTGTTTATACATACTTCTAAATGTAGATTGATTTCTAAAAAATGTTGGATGAGGGCTGGGGATTTAGCTCAGTGGTTCTGTCGCCTGTCTCGCAAGCACAAGGTCCTGAATTTGATCCCTGGTACCCCCCCAAAAAATGTTGGATGAAGTATACATCCTAAAAATTATATGCCAAGAATATAATTTACTAATGGCTGAAAAGTAAGAGTTTAAAATATATATTCATCTTCTTCTTCTTAAAATACATAGTGTGATTTACTTACATTTTAATAAATATAATTTTCAAATGTCTTGCCATCATTTAAAATGAGTGCTATCTTCTGAGAATACTGACACTGAAATTCTCTTGTCTGATGTCATTATTTTGTGAATTACACTAATACCATAGATCCATGAACAGTGCCATTATTTTCAGAAGCTACAACAAATCATACTGTCTACATGCAGAGATTGTTCTAGAAAAGTCTATGATAGTTATTTATGCTTTAAAAATAGTTAATACTTGAGTGATAATTTTCTAAGGTATGCACAAAAAGATCAGATGTACTGCTGTTTTTCTTAAATTAAAAAGAATGATGCATACATATGCCTAAATATACTACATAAATATAACTACCAGGTGGAGATTAAGCTGATAAAATCACTCCTGTAAAAGTAGTTTTTGATTTTGAATTAACCTGTGCAATTTAAATTTGAGATGTACTTTTCTTATAAATATATTCCCTATGAGGTGGAGGTCAACAAAAATGAAATAAAAGATCCTACTGTATATGGTACACACACATATCTACACAAATATACAGAAAAATATAGGTATATAGAGACAGAAAAAGACAAGAGAGATATGATATTTATATGTGGCATATAAGTATATATACATATACAATATCATATATATGATATTAAAACTATAATCATGTCTTGTATTATGATAAACTCTACCTCATTCCCTGGTTTTTCACTTGATATTTTACATTTCTCTGATTCATTTGGTATATAGAAACACCTGAATCTTGACATTTTGAGATTTTCTGATGTTAGGGTTTTGACCTGTAGCAGGTACATAATAGGTAATTATTTTGGTTTCAGGAATCTGAATTCATAATGAAGTGGATAAAAATCACCAATATTCACTGTCAGCATCAAACTGGTAAACACTTAAACAGTCTTAACAATCTTCTAAGTATTGAACAGACCCACCATTTTGGCTAGACTTCCCAGAATCCTATAGTTTCCAAATTGTGCCTCATCCCAAGCAGTTCAGGTTTGACCTTGGTGAACCCTGGTGACAGGAGATGCCAATAGCACCTATGCCAGCTCCAAACAACTGCCATAAGCCCTCATATTCCCTCACTGACTTATCTTACATCCTGACATTTTGATATAACTAGAAAGGTCTCAAAATTAGGTAGAAAGAATTACTTCTTTATCTATGTTCTCATTCTGCTTTATTCTTTACAATCTTCTCAATGTGTTATGCATATTTGTCTGCCTACATAGACTCTAAGCTCATGTCTGGCAGGGTTGATGATTCATTCATCTTCCCATTATTAGAGTCTAGAGTAGTTGCTGACACAAAAATGACATAAATATGACCTTGTCCTATTTAAATGAAGCAAATAGAAAAACGTATTTTGATTATCAAACCACATTCCTTAATTGAGATAATTCTGTTCAGAAATCAGGAGAGTTTCTCTACAGATTTGTGAGTTTTATGTATTTCAGAACAAAATACAGCATTAGGATAGATGATAAATCTTTACTATACAAAGTTATGATCATTGACTATGACATTTAACTTTAAACATTTGTATTGTCAAGTCATGAAGCATGAATGCATTTTAATCTTGAATTTGTAATACATCCCAAAAATTATGAAATAGGCAAATGACATTGAATTAAATGTTTTGACTATTTAGCTCTTAGAGTTTGTAAGAGTATGAACAACTTATATAATTTACAACCATGAAATTTTCAGTCACTTTTAAAGTTTTTAAAAGAATTTGAATAGAAAATTGAATCATACATTTAGATACTATAGATACTTTAATGGAAGAATTTGTAAGCAAGCTGCATATATATTGTAGCATATTTATAGTAAACCACACAAATTATAGTTTTGTCTATCACTGAAAGTACATTTAAAAGTCTGCAAATTATTTATAAAAAGAAAAAAACGTTCCTTTCTATAGGCCCCATCTCTATTGGCTTAAAGGAAAAACATCCAGACAATCTAAATTTGCCAAAGTTAAATTTTTGAATTTAATCCTGGTTTTCACATTATGGTTAAAAGAGCTCTTTGAAAAAAAGTTGCATTTAATTGACTAAAAATAATGATTCTTGGGGGGGTTATTGTTTTTCTTTTTTGTTGTTTTTTGTTTTTTGTGGTACCAGGGATCGAACTCAGGGCCTTTCTCTTGGGAGACAGGCGCCATGCCACTGAGTTAAATCTCTGGCCCCTATCAAAATAATCATTCTGAGACAAAAAATGGAATCAGAGAACAGTAAGCCTCAGGTAAATTTAAATGTTTATGCAAATACTTATCATAGGTACCAATAAATGCTGTTGTAGAGATGCTCAAATTAGTAGATAAGCACATTTATTGAAAATAAGCTCAATAGCTTAGAAAATACTCACACAACGCTATAATGGAAAGCAAAACAAGATGCATCTTGTCTTCCTTTGTCATATTTTCACATTTTCATCCAAAATTTGTTACACTCTATTTCAGATACATAAGCAACATTACATTTATTAAAACAGGAAAAGAGCAAGCTGTCAGATATTAGCACAAAGAGATATATTCAGATGTGGAGGTGGACCAGGGAGAAAGCAGCACCCACCTAAGCATCAGAAGGAAATACACAGTAAGAGAACAGATGCTTCCAGGAACACCATGCATTGTTCTTTTCTTGCAATTCAATTTGTGATGTCTTGACATCAGGACTTTGAAAGTTTACACCTAATCTGTTTTTCCTTTCCAGGAGCTCTTCTATTTCGTTCAACTGGACTTTTAGTCTTCTGTTTTCTCTCTCTAGTCCTTGTTTTTCTGTTTCAATTAATTCTGTGTTGTCCCACCCTGAAGGATTTTCAGCTTGCAATCTCTGTAGCTAGATAGCAAACACACAAACAAGCATTATATAATATCTGGAATTCCCAAAAGGAGACATACACAGCAAAGAGGCCTTCACTAAGAAGCTTCATGGATATTTCCATTTACACAATTTTAAATAAAAAACTATGTTTGAAATTTTGAGAACAAAAATGTCCTAAAAAAAGCAGATCCCTTAGAAAAAAAGTGACTTGTTTTCAACAATTTCAATTTTCCTTTAATGTACATTTATGAGTTGAGAAGGCACAAAACTATCATTTGGGGGAAATTTTCATTGCCCATACTTTGCTTATGTGTTTATTCATTCATCTGATGGAGGAAAACATATGCAAAAATACATATCTTTCAAATTCCAAGCTTAGCTCTTCAGGTAAAAAGAAGAAATGTAAAAAATAATACATGTTTAAAAATATTACATATTGTATGATTCCAGTACTATGAAATATAGTCAAATATAAAGAAGTAAGTAGCCAATTAATTTGATTTTCAGGAAATAGAGGTTGGCAAATTATGGCTGAAACTGGCCCATGTACTTTAGTATGTTCTATGATAAAGGGTTTTTATTTTTAATGGCTTCAAAACATCATCAGTGAGTACTGAGTTATAGTTAGGATCAAGAAGCTCTGGTGTTTAATTGTACAATAGGATGACTGTAGATATCAACTCTGCACTGTATGTCTTAAAAACCTGTAAGGATTTTGAAAAGATAAATGGTTGAGGATATAAATATAATTAATCTAATTTAAGCTTTACACAATGTATACATGTGTCAAAATGTTATATTCTACTATCTTATTACATACAATATTAATGTTTTACATCAACTAAAGGATTAACAAAAAAAGAGAAAAACAGATGCTCACAAGGATAGGGAAGAAGAGGAACTTTTATACATTGTTGGTGAGAATGTACATTAGTATAGTGATTATGAAAAACAGTGCAGGGGTTACTCAAAAGCATAGAACAAAGATAAGAGCCAGTAATCTCACTCCTTGGCTATATATTGAAAGGGGGGGAAATCACTCTGTCCAAGAGGCAGCTACACTACCTTGTTCACTGAAGGACTGTTCACAACAGCCAGAGATGGAAGCAACAAAGATGTCCATTGACAAGTGAATTTACAATATTAACTGTTAATAGAGGTCAGTAGAGGATAGGAAGTGAAGGGCATAGAGAGACAGTGGGTAATAGGCACCAAAATCCAGCTAGTGGGAAAGACATAGTGCTAGTATTCTATAGCATATTACATAACAATATTCTACAATTAATTGTACATTTGCAATAGCTAGAGCAAAAATTGTCTGAAAGTTTTCAACACACAGAAATAATATTTGAGGGCATGGAAATATGAGTTATCCTGATTTAATCATTAATATTATAAACATTTGTGAGATTATAAGACTGTGCCCTATAAATAAATACAAATTTTATATGTAAATAAAAAGTTAAAAATTTTTAAAGTAATAGATTTTTGCTACAAATTCTAATTCTGAACTTATATCTATACATATAGATATACATCCAATTGTTCAAAGAAATTGATTGCATGAATCTGTTTAGAGAAAACAGAAACCTTTCATAATAGAAAGAGTTAAAATCTAGTCCAGGTTCCTCCACTTGCTCATTGGCTGATTCTGAATAAGACACTTGTTTTTTGTAGTATTAAGATTACTTAATAGTAAAATTAATAGAATACCAGCCCAATAAAATCTATGGTAGTATAGAGTCTTAATTAGATCAACTCTTCGAAATTCTCTGTAAGCAGGCTGGGGATTTAGCTCAGCTGTTTTGCCACCTGCCGCGCAAGCGCAAGGACCCGAGTTTGATCCCCGGTACCAAAAAAAAAATTCTCTGCAAGCTATGTAAGATGATTAAAATGTCAGATATTTAAAATCCAACTATTAATAAAAATTGTAAAGTACTCCTTTTGCACAGGTAGTTTTTAAATGGTTTTAATACAATCTATTATTATTTTATATTATACTATTACAAAGTATAATATTACATGTTAAATTTTAAAGCAAGAATCAATTTAAGTCAACATTAATATTATACTTCAATAATATCATTTGAATTTAATTTTGATGTAAAAGTCCAGAAACTGCTTTTTGTCCCATTATTGAAAAAAATGTTCTGAATTCAAATCAAGAGATACTCTGGCTTCTTAAAAGCAAGAAACAAAGTTGCATTCTTGGCACCAAACTTCATTTATCAATTAAATATAATAAACTAAGGATCACATTTTCGATTATGTGATTTGACATTTAAGGTATACTTTTGGGAGTATGAGGTAAAATAGTAATTCACAATCCAATTTAGGATATAACATTATTTAACTATTAAGATTAATGCTCAAACTTTCTAGCTATCATTGTATTGCTTACCACAATAAATAAAATAAAGTTGTAGCAAAAACAATGAACAATTTAGTGATGAAAAACTACTATTATGAAAGTAAATATATTATTGATTAAGGACAAATACAATGTTATTTGTAAAGACTTTGTAAAATTACAGGAACTTTAAAAAATTGATAACAAATAATTTAACACAATAACAAAAGTGTAACTAAGATTATTAATAATTAACAGACAATCTGAATAAATAAACTCAATCTTAAAATAGAAGTGTAATGAGTAAAGATTCCAGCAGAAGTGGCAACAAAGCTTAAATAATGGCATCAAATATTTTATTAGTTACAGATTTATTAAAATATACCAATTATTTTATAAATATATATTCATGATACACATCAAAAATTAAATGAACAAATAAGAATTTTAAGTAGTTTCACATTAGGTTTTTTACCAAGAATTGTAAAAAAGTCCACTACCTTTAAAAGGCATTCTATTGAATACAAGTTAAAATGATGAATCAGATCCTATTTCAAGCTTTTAGACTTCATAATAAAATTTCTAATAATATTTTCAAACTAAAATAAATTCCATTAATTTGCTTCTAATGACCAAGAGAAAATCCTAAATAGTTTAAATCAAACTCTAATATAATATGAATTTTAATTAATAGTGTGTTCTAATATAAGCAAATTCCTGATTGTACAGAAATTTAAAAAAATATTTTCCTGAACATTTTAACGTATTAAGTCTTACTAGAGTAAGTCCTAAAATATTTGTTGATTTGTGGCCTTTTTTTGTGTGGCCTTTTATTATATACAAATTTAATATTGAGAAAAAATACATGAATATCCAATACTTTATTTATTTAACAACTATTTTTTTTTTTGCTAATCTTTTCTGTATCATTCCAATTTTAGTATATATGCTGCCAAAGTTAGCACTTAAGAACTATTTTTGAGTCTCTTCTACATGCCAGAAAGTAAAGAAGCACTGGCTGGCTATATTACTTTCAACCTCCACTAAATATGCAAGTATATTTGAACAACTTTTCATGAAGTGAAAAAACCTGGAGTACTATGTTAATAGCTGCCTTGTGTGTGTGTGTGTGTGTGTGTGTGTGTGTGTGCGCACGTACATTATAGTTGGGCTTCAGCTCAGGGCCTGAATAGATAAGAGGAATGCTAAACTACATCCCAGGCCTTTTAAATTTATTTTGAAACTGGGACTTCACTAGATTGCCTAGGTTGACCCCAAACTTGTAATCCTCCTGTTTCTGTCTCCCAAGTATTAGGATTACTTCCATGCACCACCACACCTCACAAAGGGGTGCATTTAATTGCTACCTGACACCTACAGAATTTCTTTCTAAATTTACTCTGAGCTTCTTACTACTCTTGTCCTCGTTTCATTGCAATTTTTGGCAGTGAATGCAGTGAGGATTTTTCAGTCCATTAATTTACAGTTGAGCCTCAATTTTTCCTTTATCATGATAGCCTCCATTTTCTTAAAAAATAAAATGAATCTCTTCTATTGACTAAAATCAAGTATAAAAATAAAATATGAAAAATACTTTCTATAATGTAGGCTTATGAGGAATACATTAATTTTCTTAGAGAATATACCAAACCCCCAAGCTCTACATGAATATTTAAGTGACAAAGCATATCAACAGCCAACTGAAACACTTAAAGATGATAGTAATACTTTAATTTTTTTTCATTAAGTTTATTCAACTGAGAAAAGTGAGAAAAATCCCCAAAGAATGCAAGATAAAGTCACCTAGAACTAATGTGATTGCTTACATCATGGACGTGAAAATATTCAGCATTTTCACATTGAACAAGACTACCATCAAACCTCATTACACATTCTGTGATTTAAGGAGGAAGAGCAAGAAAGAAAGAAGATTTGCTATTTTTCTGGCAGTAACAGATACCCTTACAATACAGGGATTTCATTTTAACAGTTATCAGCAAAGAAGCATATAAGCATTTATTTTTAATATAATACTGTAAATGTGAATATGTCGCATATGAAATATTTGGGTACCATGAAGTAGAAGAAATTCTCAAGGTGGGCAAGAAGACCTGTTCATGGCTCACCTAAAGTTCTTCTCCAGTTCCATTCCTGAGCTTGTTCTACCCACACCACACTGACAGCAGGAAATACACACAGTATTTTCTTGTAACAGTAACTACCATTTTCTGAATCCATTACATTGCACTACAGCAAAATTTTGTTTGCGTTTTGCTTTTGTTTACATATATTTTGTAGTTCTTTCTCCTTCTTCTGTCTCTTTCTATCAGCAAATAATTCAGAACAGAGACAGTTTTGTTGAATCACCTTCAAAAATCAGGCAACTCAAATTCAATTAAATTCTTATTGTTGATGTCACCCCTCCATATTTTAACTGTTTCTTTCTAACCATGTTTGAGGCAAATACAAATTGGGGAAAGTCTGCTCTAAAAGAAACTCTATATCTAAGCTGTCTACATTAAACATAGTCCAAGGATAACTCTCTTTCTTTTAGACAAAAACTCAACAGCCCGATGAATGATTTCGAGTAATGTATGGCATTGCATATATTTTTATTTTATTTTATTTAAATCATTCAAGCATTTCTAAAAGTAAGAATTACTTCATAATTCAAAACAAAATTTGTGCCAAAGTTAAACATTAAACAGAAGAGAGGCCAAAACACATTTCTGATTGAACAAAAATCAAGCAATGTAAGCAACATTTTAAGTGTGTCTATGAATAAGTCAAAATATTTTAGAATGACAAGAGAAAGTGCATTTATTAACACCTCAATTATTCTCCACTAGAAAAAAACAGACAGAGTTCTCAAAGTAAAAACTCTAAATGGGTATTCTGGATCCTTGATTTTGCAAAAATTGGACACTTTTTTCCAAAATTCTTAATGGTGTTTTCAAATTTAATACCCAAACAATTTCTCCATGTCAATTATAAGTTAATAATCATTTAAACATAGCCTAAGAACTATTAAGATGAATAATATGAATAAACATGCTACTTTTAACCCAAAAGATGAGAACTGTTTTATGAGTATGTTTTAGAAAAGCCAGAGAAAACTTTAATCTAAAGCTAGACATGAAAGCAATTCTTTTCTGCAACTCTCCTACCAAAAATTGATATGCTAGAGTGGGTTTCTGACAAGCTCAAGAAAATATGAAACTTTACAGAGTGAGTGCTTATACAGTTTGAGAAGTGAAACACTTAAAAATGTGAATCTTGTTCCAGGAATTATAAGAATCAGAAGTTTATATAAAGGTATCTATAATAGGTCTTAATTTTGTACAGTATTATTTACACCCTCAACTCTGTTCTATTATGAGGCAAACACACAAGGCTTAACAAAATCTGGCTCAGACTGGGCCCTGGCATAACTCTCAGACCTGCAAGATGGTCCCCAACCAATTCCACAACTGTGGATTCCATACCTTGGTTAAACCACCATGAATTTGGAGGTGGTTCTGGATTATTTCCACTCTGCATGGGATACCAGAAGCACCAGCCAAACAATGGAATTGATCTTGGATCAGGCAAAAGTCTGCAATAGGGGATTCAATTTGGCTGATGAAAGGAGGAGTCACAGCATTGAAGCTGAGGAAAGATCCACTTAGAAGGAATGATCTGGAAGATCCCACATGGTCGAGTAGAGAAAGAGCTATGTTGGAGAGACTTAGAGAACATTAACAAGGAACACAGAAAGGAGGAAAATCTATCATAAAAGAAAAGAAACAGAGATTAATGAAACACATTGCAGTGGCCATGTCTGAAGTCTCCTTTGAAGATTTCAACCCAAAGAACACTTTTCAGAGACAACCATAGAACATTGCACAAGAAAGAGAGAACATGAAAACCAACATAAACAAAATTAAACAATAAACACAAAAACCCATAGAAGAACATAACATAACCCCACACTTCTAAATAAATCAGAAAAGAAACAAAAACTCAAATCTTTAAGATATCCAATGGGAACACAGAATAAATATTCCAAGGAGACTTTGTCCATGTGATTCATGTGTAGCTTTTTTGCCAGACAGTCTGAGTTATCACACTCCAGTAACTCTTCTGAATTTTCCCCTGCAGAATGGAGCTAACTCATGCTCAGGGCTTTTTTCTGCCAGCTTGCAGGAGTTCCTGCACAGTCTAATCCAGTTTGAGTTCTGGGGTTGGCACCTCTTTCTGTCCCTCTCCCTGTATGTGATGGTTGAATCAGCAGACTGATTCACTGGCATGAAATTGTCCACTGAGTCAGGAGTATTCCTATGCAATCAAAACAGCTACAGTAATAACAAGCTAACCACTTACAGTGATAAATACATCAACTGTAATCATTGTAATCTTGTGTCTTTTCAATTCTTATATTTATTTGTCTTTTGTTGTAACAGTTGTGATTTTGAAGTATAAGGTTATTGTGATAGCATTCTTTAAATACTTCGACTTAAATATGATTCTTATTTATAAATTTTACTACTCTGTATCAGGTTAAATAAAAAGTTCACTTTGAGTTGGGCACAGTTGGACTTGCCTGTAATACTATCATCTGGGGTGGGGAGCAGAGGTTCAAGTCCCAAGTGGGCAATTCATTGAGACCCTGTCTCAAAATTTTAAAAAAAGGGGGTGGAGACATTGCTCAGTGCAAAGGACCTGTTCAAGCCCCAAGAGGGGGGTGTATTTTATTCCTAGTCTGATAATGTGTTTTTCTCTATAATTATGAATTGAGTCTTAGCAAATACTTTTGAGATACTTTTGACAAAACCTATAATTAACTTTGCAGTTGCTGTTTAGTGTGGTAATATATCTAATAATTGACAGAATGTTATTGTTTCCATTCTTGTGGCAAATCATTTTAATTCATTAAATTTAAAGAGATATTATTTGTATTTGATTAATATTTTGTATTGCACTCATATGTTAGATTAATTGTATCCTTTCTTATCTTAATCATGCAATATTAGAGTTAAACTAACACAATGTAAAGAATTGAAAAGTTTTTTTCTTCTCGAAAAGATACCTTATATACTATGAAATTGTAATGATCTGCTGTAATTACTTGAACTTAACCATAAAGCAATTTTTTGGTGCTAGGGATCGAACTCAGGAACTTGCACGTGCAAGGCAGGAGGAGGAACCACTAAGCTAAATCCCCAGCCTACCATAAAGCATTTTGATCTTGGAATTTTATTGGAATGAGTTTTAAATTATTTCTTTTAATTTAATTAATTTACTGTTATAAATCTATTTGGGGTCTCTGATTTTCAAGAATTATATGGAGTACGTTGTATTTTTCAGGTCAATAATTTCTTTCATGTAAGATTTTTTTTCATTAGCATGATATCTCCATAGTCTCTGCTTTACCTAAAGCTATGTCTCTTTCTTATTTCAAGAATTTTCTAATTATAACTTAATAATTAACTTTGTATGAAATTCATTTTAGATGTTTTTCAAAGAACCGACCTCTGGGTTTGCTATATCAAGAAAAATTGTTATTTTTATTACTTCTTAATGTCATCTTTATGTTCCTCTTCACTCTTTAGATTTCTTCTGCTACTTTTTCATTAGTAACTTGTCGGGTTTTTTGGTTTTGTTATTCAGTCATTCTAAATGTTCCAAGACAATGCTCTACAATGAGATTAAAAGGCAATTAATTTATTAGGATGGACGCTTCTGAGAGAAAATGGAGAGGGAAAGAGAGGGAGAGGGACAGAAGAAGAGAAAAGGAGAAGGAGGAGAGAAGATGAGAGAGAGAGAGTGAGAGAGAGAGAGAAAGAGAGAAAGAGAGAGCAGGAGAGACAGAGAAGTAGAACTATGATTCATGACAGGCTTTGACTGTGGAAGAAACAAAGAATGATAAAAAGTGAAAAGAATGGAAGTTGGGATAAAAAAGGAAGGCAAAGAAAGGCAGAAGGAAGGGAAGGCAAGGGGGAGGGAGGGAGGTAACTTAAGCAACATCAGTGCAATCTAAGAAAAGTTAGGCAAGGCCCTTGAGTTCTTAAGTCAAATCCAGCATTCGAAGGAATGTGGCATCTCCAAAGTAACACAGAGGCCTGCCTTAGCCTTGGAGTGGCCTGCAGAAAGAAAAATCTCATTACTTGTATTTCAGAACAGAGGAGCTGTAGTTCTGGGTTAATTAAATAAACTTTCTGCAATTGAAATATGAGAGGCAGTGCTTATGCCAGACGCAGCTTAAACCCAGTGTGTGTATATCGATAGCATAAATATCCCTCAGCTTCATAGCATCCCTCAAGATTTCAGTAATTTTATCTTTCAATCTTAAATTCCATTAATTTTCTTTATTTGACCATTGAGTGACTTAGAGAGAAATCAGTTTAGTTTTCAAATCAGTATAATAACAGATGGTAACCTATAATCCAAAAATAAGAGCCATTTAGAATTACATAATTTAGAACATGATCAAGGCTAAATCTCTATCTCTTTGGGTTTTTTAAATTCTTTTATTGGTACATTTTAGGTATACAATACATTTACATTTATCATTGGGTACTTGTACCTGTACATGATGTATCTTGGTTCTTATTTTTTTCCCATTCCCTGTGCTCCCTTAACCCCTTGCACCTTTCCCTATTTACAAAGACTTTGTTTCCATTTTTTCCTTTTCTCATAATTTTTCCTTTCCCTTCTTTCCTTTCCCCTTCCCCTCCTACTTTCTCTACCCCTTTGGACCTTTTCTTCCTATTTCAAATTATCAATTATTCATTTTAATCATTTTAATCCTTATTTACACTTTCCATCTCTTAATAAAGTCTCTGAAGGCCAAACCTGAGAAGTAATAAAATTACAGATAACCCATACCTACAAACATTATAAAGAGACTTAGACTAGTAGGAACTTTGGCTTATACATAAGAAGAGAAATATCCAAGAGCAGCAGAGCATTCTTTGGACACTGTGTAAGGGCAGATCAGTAGGAATTAAGCAAAAGGTAAAACACAGACTCATGTTGACCCCTTCATGTTGCATCACGCTAAATAGGGAAATACTGAGTACAGATCTGAGAACTGAAGGATCAGATCACTAGCAATTGTAAGAATCCTAAAGAAGGAGCATAGAAAGGACAAGGGAAATTGATTTGCCAGTGCTTTGATCATGGGCTTCCAGCATCCAGAAATTTGACGAAAAGAAGGTGTGCTGTTTACACACAGAGTATTTTAACATGGTAACCTGAACAAATTAGTGGACCCCTTTATCATGAACAGACAAGGGAATGCAGCATACATACAAAGCTAGTAGAGGAAGAAAATAAAATGAGAATCAAAACTCTTATGACTTGAAAATACATCTCATAAAACCATCACACCACAGAGAAAACCAATAATGCTACAATACAGTATGAATGGAATTAAATCAGAAAAAGAAAAACAATACTAGAATTGAATGCACATCAACTAACAATATATCAAATTGATTAGAAAAACACAAAGTATGCCCACCAGTAGCTTTTCTTTCAGTACACTGTTGCAGAACATAATGCTTGAATTCCTTGTATAGAGTTGGTGCATGTACATGACACATCTCAATTCCTTGAGATTTTATCCCTTTTCCCACTCCTTCTTACCTCCTTCCTCTATCTCTCCATCCTCTCCATTTGATAAAAATCTATATTCCAACTTTCTATTACCTATCTTTTATTTTGTCCATTGTTTCTTGTAAAGGAAACCATGAGATATTTAGGCTTGTGGATCTGATTTACTTCAACTAATATTATAGTCTCAAAGTGCATCAATTTTCCTAAAAATGACTCATTTAATTTTTTGGTAGAAAAGTACAACATTGTGAATAAATATCACATTTTCTTTATCTGCTCATCTGATGATGGACATGTAGACCACTTCCAACATTTAACTATTATGAATTGTGCTACTATAAACATAGGTATGCATGTATCACTGTAATACAATGTCTGTAACTCTTTGGAAAAGATCCTTAGAAGAGGACTAGCTAGGCCAAATGGAACTTATATTAAAACTTCTTTTTAATTTTTTGAGGAATGTACATACTGATTTCCATACTGGTTATGCTAATTTACATTCCTCCTCAACATTGTACAAGGGTTCCTTTTTCCTCAGAGCCTGGACAGTATTTATTAGTATTTGACTTTTTATTGATGGTCATTCTTTCTGGAGTAAGATAAAATCTCAGTATTGTTTTTCTTTTTCCATTTAGTTTATTGGTACATTTTAGGTATACAATACAGTTACATTCATCATTGGGATCTTGTACATCTTGTATCTTGGTTCTCATTCATTCACCATTCCCCTGCCCTCCCTTCACTGAACTCCACCCTTCCCTATTTACATACTTTGTTTCCATGTTTTTCCTTTTCTCATATTTTTTCCTTTCCCTTCTTTATTTTCCCCTTCCTCTCTGACTTCCCCTATTCCTTTTAATATTTTTCTTCCTATTTCACAATATCAACTATACATTTTGATTCTTATTTACACTAAAATTAAAAGGTTTTCACACCAGAGAAAGTATTTGGTATTTACACATGTGTGTCCTATTTATTTCACATAAGAGTATGACCTCAATGTGCATCCACTTAGGTATAAATGTCTCTAGTTTCTAGTTCTTTATGGCTGAGTAATAAACCATTTTATTTTTTTTTAAAAAAACCACATTTTCTTTATTCAGTCTCCAGTTGATGGGCAACTGGGATGTTTCCAAGTTTTAGCTATCACGAAATGTGCTGCTATGAATATGGGTACACATATATCATTGTGGTATGATTTTTTAATTCTTTGGGGAAGATACCCAGCAGGAAAATAACTGGGTCAAATGGGACTTCCAGTTCTACTTCTTTGAGGTATCTCCATACTAATTTCCACAGTTGTTGCACCAGTCTATACTTCCACCAGCAGTGGAGCAGGGTTTCTGGCAAAGAAACAGACCTGAGAACCAGTGGAACAGATTAGAAGATGCAGAAAAAACGCCAGACACACTCAGTCACCTCATCTTCCACAAAGGAGCCAAACAACCCCACTGGAGGAAAGATAGCCTTTTTAATAAATGGTGCTAAAAATTGGGTTTCAACTTGCCAAAGGTTAAAACTAGACCTATATCTCTCACCATGCACTAAACTAAAATCAAAGTGGATTAAAGCTCTAAATATTAAAACAGAAACACTAAACTGGCTAGAACAGAGGTTAGATAGAACTCTTGAAAACATTGGCATAGGAAAGGATTTTATGAACAAAACCTCAGTTGTATGTGAACTAGCACAAAGAATCAACAAGTGTGATCTTTCCTCATTAAAAAGCTTCTGCACAGCAAGAGAAACCACAGTGTGAAGTGAAAACCAACAATGTAGGAAAAAATTTTCAACAGCTCTTCTTTCCTCAGACAAAGGTCTTAAAAAACTTTAAAGAATCAGACCTCTCAATTTTAAAGAACCAATCCAAAAATGGGCATCAGAAATGAACAGAAATATCTCAGAAAAAGAAGTCAAAATAGTAAATAAACATATGAAAAAATTTTCAACATCACTGGTCATTTGAGAGTTACAAATGAAAACAATGCTGAGATTCCACCTCGCCCTAGAAAGAATGGCTGCTATCATGAAATCAACCAATAAAAATGCTGGTGAGGCAGTGGAGAAAGAGGAACACCGTTCCACTGCTGGTGGGAGTGTAGACTGGTGCAACCACTGTGGAAATCAGTATGGAGATTCCTCAAA
>NW_004624840.1:1125988-1137291 GCF_000247695.1 Heterocephalus glaber
AAGGCTATTTGGAGTCCTATATGCCTTACTTATCTGTATGTCAAGTTCTTTTCCACTGCTTGGGAAGTTTTCTGCCATTACTTCTGGGAAGAATTTTTTTGTGTTATCTGTATTCTCTTCTGTTTCTTCATTGACTCCAATCAGTCTTACGTTATTCTTCTTTACATCGTGTTGCAGTTGCTACATTGATTTCTTGTCGTCCCTTACAATTTTGAAGCAAGTTTTCATTTCCTGGTCACTCATTGCAATCTCATCTTCTGTATCTGAAATTCTGTCCTCACATTGGCTCATTGTGCTGTGTAGACTTTCAATGGAGGTTTTTGTTTTGTTTTGTTTTTTGTTTTGGTACCAGGGATCAAACTTGGGTCCTTGCGCTTGTGCAGCAGGTGGTGAAACCACTGAGTTAAATTTCAGGCACTATCAATGGAGTTTTTGATGTTCTGGAAATCTGTTTGCATCTGTTTTATGGATTCCATTTGTTTCCTATGTTGGGATTCCATCATGTTCCTTAGCTCCTCTCTAGATTTATTAATTATATCTTGCACTACGAGCACAATCTCTGCTGTTATCTGAGAAATTATTTCTGATTTCCTTTTTTTTCAGATCCTCTTTTGTTGCCAGTTCAGGGAGTCCAGGGATTTAGTATCAGTGTTCTATCTCCTTTCCCTTTGGAGTTGCTATAGGTGATCTGGAAGTTTGGTTTTGAGACTTGTTTAAATGTCTTCTCATTTTGACGGTGGGGGGGGGTTGCTGTTGGCACCAGCATGACTCACTTCCTGTGAGCTGGGAGAGGTGGAACAGTGGCCCACAAGTCCCTTCCTCTGGGCTGGGAGTGGTGGAATGGCAACCCACAAGCCCTTTGCTCTGGGCTGGGAGCTGTGGATTGGCATCCCAGAAGCCTCTACCTCTGGGCTGAGAGCAGTGGAACAGCTGCCCAGAAGCCCTCCGATTCCTTATGATCAGAATTTAAATTCATTTATGAAGAAAACTGTGAATGGGTCTTATCTAGAACCACGCAAATGTCCTTTAAATTCCCTAATACACTTGTTTTTGTCTAAATTCTCCTCCTCATATTTCATGTTCCCACCTCCAACCTCCATAAAGTAAAATTGATGGCAGGAGTAAGGATGTTTCTCTTTCATTTTCTTTCTTCTATTCAGGAGCTATCACCATCTCAAATAAGGGAAAGATTAGAATGCCACCTAGGATTAATGGATATAACATATGTGAAGAAAAATCTTTGTGGAGATCAAGTTGTTTAACTCTGAGAAGGGGAAGGGTAGTATAAGTACAGACAACTCAAAATACAAAAGTGTAAACAAAACAAAACAATGGTCAAGACTATCAGATAAACTTATAACAGTCAGTGTTAGCAAAAAAAAATTTAAATGGCTTGACTTTCAATATCAGGAAAATAACAATCTTCTTTTGATATCTCCGCTAAGTGTTAGATTATAGAGCTAGTTTATAGAAGTACATACATAACAAATAAATAACAAACTACATAAAAAAATGAATATCTGTACAAATGATCAGGAGAGTAGAAAATGATTATATGTTGTTATATTGCTACAAATTTGGCAAGTAGATATTAAATATTAAAATTTAAGGAACTTGGAACATTTTTATAACAATTGGCCAATTGCAGATTTCTATTCCCATATTTTTTCTTCATTAATAATGGAAGAACCTGTTACTATAACAGTTTTGTCAAAAATATTGTACTAATCCACAGCACAGAAGCAGGAATAAGCTTTCAAATGTTTAATGATAGATTTCAAGTGTTATAAAGATATTGTTTTAGATACATTTCTTCATTTTTTTAAAAAAATTCACTCAGAAGACATAATGTGAAGTTAAATACAAAGTAATCATTTTTTTTAAGACTATACTAATGAAAAACAGGAATTGATTGTCGTACAACAGTAAAGAGTTGTGATATGATGCTATTTTAAACAGCATATAATTTATCAGCATATAGCTGATGAAATAATATGGAACCTTAAAAATTATATCAATGCTTAGTGAATTTTAGCTTCAGCACATAACAGCTCATAGCACTGGTGAGTTACCAGATATCTCATATATCAGTATCCTGGTTAAGTAACTTAAAACATATTTGCAATTTTCATTTTCCTTTAGAGATTAACGACTCAATTGCGAATAGTTTATTGTGTTGCCACTCAATATTCAACTGAAAAAGGCTAAAAGATTATATACTTTAGAATATACATTACTTATTTAGTTAAGATACTGTTTGTATTAAAGCTATTTTCTAAGAAATGAAGAGACACTAACAATTACAAAGTAAAGAAAGAGAATGGAAAGGAAGGTGTCTGCTCTAGTCTTTTCTCCAAACACTTATTGCCTACTAGTTAATCAGAGCTTCAAATTGTGCTCAATGTGCCAAGCTATTTTAAGTATTTATTTGCGAATTTGTGTTCATGGAATAAAATATCCCAGGTAATCAGTTTAAACAGTAGGGAACCTTAAAATACCAAATTCTGTTATGAGTCAGTGGACATTTCTGGCTGCCAACTTTCTTATCTGTAAAATAAATGCTGGGTAATTTGGATATTTGTTAGGGTGTTCCTGTTTTAACTTGCTTTCTCCTAATTTGCCTCTGATGTATTTTATTGTTAAAAGTGGCATTAAATATCATCTTCTAATTTAAATAAGTCAAATAGTTATTATTTAAATGCAAGCATGATTTGTCCAGTCTTTAAAACCACTGATTTTTGTTCCCTAGAATTAATCACTTTACAGTCTCATAGTTATTTTTTCTGGTATTTATATAGTCATATTAACTCTTGACCACTCAAATTTGAATATTTCTATGAAAATTCTACCCTGGAAATTTTTTTACATTTTCTTCTTTCTGTATCCCTCCTATGTTCCATCTTTCAATACAAAATATGGCTCATATTCTGTCTTAACGTTGTAAAACAAATTTACATGTGCCCTAAAAGGTTAACTATAATAATATTTATTTCATTATTTTTTATTATATTATATTTTATTTATATTATTCACCAATGAATCAAATTTACATTGCACCATGAATCTAATATATTTCATTGTATTTTATTTTATTATATTTATTTCATTTTACATTTTTTGCATAATGAAATTTACTGGAGTTATTGAGAACCTCATTTTATTTTGCTTAAATTTTGCTTTATTTTGTATGCTTATCACTAATTGGTCCCATTCCTATGTAAGCAAAAATTTCCTAGAAACACTAACAAACTCAAAATATTATTTATCAATGTCATTCTAATTAGACAACTTTCTACCTGAATCTCTCCAGAAGTGTCAACTTTCACCAGAACCTTGGAAATATTTTCTGAACCAATTTTACTTGGTTCTATTTCCTAACTTTTAATGTTTCTTAGGTTACTTTGTGAACTAGTAAAAAAAATAAATAATTCTTTGAGTTTTATATAATTCTGAGTTAAATACATTATTGTATATTTTTGTCAATAACTGGATATGAATAGAATTTGAACATGTAAAACATTTTCTTTCAGAATTTTGAAAATTGAGCTCCACTGTTTTATAATTTCTGGAATTATGTTAAGAAATCTGATAATATTCTTACTCCTAATCATCTATATGCTCTCATTTATTTCTCCTAGTTGCTCTTATGCAATTTTCTTTCATCTATGCTTCTAAAATTACACGGAATGGAGTTTGTATGTCCTTTAGTATATTTGGGCTAATTACTTGGATGATGTTTTACTTTTCTTGTTGCTGAGGCAAAATATCCAACACCCAAAGTTAAAAGGGGAAAGATTTATTTAGCTCACAGTTTGTCAAGGTTTCAGTCCATAATTAGCTGGTTCCAAGGCAGTGTGGCCTATGGCAGAGGGGCATGGTACGGGTGTCTGATCATTTGCCTTTGAGGACAGAAAGCAATGCTCTACTCTTGTGTAACATAAATTTCCTTCAAGTAAGGGCACTAACTAAAGCATACCATGGTTTCTCTGTTCATTATGCACACTTTTATTAGTCCTCTCTGTTTTGAGTAGAGCTCTGCAACCCCCTCAGGTGGACATGATATTCAGCAGTTTAGAGTTCTTTTGTTTCACCTTTCCCAGAGAATAAACTTCCAGTCTTCCTCCACAGTGGCTCAAGTGTAATTGTTGGCTGGCTATGTGAGGTAGAGTATTATCTGGTTGAAAAACTTTACACCTGTGTTCTACCAGTGCTCCAGTCTCACTCCCACCCTCCATTGTCATAATTACTTGTTACTTCTTATTCCAAGTACTCTGTGGGTTTTGAAGAGATAGTAAAGGAAAATATCTTGTGTTCAATTCTGATGTTAAGAATTAGTCTTCCTCTTGGGCTTCTATGGAAAATGTGACAATCCCTTTATTGTGTTTGTAAGATTATTAAGTAGTTTTATATTGTAGATAGAGAGAAAACCCTAAAATAAAATATGTGCTTCAATGGTTAAATGCTAGGTTTGTTGAGAAAGAAAAATGAATAAATGGATTAAATATATATCAAATAACTAAATACGTATCAGACTACTCTAGATTCTAGAAATTAAGTAATGGGCAGATTAGAAAATAATCTCTAAATGCAAGGCTTGATGTGAAAAGAACACATTGAGATATTATACCATGATTTGTCATTGGCTTAGCTCAGTTCTCTGTCATCATTTGGGGCTTAAAGATAAAGCAAATGAGGAAAAATCAGACTTGGTTTGGAGAGAAATCATGTGGATAAAGTCATGGCAAGAAAAGACATTGGATGTCCTGACATCTGTAATTTCCCATTTTCTTTCTCTGTGTTACAAGATATGAATTTACATGTTTGAATGCAAATGATTGTCCTGTTTATTTACCTTTTTATTAAAAATGGCTCAAATTTCCTAAAGTGCAGCATGCACTTTCCTCTTGCAATGCAAATTGTCAATGTTTTTTAAAGATGTTTGAGGAGCATTATTAAATTATTAAATGATAATTCGGCCTGAAATATTTTTAATTTTTTGACAAAAGACACTTCCTATGCTCAAGCATTATATTATTAAGCTATAGCATAGTAAAAGGCACCTCATAACTTTTTTTAGTACTTTTTCATTAAAAAGTTATGTTTTCAAAGATTTGTAAACAAATTAAATTCAAAGAAGATCAACATTTAAAATGTTTTGGTTTTGATGGTAAAATGCACTGTCAAATGGTGATTAAGGTATGAGGTTTAAATATAACTTATCATTTGCCTTTTATGTTTCTCCTTTCTCATTTACAGAAAAAAATGAGACAGAAGAGAGACAGAGACAGAGATGGAAGGAGTAAGGTAGAAAGAAATGAGATAAGTAGGAATAAGGAACTCACTCATGCAATTATGGAGGTTGAGAAGTTCCAACTTCTGCAACCAGCAAGCTAAAGACCCAATTACATCTGATGTTTTAGTCAAGTATGAAGGATGGAAAAAAAATCAGTAGTGTCCACTTCAAGCAGTTGAGCATCAGTAGTTCTCTCTTTGTTAAATTTTATGTTCTATTCAGGTCTCTGATTGATTAGATGGGGCCTGCTCACATTCGGGAAGGCAGTCAGGTCTATTCAGTCAACCAACTCAAATGCTCATCTCATCCAGAAATGTCCTCATGGACATGCCCAGAATAATCTCCCCTCAATGTCTAGGCTCCAAGTGATACATGAAATTAACCATCATGCCACCAGGATTGGTATACTGATTAAACGATTTCTAGTATGATCAATAATTACAAGATACCTGGGACCTACACAGCATTCGTGAACATTAACCATAAATACTGTCTGATCCACCATCTGAAAGAAAACAGAGGATTGTAGTAGGTATTTGTGTACCTCCCGTTACTTTTCAACATTTAAGGCAAGAGTGTATCTATCAAATGGCTTTTTTTCCTCTTATTTTTGGTCTATTTTATCCTTCCATCCTTACTCACCTCCAAATGACATTCTCCTTTCATTGTTGTTAAAAGATGGGGAAGAATAATTGTCTTGATTTATAGTTTTTCTGATTTATTCCCTAAGTAAACCAATACTGTGGCAGTGATTTCTAGAAAACCATAAATCAAAAGACTCAATTATGAACTAAAGAAAATTTTTCTCTTTTACAAGATATTTAGGCCATTGCTAAATAGACAGCAACAAAATTCCTCAGGTTAAAAGACTCAATTCCAGAACATCTTGTTTGAAATTGAACCGATCAGTACTACTAATAAAAAGCCAATATGGTGAAACATTGTTAAAAATAATTGCTCCAATAGCCACCTGTGCATGTCAGAATAAGAAATAAACAAAATTTACTAATTCATAAATGTATAGAACCATTTTAATTAATATGAGAATAATTGACATTGAGGACTTGAAAATGTAAATGCCAAAAAAGTTGCAGATTTGCTAAGTTTGCTTCTGGCCATATGGCAAGCAATTAACAGTGCCATGGAAGAATTGGACAGCACTTACTGACCAAAGGGCTAAGAACAGTTCAAGTGTGTGTGTGTGTGTGTGTGTGTGTGTGTGTGTGTGTCCCCTATAAAGGATAAGACCAGAAAGGCATCACAGTGAAGTCTCACATAGTTTGAAGGCCACACAAACAATAAGGGCTCTAGGGGATTTCGGATTGGCACTAAAATGTGCCAGACTTCTGAAAAGAGGTGTGCAGATCCTAAGACAGACTAACAGTGAATAGTTTAATTAATACAGTCTTCTATTCCCACCCACATCACAATCTCACTGGACTGCATCCAACAGAAGACAGTGAGAAACTTACTGCCAAAGAAAATAAACCTCAGATTATAACTCAATCATCAATCCAATTTAGCTAGAAAGCTCTTCCAACAAGCTAGATAACCAGGAATATTTACTTTGGGTAGTATATCCAAGCAAAGGAGCTTTAAATATTTGATTTCATCTTACTCAATTCAAAACTTTGAAATGTGTTATTCAAGGTATCTGATATTTTCCAGATTATATGGCCACAGGCTTTCATCCATTATTCAATTATCTAGTTATCAGATTTCAGCAAATTCAGGGTAAGTGATAGTTTTAACCTTAATGATTGGATTCTTTAAACTTGTATTTGTCTAAACCACCAGAAACCCTTTCTATCTGTGACAGTTTGATTTGTAGTTCTCCCAAGCTGTTATTTTCTGATATCAAATATACTTTTATAGATTCTGTTTCCTTCAATTCGTCAATATGAACTCACAATGTTTAAATCTGTATCACTAACAGGCATCTAAATTAATGTACTTATAACCATCAATATCGTGTTTCAAAATTGTGTAAGCATTCCAAATATATTTATAGTATTTTTAGCAGTCTAAATATCTTTGCTAGAATGTGTAATGTCAATAAGAGGGATTCAGATACAAGAGATTTAAATCAATTCAAATCAACACCTACTATAACTATCTCCAAAATTAAATTATGATGACACTTGATTTATAATTATACAATTTCCTTCTAGTAAGAGATGATACCATTTAACCATGTCTGTAAATAGAATCTCCAGTATACCATCTGAAATGTCTGACTAGAACAATTCCACTTGGCATCCTGCACATCTATAATGTAGCTCCAATACATTTGGAAATGTGCACTTAACTATTTGCTTTTTGATAATCACTGTGTCCCTTCCTGAAGGCAGATTTCTGAAAGCAGATCAATTTCTACTTTACACACCACCAAATGACTAAGCCCTAGCACAGCAGGTAATATACAGTATATTCAGAATTAAAGATAGTTTAATTTAAGAAAATGTTATGAAAATAAAACTTTTTCATTTTTAACACAAAGTAAAAAATATTTTTTCTACTCTCAGCAAATTCTTTACTCTTACCCTAAAAACTCTGGTGATTAATTTCTTCCAGGTAGACTATATTGCTTTTCTGATATCATAATATTCCCCCAAATCAGCATACGTGCTGATATCTACAGTACGGTAAGTGGAAAACTAGGGGGGTTTTTGCCAATGTTCCATATAACCAACTTTTAAAATAACATTTATTTTGTGCTAATACTGTAGTCTCACTGCCTGATCTTCTACACTCTTTTTATATCCCTCTTAAATGATCTGGCTTTGTATTTTGCTTGGATAACTATTGTTCATCTTTCACATTTCCTTGGTATCTTCTCTTTGTATTTTCATAGATCACTACACTTTGGCAATTAAAGCATGTAACTCACTATTTGTGATGGTTAAACTTAATTGATAATTTGACTGCATTAAGAGAATCCTGGAGAGGTGAATGGACTATGAAGGCACTGTAGTCCTCAAGGGGTTAATCCACTGATGTTTATAGCTAAATGTACTCTTACAAGGTGGGGCCCAGTTGAAGGAGGAGTGAGTGCCTTTGGAGGTTATATCTCTTACTAGTGCTGTTCTCTGTGCTCTGCTTCCTGCTGTTTCACTACACCTCCTGTCATGATATTTGTGGTTTAGAAACAGTTGACCATAGACTGAACCCTCTGAAACTGTGAACTAAAGTAAACTTGTCCTCCTCTACATTGTGAGTGTTGGGTATTTTGTTCTAACAATACGAAAGCTGTTCAATACACTGTATTTTACCATATGGGTTTGTTTTTGTTTTAACTTGTCGGCACCATTACATAACTCTGTGGAATCCTCAGTGCTCAATCTGAGTGCCAAATACATGGAAGGTGGTAGACAAATATTTTTGAATAAATAATTGAATAACACATCGAATGAATGAGAATATAGTCTATTTTATTGTTTTGTTTTGGTTTTTTGCTTATTACTGTTTTTGCTTATGCATAGAGAACCCAGTTTTCACTCATATGGAGAAAAATCCCATCTCTAAGCCCCTATCAATAATACAATATTTCTGTGTATGAAAAAATTATAGAGAAAAATATCTGTTTCATCTTGCATAAGTAAAACAAAGATGATTATTTATGTAATTGCTTAAAGATTTTACCTCTATGGTACTTTTATATTTAATTTGGAAACTGCATTTTTAAATGAATAAGTGCAGATTTCCTAAACTGGATATGGTAGTACACATCTGTAGTCCCAACACGCTGAGAGGTTGAGGTAGGTAGATCACAAATTCAAGCCTAGCCTAGAAACTTAATGACTTCATGAAATTTCATCATGAAATATAAAATAAAATAAAAGGCTAGGATGTAGATCATCGCAAAGCTCCATCAGTCCATGGAAGAAAAAGTTGTAGATGGAGCAGTCATGGGAAAAGATTCTAGGTGAAGCAAGCTTTGGAAGAGACAGTCTATTTCTCTTGGGAGACTTTATAGTCCAATTGTGGAATAATATGGTTCACATTAAAAGATACATTTCCTGACAAAACATTTATTAGAAATCTATTTGGCAGCAGAATCTGTGGTAGGTGCACTTGCTAAAAGACAGTACCTTTAAAACTCAAAATAGCTTACACTTGAGCAGAGGGCAACACATGGGTATGCAAGCATTCTGATAGAATTTTGTGATGTTAATAACATCTGAAAATTTCAATGGTCTAGCCAATAAAGGATATACCAAATGAAATTTGAAAATGTAAAGACAGAAAACATGTATTGATTGAGTGCCTACTATGTGTGGTGGTAATTTTTAGTAATTAACATATATCAATCAATTAACTTTTTAGGTAGGCTTTTAATACCACTTTACAGATAAGTAAATGAACTCAGAAAATCTATGTAATTAATTGTGGGGGGCCTTGTCCCCCCCCCCGCCGCTAGTACTCTTGAGTGCCTTTTACGGGCATGTCTAAGCCTGCTGCAAGTCTACCTGGCAACAAGGAAGTAGCCCCAGCACCCTCCCCTTGCTCCCTCCCTCTAGCCCTACGGTATATATGTTGTAACAGCTTCTGCAATAAACGAGACTTGATCAGAAACCTGTCTTGTCTCCATCTCTCGTGTCCCCTGTCCTTTGTCATTCTCGCTCCCCCTCTAGGGTCTCCGTTGACTTACCCGCGGGCTGGAACAATTAATAAAAAGCCAGACACCGGATAATGTTAGGATAAAAACAGACTGGGGGGAGGGTCTGTCTTCTGGAAAGCCTGCATTCCAGGACGACCAGAGTTGCTGCTCATTGAACTCCCAGTTGTGAGAGGATCGAAGAAAAGCATCATCTGTACCCATCAGGAAGCTTCAGACCCAAGCCGGAGCTGCCTTCAGGATGAAATCAGGTCTTGCAGGAGGCCAGTTCTCAAGAGGGCGGAGGGGAAAGCAGCTGGTACACACATGCGTGATAGGCCCTCTCCACGGGCGGCTGGGCCACGGGGTCTGGGCCCTATAAGGCGCCCCCCTGGCCTTGGCATCTTTCCGGAAGGACTAAGAAGCGAGATGGTAGGGGGTTGGGTTTTGCAGTTAAGGCCCCGCCTCACTGCTTCCAATTGGCCATGGGTGAGCGAGTCCCCTCCTATCGCTTTCTTACTGGTGCGAGCATGCGAAGCGCGCGTCCCATTGGGCCGCGTGGATTTGGGCACTAAATTCAAAGATTTTTAAAGTACCAGCCGGCGCCTTTTAAAAGCTACAGCTCTGTGGAGGTGGAGGCGGCGGCCAGCTGCGCCGCTGGTTTCACACTACTCCTTTACCTAAGAACGCATATCCTCTGGCATGAGCCGGCGCCCTTGCAGCTGTATTGCAGGGTCATCCTCCTGCAGCTTCAGCCCAGTGACAGCCGCCAGGCGCCCTCACTCCTCGGAGGTTTATAAAGAAGAAAGTTCCATTCTTGATGTCAAAATGAAATGAGATGTTAATTGTAACCATATTCATCCTGAAATTAACCTGGTAAAACCTGACAACAGTGGAAGACAAGATTTCTGCAGTCTTGCTTATTTGGAAGGTTCTTGTAGACACTGCGTTAAAGAATATGAAAGGTTATCATACCTTAGTTCACCGACTGTGAACCCTCGGACTGTAGAATTTGAAACGAAAAGCACGCCCTTGCATAACAAGGAAAATAGACATGTTGAACAAACACTTCATAGTTCAAATGAAATAGAAGAATTAATGACCAACAGGCTTTATGAAGACAGTGGCTCGTCCTCATTTACTCAACAAAGTGGGCTCAATGTACTTGAAAAGGGTAGCCTCTCTCTGGAAGAAAATTTCAGAAGCAGACCACAGTCCTGCCTGCCAGAGATACAAAGTCCAGACCACTATCCCAACAAAAACTTAATGCCAGTTCTTCATTTTGAAAAGGTGGTTTGTTCCACATTAAAAAAGAATGCCAAGGCTGGGGGTTTAGCTCAGTGGTTTCACTGCCTGCTGCGCAAGCGCAAGGACCTAAGTTCGATCCCTGGTACCAAAAAAAAAAAAAAAAAA
>NW_004624840.1:1137951-1150038 GCF_000247695.1 Heterocephalus glaber
TTAATTACAAAATGTTAGGTTTTTATTTTAAAAAGTAAAAATAATTGTTTTTAATGTTAATCACTGTGATATCTGGAATTTTGTTCCCCAAAAATTGAGGGCAGAGAGCATTTTAAATTATCGTGAAGGTTAATTAGAAAATATTAGGTTTTTATTTTTCAAAGTAAAAATAATTGTTTTTAATGTTAATCATTGTGATATCTGGAATTTTGTTCCCAAAAAATAGAGGGCAGACAGCCTCTTAAAATATTTTATAACTTGCTGTGAAAAAGCTTAAAATTCTCAATATAAATTAGAAATTTTAAATATTTATACAAAAGGGGAAACAGTTGCCAAAGAATTGTGATTTAGAGGGTAAATTAAAATTGATTCAATTTCATAGTAAAAACACTCCATGTAATTTTGTCTAGACAATCTTAAATATAAATCTGGTTTACAACCTATTAGCATTACATTTGTTTTACCAAATTAATACTAACTCAGCTGTCTGTGTCTGGAATCTTATTTTAAATGTTTTACAGTCACTTGTTTTAAATGTTTTCTTTCAATGTCTATTTTCAAAAACATGTTCTTTGTAAAATATTGCTATCTTTATTTCTGAAGGTAGTTTTAAAACAGTATTTTATATGTGTGTAAATATTTCTGTATTTAATGTGCCAAAGTAAGAAAATAAACCTATATACATGTTTTAAAAAAAAAAACAACTTAGACTCAGGTCTCAGATTTCCTAAATGTTGAGAAAATGAAGAACATAAATTTTCAGATGAGTACATCGAAAAGGTGAAACTTGGCATGCATTTTGGTTTTGGTACTGGGATTGAACTCAGGACCTTGTACTTGTGCGGTAGGTGCAGTGCCACTGAGCTACATCCCTGGCCCCCTGACATGCATTTTTAAGAATGATTTAAAAATGAGTCTTTTAATTGAATTAGGGTGTTTTAAATGGAGTTTTATTTTTGATAATTGTCCATTTGCAGGCAGTTTTAATACACAGAGAATTCTCATGTGACTTTTATTCTTTTCCCCTTGTGACAGTACTCTGCAAATCTAGCATAACCAGACACCGAGTCAAAATGAGGAACAATTCCATCACAAGGAACCATCATATTGCTGATTTGAAGCCTCACCACCCACTCTCCTCACAACTGTGTCCTTGATAACCATTAATCTATTTTCCATTTCTAAATGTTGTCACTTCAAAAAGGTTTCATAAGGGCCAGGGATTTAGCTCAGTGATTCCGCTGCCTGCCTCACAAGCACAAGGACCCCAGTTTGATCCCTGGTACCAAAAACACAAAACAAAACAAAAAAAAGTTTTCGTAAGTACAATCATGGACTATGCAGTCTTTGGGACTGATCTTCAGTCCACCAATTTTCTAGATATTTATCCAGATGTTTCTAGATGTCAAGAGTTCATTCTCTTTTATTACTGAGAATTATGTCAAAGTGTGGATTTAATGGCTTGCTTCATTATTTACTCATTGAAAGTCATTGGTATTGTCTCTTTGTTTCAGTGTTTACAAATAAAATTTCTCATAGTGTAAGTTTCTATTCCTATGAGAATAATACCCAGGAGTTCAATTGTTTGGTCATATGGTAGTTGTTATTCTGAACATTTCCTAATACCATTGTATAACTTTACATTTCCTTTACAAGAGATGGGTGATCCACAATTTTGCATCCTCACTAGCATTTAATGTTATCACAATTTTTATGTTAGCCCTTCTGATATACAACCCTTCTGATATGTTAGCCCTTTTGTAGTTCATTGCAGTTTTATTTTATATTTCCCTGATGATAATATTTTAGCATATTTTCATGTGCTTATTTTCTAGAGACACATTCTCTGAGTTCTCTCTCATCTGAGAGTGTCTTGAAGAACATTTTTTTAAATGGTAGTTTAATTGTCAGTTGTTTTAAACTTGAACGATTGTGTGCCACTTATTTCTGGTCTCCAGCATTTCTGATGAGACATGCACCATTCTCTGGACTGGTTTTTCCTGAGAATGCTTCCCTTATAGATGTTGTCAAGATATTTTTCCCAACTTTCTATGAGCTTGACTCTGATTTGCTTTGATATAGGTGTCTTTGGAATTATGCTTCTTGAGGTTCTCTAAGTTTCTTGAATGTGTAGACTTGATCCTTCTCCTAAATTTGGGACATTTTCACCTATTTTTAATACTGTTTATCCCCACACTAGTTCTCCTCTCATATTGGCCTCCAATGATACAAATACAGATTTTGTTCTTGTTATATATCTCACATGCCCCTAAGAATCTATTATTTTCCAGCCAATTTTCTCTGACATTCAGACAGGAGCTTTCTACTGACTTCTCTTTGAGATCATTGATTCTTTCCTTCATTTATATTTTTTTTAAATTTCTGAGGGTTTTTCAGTTCTGTTTTCCGTATGTCCCTTCATTATATTTTCCATTTATTTTCCAAGACTTTCACCTTCTTCACTGAGAATTCCTATTTTAATAATTTATTTCACACATATAATTGCTCACTGAAGCATTTACATTACAATCATTTTAAAATTCCTGCCAAATAATTAAGACATCACCATTATTTCAGTGATGGCATCTATTCATTGTCTTCTTTCATGTGTTTTGAAATAGTATTAATCTTGGCATGATAAGTAACATTCAATTGTATTCTGGATATTTGGAGTATATGATATGAAACTGGATCTTACCCACGTTGTGTTTCAGATTTCAGTGGGTCTAACGGATGCCACTTTGCAATCAGAAGGGAAACACTGTCTATCACTATCAGATAATAAAATAAATAAAAGTCCAGGTTTTCCACTTGGTCTCAGCTGACACTCGAATGAGGGTGGGTGATGAAGGCAGTTTCCACTATTCCCTGCATCTCACTATCCAGGAGAGGGTAGGGATGAGATTCATGCTTCTAGTGGGGTTTCCTCTGACACATCCAGAGCTGGAGTCTCATTGCTCCCAAATAAGACTGAGTTCTGGCTGTACTCAGGCTTCTCTGCCACCTTCAGGAATGAAGATTTGAGGACTTCTTTGTAGCTGGCTGGGTAGAATTAAACTGTCCCATTCAACGTTTGCTAGCAGGGATGGTAGTGCTTTATTTTTTCTGTGATATTTAATTTGCTTCTAGAATTATTGCCCTAAAAGTTTCCTGTCTTACTAGGTGAAACCTTCCTTAATCTTTTGGCAAAATCCAAGTTGCATCTTGATTTTGCTTTTTTTCATCTGTCTATGACTGTTGGTGTTCCTAGATTGCTGACTTCTTTCACTTCAATTCTGGGTACTTGAACTAAAAATAGAACCAGTAAACTCACCATCATGCTATTTATTGGTTCCTAAATTGCCTATATGTTATGGTTCTTCTCTCTGAGAGTCTTTCTAATATTTATATATCATAGAGTTTCTAGTTACACTCAGTGAAAATATAAATGAGGCACTTGGAAATATATATAAAAGATATAAAAAGTAAACATTCTCTTGACTGGTCCATATTATTTTTAGAAATTTAAGAAAGTTTATTTCCCCAGGATTATGTCTTATATCTAGAGCTTCTTGCAAAGCCTCATGGAGACATAGGTGGGACTTTTGGGAGGTGGCTGGATATGAGTGTGGGATAGTGGGTTAAGGGTGTGATGCTGGGATTAAGGTTGCCCCACCCTGGGCCTGAGTGCTACCTGCCCAAAGGACAGGTAGTCTGGATGGAATTTAGGGACAGAAAGAAGGTTCATTGTTGTGCTGCTGGGCTCCCTTCTGCCTGCCCTGCTTTGCCATGAACTGTTTCTCCTCTGTAATTCCTCTCTACCATGGCCCCTGCTTTGGAGCCAGCTGACTACGGACTGACACCTCCACAAACTGCGAGCTGAAATAAATCTTTCTTCCTTTAACTTTGAGTGTTGGGTATTTTGTTTCAAAAATGAGAAAATTAAGACACCCAGATATGTATGTGCATGTGGATATTTCACTGTTCATTGCATTCTAAAAATATTAACAAACACATTTACAATGTTATTTTAATTTGAAGTATAATTGCACAATGAATTACATGCAAACATAAGAAGTCATGATACATTTTAAATAAATAAATAGGTTGCAAAAACTATGTTTATATACAGTGTAAATTCAGTTTATTTTGCTATGCTTCCTAATTCTCTAATAAACATGCTTAGATCTGGAAATTTTTAAATAATTCGACATTATTATCCAAAGCTAATCACATCACTTTAAAATGAGGTGTTATCAAAAACAACTTCTTTGGATGTAGATTATAACCTTAAAATATATACTATAAATTTGAAAATACTTGATATCTATTAACTATCATATGTAATCTTAAAATAATATGTGTTTTGCAGTACCTGGGATCAAACTCAGAATCAATAATATGTGTTCTGGAAAACAGCAAAACATAAAGTACTGTTAAAATGTACAAGAAACTGGGCTGGGGATTTAGCTCAGTGGCACTGCACCTGCCTCACAAGCACAAGGTCCTGAGTTTGATCCCCAGTATGTAAAAAAAAAAAAGTATATATATATATTTTTAAAGTATATATAAAGTATATATATATAAAGTATTTATAGTTTACATATAAACTATATATATGTTTATATATAGTTTATATGTAAAGTATATATGTTTTTATGTAGTTTAAATATAAACTATATACATGCTTATATATAGTTTATATATAAAGTATATATATGTTTATATGTACAAATATATATATTAAAAAGTATATATATAAAAGTATATATATGAAACTCTTAAAGCTCAATCATAAGAAAATAAGCTGATGATATTTTTAAATGAGCAAAAAATTAACACATAGCTTACCAAAGAAGAAGATGAAATTTAAGCATAGGAAAAACGTTCATCATCATACGTGATCGGGGAATTACAAATTAAAACTACAATGACATACAACTATACCACTATAAAACTATTAAAATAGCTAAAACTTAAAATATTAACCACACTAAATATCCTGGCAATAATGTAAAGTGAACATTCACCCATTGCTGGTCAGAATGCAAATGCTGCAGCCATTTTGGAAGATAGTTTGGCAGATTCTTACAAAATAAATAAATCAAATGATCCAGCAATAATAGCACTACTTGGTATTCATGCAAATGAGTTGAAAACTTAATTCCACAGAAAAATCTGCATATAAATTTTTACAGAACATTTTTATTTATTATAGCCAGGCTATGAAAGCAATAGATATTTTACAAAAGGTGAATGGGTAAACAATCTGTTGTGCGTTCAAATAATTCAGGGTTACCAGCCACAGAAAGATGGGGAAAAATCTCATGTTCATATTGCTAAGTTAAAGAAGCCAAACTGAAATGTGATAAACTGGATGATTTTAAGTAAGTGATATTGTGGCTAAGCTGAAACTACGGAGAAAACAAAAACGATGAGTGGTTAACAGGATTTCAGGGAGTAAATTGTGCCCTGTAAGTGGTAAATACATAATATTATACATTTGTGAAAATCTATAAACTATACAGTACAAACTCATGCTTAATGGATACTATGAGATCTGTTCAATAATGTATTACTGTTGGGTCATCAACACACTGCAGTGATGAGAGATATCAGTTTTAGAGAAGTCTATGGATGAAGCACGTATATGTGTGAACTATGCTTTTTTCCTAATTTTTGTTGTAAACTTAAAGCTACTCTTTAAAATTTTACTACATACACACAAACACACACACACACATATATAAATACACATACATGTATATACATATATATGCATTCTGAGATAGATAGATAGATAGATATGCTCTTGGGTTTTTTAGCTTTTTTATATTAAGCATTTATTTATATGTGCCTTCCTCTGTTTGTGTCATTAGCTGATAAATATCTTTCATACAATGTGCAATGCTTTATCAAAGTTTCTCCTCAGGGCTCAGAACAAAGAGAAAGCATCACCTATACTAGTGTTTGTATTCCTCTTAGAAAACAAAAAGCAAACAAACCACCATTTTCCCTTTGAGGAATATTTGTTTCAGCAGTCTAGCCTTTCTCATCGTGGGTCTCCCGTTATGCACCGCTCTCCACAATACCTTATACGTGACTCATAGAGGAGAGGCCAAGGACGGCATTGGTGAAAGAGGGGCAGGGCAAAGCAGACAACTCTCCAGAGCAGCTTGGCTATACTTATTAATATGAGAGCACTGTCTCAGACAAGGTTTTCCTTATAGTATGTAATTTTCTCAAAATCCCTGTGTAATTACTATCATTGTTATAACTCATATCAATCTGCAAACTCAGATACATAGAGGCTTAAGAAGTAGAACAGAATAATGTGATGCAGATGTTTCTGGTTCCAAAATCTATATACTTCTGATTACACAATGTTCATCTTATACAAAATGTACTTGGTGAACTTAGGCTTAGTGAGTTTCAGAAGAAACAAAATGCTTAGCACAAATCTCCTTCCTGCCAGCCTATATTTTCACTAACTTCATTCCATTTTCTAACTTGTTCCTATACATTTGTATTCAAGATGTTCTCTAGAATCTCCTGCTATAAAATAATTTGTGATTTTCTATTTTTAATGCAGTAACACAGTTTTCCATGAAGAATAAGTAATTCAATCACCCCTCCCATCTCCTAGGACAATAATTCCTCCTATGTCTCTAAAGTCTGGAAAAACACCCTGAGTTTGCAAATCTGTGAAAATGTATTGATTATTACTGCAGATAGGAAGGGGAAAGAGATGTTCCCACCATACTACTCAGCATAGTGAAGAAATAAATTATCTATGACAAAAGTGAATTTGCCCTACATCTCAATGTTGCTAACTGCCAATATCTTGTATGTCATTGTTTCTAAAAATAAATTAACACATATGATCCCAGCAACTGATTGAACTTTAATAAGTGTTTACTCACAATAACACTTATATTGGCTATCAGGTAGCTTTATAGTCAAATGTTTTATCTTTCTAATGTTCAGATGGTTCAGATATAGAAATGAACAAATAATACTCCACAGTATTTTAAATCATTTATAGGCTGAATATATTATAACCAACATATATTTCAGTGAATAACCAAAGGCACCTCAAATATACTACTTAAAATATTATACAGCTTAATGATTTTAAGTATATTTAATGTGTATTGTACCCTTTATTCAATATCTTACCTCTGATCCTAACTCACAGATGAGTTTATCATTGTTGTTTTGAGAAATCAATTCTTCCTTTATATCTCCTGATATTTGTTCCATTTCATTTTCATGTTGACCATGAAGAATGTCAAACTGAAAAAGAAAAATATTTAAACTATAATCACATGTTTCTATAAAGTCTAGCTCTAAGATAGTCCTCACTACTCTTTCATTTTCTTTAGGTCTTTTGTTTTTCCTATGTATATTCTGGCAGGAAACTTTTGCAGTTGTGACTTTTATAGTGGAAGCATTTAATATAATTGTAGTTGAAAAATATTAAGTTGTTTGAAAAAAATCAGCAAATCTCCATAAATTCCAATTCATCAATTGAAAACTGAGCAAAATTATTATCTTCATAGATTTTTAAATGATAGATCAGTTCATTTCTAAACTAACCCGGTTTGTTCTGATCTGTTATTCCTAAATATTAATTAGTACCTCAATATACTTATACTCCTATTCATGTCTATTTTCTATAAATTATAAATAGTAAATTATGATAGAAACAAATTTATACAAAAGAAAATATACATATATGATGGCTGGGATGGTAAAATCTATGCAGAATATCTCCAAAATATGTCAGTACATTGCCAAAAGAAACTGTATAAAAAGTTATGAAGGTTAAAATTTGTAAATTCAGTGATTACTTCCCAACAATATTATAATAATAATAATGTTTTCCCTTAATTATATAGGTAAATGTTTCCATTACTCATGTGTATATAATCTCATGATAAATTAGAATATAAAAACTAATATCATACTGCTTATTTAAAAATTGTAAAAATATTCATGATATTGCCAATATTAATAGTAATATTCCAGGCTCCAGGAACTGAATTTGATATATATTGACTTAGTTAATGCTAGTAGTAACTTTATACATTAAGTATTATTATGATTATCCCTACTATATGGAAAAAGTGAACCATAAAGAGTCTTAAATAAATTTTCCAAAATTCACACAGCTAATAACCAGAAGAATCAAAACTTAAGACTATTTTTCTGAATCAATTACCTGAGTACTAAACCAATACTGCATCTATTGTTCTAAAGTCATTGAAATAATTTTCTGAAAAGCAGTAACCTGATAGGAAGCGGTAATGCAGAAAGCATAGCAGAAAATATCAGTACTCAAACCAACTAGAAATGGACTATAGTAGGAAGAAAGCTGATTTCCCAACAAATTCTGCAGAGAATCAATATTCAGGATTGTTACCATTAAAAGAGCACATAGAAAGTGAGAAGGAAAACTTGAGCTAATACTACAGATTTTTATGAATGTCTGTCTCTGCATACTTAAGCACTACCATTTAAGTTAAATGGACAGTGTCACCTTTTAATTTCAGCCCAAAACAAAATAGAGTAAAAAAAAGAAAAGAATAGGAAGTAGCAAGTGTAAAATGAAATCACCTGGTTTGATCTGGGTTCAACAAGAGAAAATACAATTCAGTCTACTAACTCAATACTAACTTAACTCCTGAAATCTCGGTGTTTAGTGCAGGGGGAACAATATCAATCAATAAATATTCCCAATGTCAAATGGAGATAATAAAACAAATTTCTCCAAACAATGGGAAAAAATCCACGTCAAACATATAAATCATCCTACCTTCATTCATCGACATAAATTCAAAAGTCAAAGATCTCTAAATATGTGAAGAATTCAAGAACAAGATTTGTTTTACAAAGAGACTCATTAAGGCCAATAAGAAAAAACAGAATGTCTGGTTGTGCAGAGAGGAGACATTTAAAAAAATGATATAATATAATAGAGAAAAATGAATACCGAATAGAAATGAAGAATAAATTATTTATTTTTTTACAAAACTACTGACTGTCTTGGGAAAAAGTTAAAGTATATTTCACTCATAAATTTCAGTTCACAGACCAATTTGAAAATTTTGAAGAAAATAGATTGTTATTTAGTAAAAATTTTAAAAATATATCTTCAGAAAAATTTACTAAACAAGTTGGAAGATGGAGAGGCTTAGTGTCCCAAAGTTTAGCTCTTGTCTCTGAGCTCTTTATTCCTTTACTCCATCAGGCAGCTCACATGTCCTCCTGGCAGTGCATTCTTATCAAAATGCTGGCAGTCTCCAAACATTTATCACCAGCTCACATTTGGCTCCTGAATTTTGGGTGTCCCTGTTCAACCTCCTACTTATCACGCCTAGAGACATCCCAAACTTATCACATGGAAATGTCAAATTCAGAACTTCTCTTTCACATCTGTTTCTTCATCAATCTTAGGCATTTTAACACATATCCACTGTCTTTCCCTTTGATCAAGCCAGCAATATTGGAAGTTAACTCCATTTTCTCACATGCCATGAAATTAAAAGCAAAGTAACTCAGCTTCTCCTTTGTAAAATAGAATACATCCAGTTCTCTCCACTTCCAAATACCACCTTGATCCAAAACCACCATGATCTATCACTTTAGTTATGTTAATAGCCTCCATGCTCACTATTTCTCCCCATGGCCCCACTCAAAACAGTAATCAGAGAAAGCTTTTAAATTCATATCATCCCACCCCTGTGCTGAAATCCTTTTACTATCTTCCTAATCCACTTGGTATATAAGTCAAACTCCTTTAATCTACTTTTTGGTATAGCCCCTGTGCCCTCATCTGTACTTCTTGCCCTTATTCTACTCTACTCCTTCCTGCTGTTTCTTGTACATTCCCAACACACAAGAGAAAAATAATAAATGAAATATTGTATAGCTACAACTATTAAAACAATATAGAGAAAAGTACAGCACAGAAAATTAATTAACAGATATTGGAAACAACTACTTTTTCTCCTTGAAACCAAGTTAGTTTTAATTATTTTAAAGTTACACTTTGGGCACAAAATAAACTTAATCTTGCCACTAAATTTGCAGCTTTAGTTTGAGATTAATGAAGTTGTAACAAAATCTGTTTAGCAACTAAAAGCTTGAAAGCAGTAAAGTTTTAGATATTGAAGATGATTAATTTAGCAGCATTATGAATATCATCCACAAATGATATATCACATACTGGATAAAGTGAGTTAGCATTAGAAAGCAATTTCCAAGTTCATGTCCTTTTATTTTATACCTATTTAATGTATTCTCTTGTAAGGCTTTTTTCTCCCTGAGAATGCACCATAATATAATTCCAAAATTACATTTTAAAACTCCTTTTTTCATACTGCAGTGTTTATGAAAACTTAAACTGGGCAGCTTGCCATGTCTCTGACTTCAGAAATATCTGCCATAATTTTCTTTGGGAAATATAGCAATATTTGATATAAATATGCATCATATATTCAGATATACATGGAATAGAAAATCTGCAGATGATACCTAAAAAATCCAAAACTATGTTATACATATAAATAAAATATTTTTCTACTTATGTATATATGGTTGGAAAAGCAAAATTTATTTCAAAACGGAACAAAAATATAATCTAAAATATTGTTATTTTTATATTATCTCTCATTTCATTTGGCAAAGGTTAAGTAATTAGACTCAAAAATGTTGTTCTTTGTGAAATAGTGTATGGAATATTTATGTCAGTATAATTAACAATGCAACGTAATTCAATCTCCCCTAAACCCCAAACCTGCCATTTCTCCTAGACCTCTCCATAAAGGATATTGCAGCTTCATTCACGGAGAAAGAGAAGCTATGCATAGTAAAGCTCTCCAGCTGCCTACTGTAAAATCTAAATAATTGCATCTATATAAATCTTTCCTCTTGCTAAAGAATTTAAGTGACTGATGGAGAATTAAAGACAAATCATTCCATTTGCACTTAGGATTGATATCTTTGGGGTTCTTTGCATTCTGAGAATTGTTTCTTTCTTGTATATAAATTCTCTTTATTTCCCCTCATTAAAACTTTCCTGCTCAATATTTTCCATTTAAGCTAGGTTTAAGAAAGCATGAGAGGTCAAGATTAGAAGATTTTCCTCCTTTCCAGTCTTGGAGCTTTCCCTCCAGCTCTGTGTTTCCTCTGAATATCAATACCTTGAAAGAGTTGCTGTGTTCACCTTTGTCATATAGCCCATCTCACTCAGGACTCCACTGGCCTCTGCATTTTCTAGACTTTCCAATACAAAATATTCAGTCCTCTTATTCAAATGTTTGGAAAAATTTGATATCATTTTAACAATGCCATTGTTCAAAATCTAGTTCATCTTATGTGTAAAAGGGTTTTCCTCCTAGCTTCCTTGTCATATATATGTAACTTTCCTTTTTCTGTTTGCCCTTCCTGGTGCCAGTCCTCTAAGACCTCTTTTTTTTTTTCACTTCATACTCCATCCAGGACATCCCATCTATTTTCATAACATCAGTCATCTTCTCTTTGCTCATTGTTCAAATTTCCCTCCAGTACTAATAAATCCAAAATCTTACTTTAAGGGTTAATTCAGAAGGTCACCTTGGTTGAATTGAGAACTACCTTGTTAATAAAATATACTTCTGGAGTGTTTGGGTGTCCACAGTGTGTTCCCAGAGTTACTGGAATGTGGATCAGTGAATTATGGGGTAGGAGACCCCACCGTGGCTATGAGCAACACCATCCAAGTCTGCAGCCTGGATGGAACTAGTACTTGATAACTTTATTCTTATTAAGGAGGTGCATTATTGCTGTTATCATCATAGTTTCTTCAGCCTTTCAATGTAGACTCACAACAGTGAGCCTCCAGGGAACTTTTAGGCCTTCAGCTTTGAACCTGAACTGCATCCTTGGTCCTTCTTGCTCTTCAGGTTCCAGCTCTTTGAACTGAACAACTATAAGATTCTCTGGCCCTTCATCATTCAGCCAGCAATTCTGGAAGTACCTAACCTCTGATCCTTTAAGCCAATCTATTAAATCCTCTTTCATTCTTATATATACATTATATTATATCTATATTCATATATATAT
>NW_004624840.1:1158169-1178427 GCF_000247695.1 Heterocephalus glaber
AACATAATGAAAATGGCCATACTTCCAAAACTGCTATATAGATTCAATGCAATCCCAATTGAAATCCCAGCAGCATACTTCACAGACCTGGAGAAAACCATCAAAAAATTCATTTGGAAGAAGATGAGACCCAGAATATCAAAACCAGTATTAGGCAATAAAGACAAGGTAGGGGGTATCACAATCCCCAACTTGAAACTACGCTGCAAAGCTACTGTGATAAAAAATAGCATAGTACTGGAAAGAAACAAACCTGAGGACCAGTAGAACAGATTAGAAGATGCAGAAATAACTCCAGACACACTCAGCTACCTCATCTTCAACAAAGGAGCGAAACACCCAGACTGGAGGAAAGATAGCCCCTTTAATAAATGGTTCTGGAAAAATTGGGTTTCAACTTGCCAGAGATTAAAACTAGACCTATATCTCTCACCATGCACTAAACTTAAATCAAAATGGATTAAAGATCTAAATATTAAAACAAAAACACTAAACCAGCTGGAAGAGAGTTTAGGAAGAACTCTTGAAGACATTGGTATAGGAAAAGATTTTATGAACAAAACCTCAGTTGCACTTGAACTAGCACAAACAATCAACAAGTGCGATCTCTTCTTGCTAAAAAGCTATGCACAGCAAGAGAAACCACCAACAGCATAAAGAAACAACCCACAATGTTGGAAAACATTTTTACCAGCTGTTCCTCAGACAAAGGTCTGCTATCTGGAATATATAAAGAACTTTAAAAGATCAGACCTCCCAAATTTAAAGACCCAATCAAAAAATGGGCATCTGCAGTGAACAGACATTTCTCAGACATAGAAGTAGAAATAGCACATAAACATGAAAAAAATGTTCAACATCACTGGTCATTAAAGAGATGCAAATGAAATCAACAGTGAGATTTCACCTCACCCCAGAAAGAATGGATGCTATCATGAAATCCACCAATAACAAATGCTAGTGGGGCTGTGGGGAAAAGAAACCCTTCTCCACTGTTGGTGGGAATGTAGACTGGTGCAACTACTGTAGAAATCAGTATAAAGATATCTCAAAAAATGAGAATTAGAGGTCCCATTTGACCTAGGTATTCCCCTGCTGGGTATCTTCCCAAAATAATTAACTCTTTTTTTTTTGTACCGGGGATTGAACTTTGGTCTTTGCACTTGTGCAACAGGTCGTGAAACCACTGAGCTAAATCCCCAGCTTCCCAAAATAATTAGAAGAATCATACCACAGAGATATATGTACAGCCATGTTTATAGCGGCACAGTTTGTAGTAGCTAAAACTTGGAAACAACCCAGTTGCCTATCAACTGTAGACTGGATAAAGAAGATGTAGCTTTTTAATAAAATGGAATACAACTCAGCCCTAAAGAATGAGAAACTAGAGACATTTATAGCTAAATGGATGCACATTTAAGCCACTCTCTTAAATGAAATACATAGGAGATGTGTAAATACTAAATAGTTTCTCTGGTGTGAGAAACTGAAAGTGCAAATAAGGATCAAGATGTACAATAGATAATATGAAATAGGAAGAAAAGGTGCAAAGGGGAAGGGGAAGCAAAAGGGGTAGGGATAAAGAAAGAAGGGAATGGAATTAGCATGAGAAAATGAAAAAATGGAAAGAAAGTCTTTGTAAATAGAGAGGGGTGGAGGGGTTGAAGAGAGGGCAGGGGAATGGGGAAAAATAAGAATCAAGATATATTGTGTAAAGGTACAAATCTCCAATGATGAGTGTCACTATATTGTATACCTAAAATGTACCAATAAAATTAATTTTAAAAAGATACACATGAATTAACATGACCCACTGCCACTTCAAGAATTGCAAAGTATCAACATTTATTTGACAAAAGTAGAAGGAAGAAAGGAATCTAAAAACATAAGACCATACAATTTGGCATAGATGTTCCTAGGCAAGTATGTCAAACCAAAACATAACCAATAGATGAAACTAGGAGAGTGTACAAAGTTTGATGGAGCAAAACAATTTGAATCCTATACATGTTTGAAAAGCAAATAAAATAAAAGCAAACAAAAGAAGACACCTAAAGGTCCATCCAAAAAACATATTAACTGAAAGGAAAACTCTGAGAACAGAATCCATATTGATTGCAACAGTGTTAATACAGGGAAAGAAATGCAATAATTTAGATAAAAATGAATTATGGACTACAATGAAGTTTTAGGGAAGGACAAGGCTATAATTATGAACACTTCATACAAATATTACATATAGTAATCTCTAGATGAAGGAGTCAGAAGATGTTCCTGATCCATTTTCTTATTTTTGTATTAAATTTATATAATAATGAGAATGAGAAAAACATAATAGTTGGTTCATAAATTATGTAACTGTAAGGAAAAAAGTATAAAAATATATTCTTACCTACAATAAAAATGTGCTACACATAATGAAACATCTGAGAAATAATGCTACCAGAAGAAAATAAAATTAAGAACTAAAACTTCCAGTTTAACCTGAAAAAAGTTTTAAAATAATATATAATTCTAAATCAACAAAACTAAAAACTAAAAAACAATATGATAATACTCAGGAAAGAATTAGATATAAAAGAAAAACAATTTCACTTCATATTTTATTTTCTTGAAGTCCAAAAAAGAGCAAGCAACATTAGGCTCTCACTATACATTTTAACTGAGCCATATTTCCATGAAAATTATAGTGGTTCTCTCTGGATGACCATTCTCATTTTCATACTTGTATTTTTATGCATCTTCCCTGTTTAAAATAATAAGAATAAAATAGGAAAAAGAAGAGAAAAAGTTATTTCAGAATAAACTAGAAGGAACACAAGAGCAAACAAATGTAATAGTGATGTAAGAATATAAAAATGAATAAAATGCTGAAATCACAGAAGGAATTTAAAAAGATAAAAATTTTTCAGAAACTGTAACCAAAAAGAAAAATGAATGGCATTTAGTACATTTATAAATTTCCCTAGTTCTTTCCACTGAGAGCACTTAGAAATAACAACCATCTAGTAGGAATGCATCTACCTATACATAGATTAAGTACATTTTGAGATATTTCTCCCTAAACAAATCCTGAATTCTTTGAAGAAATAGTTCATTTCAGGTCCAAAATGTAATAATCTTAGGATATCTTATCATTCCAGAGGATAAGAAACATGTCAGTTGTACTTAGTAGCCAGAATACAAAGCTCTCTGCCCCCTAAATATGGTAATTTTAAAAAATTAATAAAGATAATAATAGTAATAGATCAAAGTTTACTCAATAAATTTAAATCCATGTAAATACAATGATATCCAAAAAGAAAAAATCAAACTTTATCCACTTTGGAAAATGGTAGTGAACCTGCTCACTATTTTGTTAACAGATGGGAGGGAATATACTGTGTATCCCAATTTATCTAAATGAACAAAATATGATATGAGATGATGTTCTCTTTATTTAGATATTCCCACTAATATTTTAAGCAAAAATAATTGATTGTAGTAGGGCAGTTTTGCAATTAATCCAGGGTTCAAGGCAATGAACCATGAAGTGATGTTTTTCTTAGTGGAAAAAATATTTACATTTCAGAGTCAATGTTGAAACTCAATCCAACCAAACTCCTTAAGTCCAAATACAATTCAATGGAAATACAGTGTAGTAAGAAATCAAATCACATTATAGAGTGCAATCTGTATAATCCAAACTAAAACTGCACCCAATAGATAATCTGGTTTCTTTAGTAAATAAATTTTAAGTAACAGTTAAAAGGTATAAGACGAAAAAAAGATACACATCAGCATACACTTAAAAAGATATATATCTAGTCAATAGTCTGACCTTATTAAAAATTCCATATTCAATAAGTAAACTGTGAAAAGAAATGTCACAATCCTTGTTAGAAAATTGAAAATTTGAACAGTGAATATCGGAAATCAATAAATTGCTTTAAAATTGTCAGGTTTAAGATGGTATTGTTACAGTTAAAAAATAAAGTCCTTATGTTTTAAAAAAATGCAGAAATGTAAACAGAATAATATAAAGTAAGAATGTGACTAGGATGACATGAATGAAAAAGAGTGGCTATGAATTAATTATTGATAATAGCTGATGGAAACACAGGGGCTAATTATGGGTTTCCATATTTCCATGCAATTGAAATTTCCATAATGAAAATTTAAAAAAATAATCATCTCCTGTTTCTAATTTCTATGTCTTACTTGTTCATAATATGCTTGCAGGATATCCTAGTGAAAAGATTTCTGATTTATCTTAAGCAAAAAAACTATTAATCTACAGATTTTCTTCATGTTAGTAATTCACTAACAGAACCTGTCAACTATTAAACACGTTATTACTTTTTGATAAAGAAGAAATAGATACATGTAATATACTTGTAATAAGAGGCAGACTATTTTCTTCTATATGGTTATGCATCCGAGAGCTGAACGATCAGGTCATAAAAGTCTAAATAAAAAAATACCTATTGTTTTAATTGCAAATTATTCAAATGGTCATTTTGAATAAGTATTGCCATTTTGTAATACTCTGACTCTCAGTTGCAATAAAGTGAAGGTCAGTACTTGTTTCAATAACCCAAAGTTATATATTTTCACTGACAACTGATTTGTGTCTACATATTCATTCAAAGGCCAAGGAAAAGTCAATTAAGTCTCAGAGAATTATTTATTATTCTTAACAGATTTATCTACAAGGTTATAAAAGATATTAAATGTTCAACAGAGGATAGATCATGTCTTGCAGAGAATGTTGGTTTGAGAAATTTAATTTATATTTTACCGAAAAGTTATCTAGCATATGTCTCACAAAAGTGAAATACCTAATAAAGGAATATAATAGACTGTCATTCTTTATTCAGTTCGAGATATATAGAGAGATGATTATGCAAACTTGTTTCATCAGTGTAAAGATGCTTCTTTGTAAAATTATTAATAAGTATAATTCCTTTATAAACCAATCACTTTATTCCATTTTTATCTGGAAACATGACTATTTTCTCCATACAGCTCAGGTTATTAATTTCTAATAATTTCAGATACTGAATCATAATAAATAAATTTTATTTCTTAGTCACAAGCTGCAAGTAAAATTTGTGGCATTTTAATCAAAGGATAACATCAGAGTACTCAAAGTGAACTGGAAAAGAGTCTAGAATCCTGTACATTAGATATGGTTTTGATAAGGCTCTGGTACATACTTGGAGGCATCAAAACTTTCTAAGCATCCAGTTACTTTACATTGTATAAAAGGACAAAGATAGGTTAGATTTTGTTCTGAGTAATTTTCCAGTGCTCTAAGAAAATGAGACTGACACTATGTTGATGAAAAATTAATTGTAGGAAGAATAAGTAACAGCTTAGAAATCAGATAATAGTTTGATGTTTCACATGAAAGAAGGTAATGAACTTTGTCCTTTAACTCAGAAAAAAAAAGAAAATGCCTAAATTTAAAAAATGTATTTCAAAAGAAGATATCATAGTTTAACAAAACATCTACAAAAGATATTATTTGTAAAGTATATAAGTGACTTTTAGCTTGTAAAAAAGTCATATTAAAGAGAAACAAGATGAGAAAACCATATTTCCATTACGAGATCAATAGAACACTGGCTACTACCCAAAACAAACAAGAGACCAAATTTACCATATTAAAAAAAATACTAAAAAGCAGGAAAGAAAATATGAAAGAATTGTAAACACATTGAATACCAACCAATCCTTAAGAAATAAATAGCAAACAAAAATAGATAAAAAATTGCTCCGTGTCTACCTGTAGGAAGCTCTCAGTCTACAGAATAGGGAAGAGGTGGAACAAGCATCTGGGGGTCTTTTTTCCTCTTCTCTTTTTTTATTAGTCTATGTTTGCGCTATATAATACCACTTAGTATGAGGAATATGTAAGCACCACTCATCATGGGGAATCCCTGCATATACATACCGCATTGTGATCTGTTTTGGAAGGAGGAATCTGGGAGTACAAGTGTGCTGAAATACTACACTTGCAAGGAAGGCCGTCATCAGAATGAGAACCTGAGTGCTGCAGAGTGTGCAGCAGGGTGGGGATCAGTGCCTGGCTGAAGTAAACCAATGCCCAAAAGAGTGAAAAGGAGTTCAGGGCTTACACAAGGCCAGTACTGTAATCATCACCTTTATTCACAACAGCCCAAATGGAAAACTTCATAATTCACACTTCATTACTTAAAGTATTCCAAGCAGTTTTGTCTCAGAACTCATTAGGAAAAGCTGCTGTAGGCTGAAAGTTTCTATTATTTCATCAAACAAAGCTTAAATGCTTCAAACCCCAAAGAATATGATCCAGGTACAGTGATGCACTCCTATAATCCCTGCTACTGGAGAGACTGAGATAGAAGCATTGAGGTTCAAGGCTAGCCTGGTTAATTTAATAAGACACTGTCTCAAAATGAAATTTTTAAAAGGGCTGGGGATGTAGTTCAGTGGTAGAACTCTCACCTACTATGCATGGGCCCTCCAAATAATGAAATTAGATACTAGGACAAAGGTCAAAAATAATTACCAAAATATGAAAATAGTCAGCACTTGACAAGATAAAATTCATAATAACAAGAATCCAGTAAGAATTACACATCATGCAAACAAATGAGAAAATATGAATGATAATAAGGAGGGAGAAAAATCAATCACTTTAAACCTGCCCCAAAATAATAGAGACGGTAGGATTGGTAGTGACCAAAAAGACCTAACTGTTCCCTTTTGAAGAAATTTTAGACAAGTTTATTTGTTACCATTGGCTCGTAACAATTTGTCTTGGTACATTTACTTTCAAAAAACTCTTATAATTATAAATTCTTTCTCTGTCCTTTGAAATATAAATCTTTTTCCCACCTCTTACGATCGTAGGAACTCTTTCCAAAAGACCTGGAAACTATCTCTGTGAAATGCAAACTCTGAAGGAGACAATGACCTTCTCTCCTGGTGTCTGTAACTAGGTAAGGGCCTGACTTAAAGAGTACCTATTAGCAAACACAGATAGCATAATTACAGAGAACGACATTTGAAAGCAGGAACATTTCAAGGGGATTGAAAAACCACTGATCAAACCTCCCTTCCTAACATCTTCCAGTTTTTTTCTATAGATTCTCCTTGTGAGACTTCAAATTTGTCAATGAGCAAAAAGTGGGGCAATATACATGTAAATGCTGCCTAATGTACATGTAAATGGAATTCCTAATAAAGATGGAAACTATTTGAAAAGAACATGAACAAAACTTTTCCAAATTAATAAAAAGCATTTGTTTGAGTCTAGAATTTTAGACCATGAAATATGATAACCATATCAAAACATATTAATATTAGATTGCTTAAAACTAGTGATCAGGGAAAAAGAGCCTTAAAAGTAGCCAGGGGAAAAGGCACATTGATGTGCATATCACGGGTGCATCTGAAGATATTTATGCTGATTGAGGAAAGACAGACAAACAGCAATGAAAGCTGTTTCATTCTATTTATATACAAATATGTGAAAACAAAGCCAAATTGACAGAAAGCACATGAGTGGTTGCCTGGGGGACTACAACAAGGGAGACCTTATAGGTAAGACAACATGGAATAGATATCTTCAAAGTTACAGTAGTTTAGTTTCCAAAATTGAGACACATTCCTGAGGAGAAGGAGGCAGACGATCTTAAATTGATTTTGCTGAAATCCAACAAGATTAGATTTTCTGCACTAGCTTAGCATGAATGTTAATTGAAGCTTGATTTGAAATTTTAAAAAAATAACAATGTTGTGGTTTAGATAAAAAATGTCTCCCAAAAGTTTCATGTGTTTGAAAGCTGACTGGATCATGGGGTGCTCTATTCTCATCAGTGGATTCATCCATTGATGAGTTCAGTAGCTAAATGTGTTGTTGCAGCTGGTGTCTGCCTGGAGGTGAGTCACTGATATAATGGCTTGTAAGTGTGTATGCTTATCCCTGTTCCTCCCTTCTTTCTCTCTTCTTGGCTTCCATGAGATGAGCAGCTGTCCTTTCCTAGGCCCTTCTACCATGTTGTTTTTGCCTTCAAACCAGTTGACTAAACCCACTGGAAACTGTGAGCCATATAAACCTTTCCTCTAAGCAGTGGGTGATAGGTATTTTGTCCCAAGGATGGGAAAGTGATGAATACAAAAAGTATAAACATAAAAGCATCAATGGCTAATGATATAGGTGCAAGGTTGTTTACAGCAGGATGGTTCACAGCAGCAAAAGACTGAAAAGAGATAATGTGTATCATTAGGAGTATAATTAAATAAGTTGTGGAACTATAACAGTGGCACATTCTGTGGCCACTTGAAAATATGAATTTGCATTGCACCTTTTGATTTAGAGTTGTGTCCATGAGATGTTGATAAGCAATGAAAGTTATGGAAAAGTGTTCATAACATTGTCCAGTATAAAAAAATTATAAAATATTGGAAATATATGTAAATTCATCTTTACTTATACGTACAATTTATATAAACATATAGATATACCTACATGTCTATATATGGCTTTATGTTTTATATATGAACATTCAGGAAGATAACAACCTTATTGCTGAGTGATGTACTACAAAAAAGAGCAGAAGAGAGAAAACAAGCAAAAATGTATGCAAAAATACATTTTCCATTGAAGTTAAAATATAGGATAAAATACATAGATTAAAATAACATTACACATACATAAAATACATATGCATTTTTTAAAAGAAAATGGAGAAAACAAAAATAATGAATAATTTCTTCAACAAACAATAAAAATCTGCCCATAATGTACAATAATCAGATAGTTTTTTTCTTATCTCTGGATCATTTCTCAATAAAAGCTTTTAGAAACTGTGGCGCAGTACATCTGTGGGAATAGAAGTAAGCTGCTCTGTTCCACATACTCAAAGGAAACATTCTCCTAGTTCAATGGGAAACCTTTTATTCTGTACTTTGCAATGAGGAAATTTGGGCTCGTTAATTTCTCAAACAACAAACAATTAGTACAATACTTTAGAAGACTTCAAAACTATTTTCTCCTAGAACTCAAATTAAATAGAAGATGAAAATGGGTCCAAAAGTATACACATATATATTTCAAATTTTTGTTAAAGCTTTGATATTTTAGTCAATGCAGCTATGAAAACAAATAAATCATTGCCATGACTTTAGGAAAATATCATGTAGAAGTATCTTTAATATATTATTAGAAAGAAATTTTATTTTAATGCACTTGTATTACATACAAACCCTTTAATTTCATAGAATATCATTTTCTTGGTTCCCCTTCTTCCTTCTCCACAGCCTTAATGTTTTTTTAGCTCACAAAGGAATTGAAATTCTATGACTTCAAAGTTGGGAGAAAAATATGTTTCAGATTTTTGCTTGTAGATAAGCAAAATTTTAACAGGATTACCATTAATTCTAAATTTAGGCTGAAGTTACATATAATTACTATAATATAAAACTACGGAAAGTCAAGTAATCATGTTTGAATATGTTTTATTGACACTAACGTATATGATTTAGCTTCATCAAACAAAATATTAGTGCCAACTTCTGTTATAATTAAAGAATATCTTACTTTTTTTGCATGGACTTAGAAATTGAAATATTTTCCTTTGATTCTCAGTCCTCTCTTAAGCATGTGATAGTGGCTTTACATTAAAACCAAAATTTTCATCAAAAGAAAATGATATTTAAATTTGTGTTTTTGTGTTTCTTTTGCCCCAGACATGCCTAAATATTACACTTCCTAACTTTTTTCTTTTTTTTTAAATTCATTAAGTTTATTGGTACATTTTAGGCACATTTTATGATCACATTTATCATTAACATTTTTTTTCTTGGGCCGGGGATTTAGTTCAGTGGCTCCAGCGCCTGCCTCACAAGTGCAAGGTCCCAAGTTCAATCCCCAGTACCAAAAAAAATTTTTTCCTAAATGAGATTTCATTTATATTCTTTATCAGGTTATGACAGAAAAGGGGTCTAATAACAGATTATGGAAACTCTATTTGAAAATTTACATAAAATGAAAAAAGTCAGTGCATAATTCCATTGTATGATATGCCCAGAACAGGCAAATTTATATCATAAAACTAGCAAGTGGTAATCTCAGGCCATGGGGAGTGAAGAGTAACAGGGAGTGACCAATAATGGACACTGTGTTTCTGTTGGGCTGATGAAAAGGTGCAAAAACTGAGGTGAAGTTTGCACAACCCTGTGAATACATTAGCAACTCCTGACTTGTACAGTGTAAGTGGTTGAATTATATGGTATGTGACTATGTAAAGAGCAAAAGTTGTTTTAAACAAAAGGATTACAGAAATTATGCCTCATAAATGTTGCTGTTGGGAGCATTCTTAATCTGAATTATAACAGCCTTTGACCTCTTTATGTGTCTTATTGGAACACTAACCTTAGGAATGACCAAAACCCCACTCACTTCTGTTATGTATTTCACAATTTAACATTGAGGTTGAGTATGGGGGATTTCAAACTTCTTAAGGTGCTACTGTTAAAATGGAACTTGCACACTTCAGTGTGTGAGGAGGACTCTGTTTATTTGTCATATAAGTAAGGTACTCTGGGAAACACTCCATCTTGTATGATTTTTCACTAACTTGGTGACTTCAAATTTATTAACTCATTCCTGCCCTACCATATGGCACTTTGGAATCTGTTGAGAGTAGTCTGACCTATGCAAATCTTTTCCACAACCAAATAGCTGACAAAATCACTTTTCTTCTTCCAGAATTTGTGCCTTTTTGTGTAAACAATGAAGATTTCTAGAATCAGCAAAAAACACCTATATAGTGAGGGGGAAACTTAGAACAATGCTAAATAGGCAAAAAGTAAGCAGTCACAATTTTCAGCCACTTTTCTTCCCTTGTTCTATAGCATTAATGTTCCACCTTCAGTAAGCCTGTCTGCAGGTATATAGTGATCACTTCAAGAGTTAAACCTGGAGGCGGGGGATTTAATCAATATGAAGAGAAAGTTAAAGCATATATTTCATTTTGAATTTGAAGTTACTAGCTAAAAATCACATGTAGCTCTTTCTGTGCCAATAATACAAACAGAAAAAGAAGAAAAAAATGTGGAGTAGAAAGAAGCCAGCACTTGGGTCAAGTTATGGCTCTTTTGTTAAGGTTAGTGCATTGACCAGGGTTCTACTGTTAGAACCAATAGAATGCATTGTGTATGTTTTGTGTTAGTGTACGTAAGTGTGTTTATACACAGCTACATATAAGTGCACACATGCATATACACATACATACACAGGTAGATCTACATCTATAGAAATATGTATAAAGAGAATGAGAGACTATATAGGCTTAGTCTCAAGATCTGCATTTGCTAAGTTGGTGACCCAAGAAAGGCAAGAAAAAATCCACTGTCCCAAGAGAAGGCAGTCAGGCAGACTCAGAGTCATGGGAGTGTCAGGATTTGGTTCTATTCAGGCCTTGGATTTATGGGAGGAGAACTATCCACACTGGGAAAGGTAAATTTCTGTATTTTGTCTGTGGATTACATGTTAATCTCATCCAAAATATTTTCACAAATACACAGAAAATAATGTTTGACCAAAAATCTAGATAATCTGTGACTTACCCAAAGTGACATGAAAAATTAAGCATCAGAGTTGGTCTCCATGATCCATTCCCACTTTTTGGTCTGGTAGTTTGAGGCAGTAGATCTCAATTTGGATACACACTAGAATAATGACCCTCTCAAGATATAGACATCTGAGAAGCACTTCTAGCTAATTAAATAAAAATCTGTAAAGAAGGTCCTGGAGATTCAGAAATCACTGTGTCTGCCTGTCTGTCTATCTGTCTTTTTGTCTGTCTTCTATCCATCTATCTATAATTTTAAAATGATTTCCAGGTACATTTAATGAGTTCTGCTAATTCAGCACAACTCTATTAAAAGATTTTGTACTCATTTTATTCACATGAGACTCACCACACAAGATTCCACCAGCACCTAATTTTGTGCACATTTGAAAAAAACTTGAATATAAATAAATAATTATGTCTTCCATTGGTTTTAACTTTAGTACTCTACCACAAAGAAAAATTGCCTCAAGTGAAGATCACACATTCTAAAATGGATTTCAAATAGTATCTTCTGTTCCAGGATATCAGCATGTGCCATCAAACCTCTCAAATGATCCCTGAAATAAAAATACTTGCTAAAAGAGCCTCTTGCCTATGATTTTGTAACTCCCACTGAAATCACAGGTACTGCGTGGGATACACCATACCCTTGAAGATGCGTGGATTTGTAGGTAATGCTGTGGGTTCCCACTAAGTCCACAGCCCCTTCTCATCCAAGCAGCTAAACTGAGTTCCTGCCATAATTTGGCCTGCTCTCTTGAATACGACAAAATCCTGATTGCTCCACATTCAAAGGATGCTCTGTAGAGATTATCAATGACTGCTGAAGTAGTCTAAAGCAAGAACTCAGCTCAGCAGTGGAGGATGAGTAACAAAAATGTGGTCAAAAACCAGAAATAGAGGATTTGTGTCTCCAGACAATCTGTTGGCTAGAATGTGGAAATGATGTGAATATACTAATATTCCAGGACCACAAGCTTGACACAAAGCAGTTGCTTATTTTTGTGGCTTTTTTGTTTTGTTTTCATTTTGGTTGTTGTTTTCCTTCATTTCAATTCCCTGCATGCTTTTACTATGTCCTCTCCTTCCCAAAGAAACTAAGATTTCTCAGATGCTGCACAGTTCATTTCCATTGCTGATCTCATGGTTTTTGCTGCCTAAATAATATTATTTCAGGACACACTATTGAAATATACAAATAAAAATTGTGTTACATTTTAGTTTTCATCTCTGTCATGGAAAATTTTTATTTTTAGTGATTTTGAAAGTATATTTCTTGAAAGTAATTATTACTCTTCAAATAATGGACAATTTTAAACTTAGGATTTCAGTTATTTTTATATCATAGAGAAATAATTTTTTAAATGGTATTACATTCCTGTTTCAAGATGATCTTTTATTCAGCTTTATAAAATCAATACTTTGGTGACTGTATGTGAGAGGACAGGAAGAAAGGGGGGAATGAAAACTTTGGATTTATGAAACATGGACCATTGGAAAATACTCTATCAGCTGGGACATAAAATAAAATATCTCATAGGATATTTGTCCCTACTGTGTGAGACATTACCAGTAACTCAATTCTCTATATAATTTGCTTTGAACACTGTGCTTTATTTCTTTCAGCCTACTAGTACTATTATTCTCAAAGTTATTAATTTATATAAATTAAATATTAGCTGGTTTCTTCCTGTTTTGTTTTAAACTTTAAAATATTGTTGCTTAACTTAAATAAATGTTAAAATATTGATTTTCAACCTATCTATATTTTTACCATTTTATATTTCTATAAGGTAAGTGAATTTTGAATATCATAAATTTCTTTCACAATTCTCATAATAATCTTAAAGTTAAGTCATTTCAGTGTTCTGAGGGTTATCTTGTCAATGTCTATAAATTACCCACTAGAAGTTTAATTAATTCTGACTTATGTAATTTAGGGCTTATATTATTCTTAACTACATTTGTTCAAAAAGGTCTTGAAGGTACTTAAATCAGCAAAGTGGGACCCATATGCTTCATTTTTCTCGTACATTTACAGAATTCTAACATGGTGTTTTATCTACCATGCTCTTAGCCTGATAAGCTAATTTATGTCACACAAAGAACAAGCTGAACAGATTTCCATGATGGATAGGACTTTAGGGAAGAAATCTCTTTATAGTGTCCTGCAAAAGCTAAACTCCTCTAGATGCAGAGCAGTAGAATCATCAGCTAATAAAAGAAAAGTCTAGGAGTCCAAATATTTTCCTTAAACCAGATGCATAGCCACTTCTCAAAAACAGAAGTCCTTTTAACTAGTAAGAAAAGTACTCATACAGCACTTCATTCATTTACTATTAACCACAAATTATTAAGTGCATTTATTCAATAAAGCAGCTTCATCTATATTAGTATGAAGCTGACAGTTCAATGAGAAAGGTCTACATAAACTAATTAAAAATAAATACATGTTTTGGTAAGGTCTTATAAAATTTCAACACTGCTTTGAGAGAAACTGGGGAAGGAAGCAAATTTTGTGTACCAATGATTCCTCTTTAATGAAGCAATATGTAAGCTGAGGCTGACTGACTGGAAAGAGGGGAAAGATCTTCATTGTGATGTTCCAGACTGAGGGGCAGCACAGTCTGTACCACTGAGCAGAAAGAAGTTGGGTTCTTTTGATGAAAGGAAAAAACTATCACTGTATAAGTGAGCTTCCCCATTGTTGAAACCAAGTTCTCAACACTGAAAATTTAAAGATGAAAATGGTTTCACTTGACTTAAGTTTCAGAGCTTTAAGTCTATGATGGGTTAGCTTCGTGCAGGAAAGTCATGGTGGAAAGGCATATTGGGGCAAAGCTTCTCTATTCATGGTGGCCAGAAAGCAGAGAAGGTGAATAGAGCCAGAGGAAAAAGTGAGAAACCAGATATGGATCCCAAAGTCACACTTCCATTACACACTCAAACATATCCAACTGCATGGTTTACTCATTCTTTATGTGATTCCAAACCAAACAAGTTGAAAAGTAAGTTTAACTGTCACGTTCCAACCTTTGTCAACTTGATACCCAAACATATCTCCTGAAAACATGCTTAATCCCAAAATAAAGACAATAGCAAGTTCCTATTTCTACATGATACAACCGTCCCACATTAAACCAAAAATTCAATAATCTCTTCCCCAACATCTGAATAGTTCAACATTTTTCAAACGTCAAAGTCAAAGTTCAAGTCAAAGTTCCATTTGAGACTCAAGAAAAACTTAGCTGTAAACTCTTGTAAAATTCAAAAATTAAATTACTTAATCCCAAGATAGAATGGTACAGGGTAAATACTGCCATTCTAAATGGGAAAAATAGGAAGACACAAAAGCATAGGACCAAAGCAAGACTGAAAACCAGCAAAGCAAACATTCAGTTCTGCTGCACCATATCTGGCATCCATGATATATTATTGAAATGCGAGTTTCACAGGGCTTGGAACACCCCTTACACATATGGCCTTGCTGGTTACAGCTTATGTGGCCTCTCACTTGGCCAGGTTCCACTCATGGCCTGCAGCTTTCCTCAGCAGGTATTCCATATTCCTGGAATCTCTGACTTCCTAAGATCTCTATTGCACCTTTGGCTTCATCCCATAGCTACATGTACTATCTCTCCATAGCTCCTTCCTTGGTATCATAAGTCTCCCTTTCAAATTTTGATGGAAATCTCCCTGACCCCACAACTCTGGCATACTGCATGCTGATAAACCCATCATCATATTGACTATGCTAAGGTCTGCTGCCAGTTCAAGCAGTAACTAGGTCCCCTTGGTCCATGGCTGCAGAGCCCTCTGAGCACCTAAATAGCTAAGCAGAGTGAAATGTACCCTGAAGAACCAGTTCCCTAGAGGGCCACTCTGTATCAGAGGGCTCAGAGGCTCTCTTTTCAAATAAAACATTTACAGTTTTATGCTCTTGATAACTCTTGAAATACTCTGAAGACATCATTCTTTATGTTCCAGTCCAAATTACTGTATTTCTTTCTAATGGTACCATTCTCATCAGCGACTAAACTTCTTTGGGCCCCAATAGTAGTAAATGTGCTTATTTGGGGGCAAGAATTTAAGTTTTTCAAATATTTTTCCTCTGCTTCTTGTCAACTCTTACTATAAATCTAGCTAAAAGTACCCAGTAGTGCCCATGCCATAGCCTGAGTTCTGGGCTGCCTTGAAATTTTTTCCACCACATAAATTAATCCACTGCCTTTAATTTAAGTTTCCTGGAAATTTTATGACAGAGTATAAGACATATGTCCTCTTATCTAATTGCCAATGAAAATCTTATTCCCAACAGAAACCTTCTAACCCTGTCCTTTCCATATCCCTATTAGCACTGTGGTCTTCTGAGCTCTCATGAGAATTACCCATCAGGTTCTACTTATAGCATTCTAGGGCTTATCTAGCTTGTGTCTTTGAACCTTTTCAAACTCTTCCCACAAACCATTTCCAAAGGCTCCTAAACCACATGGTCAGTGATAGTCACAGCAGTGGCTCTATTCCTGGTACCAATTTTCTATATTAGTCAGTCAGTTTTCCCATTTCTGGAACCAGATACCTGACACTCACAAGTTAAAGGGAAAAATGGTTATTTGATTAACAATTGAGAAATTTCAGTCCATGATTGCTTGGCTCCAAGAACATCATGGTGAAAGGACATGGTGGAGCAAATCTTAGTTCATGATGTTTACTTCAAAGATGTTTAGTTCATGGTGGTAGGGAAGCAAAACAGGTGAACAAGGCCAGAGAAGATCCAAGGAATCAGATATGTCCTCCAAGGTCACACCTTCATGGTCCACCCAGACACACCTGGAAGTATGCTTTATGAATCCCTGAGGTAGCTCTCCAGCAAATCAAGTTGATAATTAATTTAATGGTCACATCTCAGCAGCTGCAGGTTAGTATGGACAGGGGAGAATGACAAAGAAGGGACAGGAGAGAGATTAGAGGAATAAAAGCATGATAAAGGAGGAAATTTTCTCTACTCAAAGCATCCATCCCTGTGGATGATCAGCTATTACCCTGGTACTCCAAGTATCTCTGAATTATTACTATTCTCACCCACAAGGAAGAGGGAATTATCTGATTGGCAATTTTGAAAGAAGAAACTGGACACAGCACTGCTCCATCCTCCACTCCCATCTCATTTCTATGAGAAAGTGGTATCAGAGAGAAACACACATTCTGCAACGTTTCTCAAGAACAGAGGACATGGAGTGACAGGATACCCCCCCAGGGGGGGATAAAAGCTTCCACTAGTCTAGTCCAGCTTTGTGTATGTAAGTCAAGCTCTTAATATGAGGGCTTAATATTAGTAAGCCCACTCTTTGTTATGGTTTATATTTAAATGTCCCTCAGGGGCTTCATGTACTCAGAGGTGGGGGTTTTGAAGGAGAATCAATTATGTGGGTGCTGTAGTTGATTTGGTGTTAGGAGACTAACCTGGTTAGAAGTGGGTGACTGGACGTTTGACCTGGTAAGGCATATCTCCTCTATGGCTTCCCTCTTCTCTCTCTGCTTCCTGGCCACCATGACATGAGCAGCTTTTCCTCCACCATCCCATTCTCCCTTGCTGTTTCTTCTTTGGAGCCAGCTGATCACGAACTGAAATATGAACCAAAATGAACCTCTCCTCCTTTAAATAGTGGGTGTTGGATATTATGTTTCAATGATAAGAAACTGACACCCATATTTTCTTAAATATAAGTCAAATTCTTCACAAATTATCTATCAATAATAATGAAAGTAATATTTTAATTAATGCATTTTTTAAAATAGCATATTACTAAGTGTTACTATATTCAGGTAACATGTTGACTTTCACATTATAAACTAGTTAGTTAAATGCTTAACAAATCTTTTTTGTATTTTGGGGTATAAAACCTGAACACACTTCTCAAGGTTCTTTACAATTCATTGTTAATATGCATATCAATACTCACTTGTAAGCTGTAGAACCGAAAGTAAAAATAATTCAAGTAAAACCTTCTTTAATGCTCTTCCTTTTTCCATGTTTTCTAATATTTAATCAGATGCCTGAGTCCATGTATGTGACCTTTAGGACCCAGGGGATAAGAGAGTAACAGAATAGAAAAAGCTAACCTTGAAACATGGTTAGGAATTGTACCCGATTCAAACATAATTGTCTCCCAGAACTCTGAGAGGATAAGGCAGGAGGATCACTAGTTTGAGGCCAAACTGGGCAACTTGGTGACTTAGTAAGACCCTTTCTAAAGGAAGAAAGAAAGAAAGAAAGGAAGGAAGGAAAGAAGGAAGGAGGGTGGGGAGGGAGGGAGAGAGAAAGAGAGGAATGATTAGTGTGAAGACCTCAAATTCAATCCTTCAATCCTCAAGAGAGAAAAAATAAACATCTATTTTGCAGTGTTTCCTAAAATTTTGTTATCGCTTGTTGGAGTGGTTAGGGTGGAAATTTGTGATGTCATTATTGAGTATCCATCAAATTGTTAGAAGAGGCAGGTGGATTTGGATTTTCTTAGGCTTCCAAGTTACTGGAAAAGCAGCTATTAATCTAGATAAAAGAGAAGTCACTGAGGTATCCCTAGTAAGGGGGAAACATGATGTAATTTAAGGCTTTAGATGTATCACCTTGTTGGTGGGGGAGGAAATGAGTTAAAGAATGGCAACAGTGGTAGTGAATAGACCTGGGAAGAGAAGCAAAATAATAGATTATGAGCTCTTCTGCAGAAATAGCAGAAGTGGAAAAAAGTCATAGGAGATACAATTTGAAGAGAAAATTGAAAAGTTACACTGTTTCAGTCACTTCTATGCAATAATATTTTCAAGCCACAGGAATTATAATTAGACTACATTTCCTACATTTCAAACTTAGTTTTAACTTTACAACCCTGCTAGTGTTGCATTATACAGCTATTTCCAATAACTCCCTTTAAGGACCTGTTCTTGATCATGCAGAGTAACTTCTATATGTCATATCTTTATTTTAAAGATAGGGTGTAGATGTAGAATTTTAGCCCCATATAACTAATAATTTTAATCTTCTCTTTCTCCCACATCAAAAATGTGTTTTGAAGTATCCAAGATAAGACTTCAGTGTAAGCTATTTGTATCAGAAAGGGTTCCAACATGCCTGTGTCTATATAAATGTTACAAATCTTTATAAATTACAAGCTAATATATTTTTATGATTATGAGAGGAAATATCTCAATAAAGTCCATCAAAAAGATACCAAGTAAAATCAGAAGTTTCACGAAAAATGAAAACATTACCTTCCATCTTTCAGCTTGAGACTAATGTTATGTTGTTAGTAGTATCCTCACATATGGAAAAGGATTTCTTCCATTATGAAAAGAATAAGAGCCATTGCTTTTTAAAGTAAAGCATCTTAGTAATCAATAGTTATTTACATGAATATTTGATCCTCTCAACCCAGAGATTTCATAGAAATGATCATTTCAGCACTGTTGGAATTCATAATCTAATTCAAATCAATATGTACAGACTTCTAAAGGAAGATCTGAATAAGGATTAAATTTAACACTGGAACAGCAATTTGGATTTAATTCCTACTAGTGCTCATTGCCTTGGGTTTTGTTTTAAATACTTATTTAAATAATATTTAAATATTATTTTAAATCCTTAGATTTCAGAATTAAATTTCTACCACTTCTCTAAATGTCAGTGATTTAAGAATGATTTTCCTCTAAAGAACACCGGATTTTAAATACATTTTTAAAAATCTAGGTCTATTAAGCACATCTGTTTCCAACTCTAACATTGCTAATCTTTCCATTAGGAGTTCTTAGCCAGAAATATAATTGCTTTTAGCAATTTTAGTATCTACAAAGTAATTATATTTGTATTCAATTATTTTTGTATGTAAAGAGCTAGAGTGAAAGTAGAGGCCATTATCAGAATTTTTGAGGTGTAAGGAAAGATACTATAAGTTTCTAGTTACTGTAATATTTTATGAGTGTCAAGAATCGTACTTGGACATTGGACAAGTACTTGGACATGTTTATATTGACTATAGTGCCATTTCTAAATATTTTATAAAATCTGTGTTTTGTTATAATCCAGAAAAAGAAAATTACATGTGACTCAGTATTCTTATTAGTTCTGCTTTTAAATATTTTTAAACATTTTATAAAAATTTATAATTTATTTATAAAAATTGAAATATACATGCATACATTTATTCAAAATCTCTAAGTATATCAAATTCCTTGTTAGAAAGTAGAAAGAGATATTTTTCAAAATCTCATAATAAGTGCAAAAAATGTTTTTATCTTTGTTTAAAACTTCATGTCCAATAAAAATTATGTGTTCATTGTCTTATTTAGCTTTGTAGTTCATCTAAATGAAACATAAACACAAAAGTTTAAGTAAAGTTCTCCACAGTGTTAGATTTTTTCTATTCTGAAAGCCATATTAGTAGTTTACCTGGTAAAACTATCACATATGCATTAATATATAATTTTTAGAGTCATCAAACATAGACTCAATTTTTATTGTCTAGTGCTCTATTTGCTTTATTTGTTCTCATACCTATGTATTTTGTTAATCAATTTAGAGTGGATACCTTCAAATTTGTTACTGGAAAAACATCTTTAAAAAGAAATATATAATTAATTATATAAAATGTAAAT
>NW_004624840.1:1217147-1257920 GCF_000247695.1 Heterocephalus glaber
ACAAACTGTGCTGCTATGAACATGGGTGCACATATATCACTGTGGTATGATTCTTTTAATTCTTTGGGGAAGAGCCCCAGCAGTGGAATAGCGGGGTCAAATGGGACTTCCAGTCCTAGTTCTTTGAGGTAAGAATACCCATAATACTGTTTCTAGGTGGCTAATGTATCAAGTGCACATTTATGGGAAATAACTGTACAAGCCATGTAAGTGATTTAAAGAGTCTACTGCCTTTAAAAACTGAACAAATGACTGTGATTCTGGAATTTTCATCATCTTGTAAACATCTTGTGTGACCTCATATAGATTAAGTAAAAATATAATAAAATAAAACCTTAAATATAAGTTAAAATAAGAGAATATAACAAATAGTGTGAAATTATAAATAGTTAATTTATAAAATGAAAGAAGATTGTCTTACAGTTCTACTATAAAGTAGGTGTTATAAGAAGTGGGGTCAGTATGTTTACCAAAATTGAGCTTTTATTCATAGTTTATCTTTAATTTAAAAGGTGTTTATTTGTTAAAATTAGACTTCTAAAATATTGAATTCATTACAATTTTCCAACATTTATTGGCTTTTCAAGGTTCCATTGAACAAAAAACTCTAAACTATGACAAATTTCCTTTGCATTTCCAAAGCAAAAGTCCTAAGTCATTTACCCTATTCACCGTTAATTTTAAAGAATGTTTGAGGTTAAGTCAGAAGTGTTTCACAGATCTGGATACTCTGTAGTGAATAATAGAAAGCTCTTTGATGTCAGCATGATTCAGTAATATATTTCACACCCATTTGAAGGAATGCACAGAGCTGCCAAACTACTGTTAAATGACTTGTGAATTTGCTTAGACTTAATAATAGTTTGAAGAGCACAGTTTAAATGATCATCACTTTTTTTTTTTTTTTGTACCAGGGATTGAACTCGGTTGGGTCCTTGAGCTTGCGAGACAGGCAGTGGAACCACTGAGCTAAATCCCCAGCCCTCATCACATTTATTTTTGAAAAGCAATTGTGAAACTTTTCAATCAAACAAAATTTATTCTTAGGGTCTGTTTCACTTTCCCAACAGTATATTGTTTGCATTAATAATCAAAACTAGCTAAAAGGTATCCCATATCAAGAGCCAGAAGAAAAACATGAATATACAGTTTTATAATTTATTTAGAATTGTATGTGTTTTGCCTGTGCCTCTATATTTCCAGAGTTTTTTTTATTTACTGTGCTTCCAAGCATATTTTTGTTCATTTGCCCTAAAATTTTTCTGCTTATATAAATCCAGTAAAAAATTTAGTAGGCTTCCTATCTGTTTCACTTTTGCAAACACCATGACTAATCAGCCAGTGTCACAAATCTACATGGGTCAGACTACTCTAATCATTGCTTTTCTCCTCTTGTCTATTACAGTAAGTATACCTGCTTTTCTTTCAATGGGTAAGTGCTGCCACATTGCTCCTATCACTCAAGGATCCAATTAAAACGATATCTCAGCCAACCAAATAAGCATTTTTTAAACTCCATCATATGTGATGTTAAGAACCTCCATCTATTAGTACATATTTGCCATACATAATGATTACATTCATCACTGGGGATTTGCACCTATATATAGGTTATCTTAATTTTTCTTAAGAAAGAAAAAAATGAAAGAAAGAAAGAAAGATTGATTCAAAAAATTAAGAACCTCTAGCTAATGGACCCATATCAAGAAAAAGCCTGATCCAGATTTATGCTTCTTCAACCATTATTCCATCCCTTTATCATCCATTCTTATACTTTTTCCTCAGAACTCTTCTTGTAAGAACTAGAAAACACAAGCAATCCTTTGGTAGTGTAGTGGACCTCCTCATGAGTCATGCTGTGTACCTCACCTTTAGGAGCCTTCTAAGGTTTGACCCTGGGTATAAACCCAGTGGTGAGTGGTGAGAGTGAGTCCTGAGGCACATCAGTATTGTGTCATTCAGTAACTATATCATGGAAGGGCATTATCAATTCCATAGCTGCCCAGCCATAAAGAATTGAAAACTAGAGTCATTTATAGCTAAACGGATGCATATCGAGGCCATACTCTTAAGTGAAATAAACAGGACACACATGGGTAAATACCGAATAGTTTCTCTAGCGTGAGAAACTGATAGTGTAAACAAGGGTTAAAATGCTTAAAATGAATAAGTGATAATTTGAAATAGGAAAAAAGGTCCAAAGACTAAGGAGTGAAGGGAGGGGAAGGGGAAAGGAAAAGAGGGAAAGGAAAAACTATGAGAAAAGAAAAAAAATGGAAATGAAATCTATGTAAATAGGGAAGGGTAGAGGGGGTGAAGGGCGCACAGATAATGGGGAAAAAAATAAGAACCAAGATATATCATGTACAGGTACAAACACCCAATGATAAATGTAAATGAATTGTATACCTAAAATGTACCAATAAAATTAATTTTTTAAAAAAATTCCATAGCCAGTACAGAATTGGTTTCCTCAGGTACAGGACAAAGGCAAAGACCACAAGTGTAGTACTAAATTAGTCCACAAATTGGAATTAGCATATTTCTAGGTGTGGCTGAATGGATACTGAAAACAGAAGCCCCACATTGGGTGTGGGTGGCACCATCCAAAAATATTGTAGCCTGGATAGGCTAAAAGGGAAGGGCAAGCTCCTTGCTGTTTCCTGCCTGTCTTGTCATGAACTATTTCTCCTTTGCCATGTCCCTTCACCATGGCTCCCTGCCTTGGAGACAGCCAATTATGGACTGAAATTCCTACAAACTGAGAGGCAAAATAAACCTTTCCCCTTTTAACTTTGGGTGTGGACTATTTTGTTTCAGCAAGGAGAAAAGTAACTAAGACAGATGGTAATGATTTTCCCACTGAGAATGCGGACACCTTTTCCTCTGTCAAAATATCTCATGAGAATTTAGCATTTCAGTGTCCCCAGCCTCACCACATTCCTTCAAAACTTCTCCATCCCAATTTATGGGATCAAATTCTTCTCAGACAAGTTTCCTCACTTTTACTTCAGATACTCTTTGAGGCTGAGTGTTCAAATGTGCTGTGATTCAACTAAGAATCATGAGGATTTGTGATTGGATTTCAACAACTTCAGATTCTCCTTCAAGACACGTTTAGAAAACTTTTGATTGTTTACACATTTCTGGAGCTGGGGATTTGAATATTTGAGCTCCTTATTTTCTTTTATTAATCTTACTTCACACTTAGAAACTTTTAGATTTTTGTGCAAAATATTAATACTCAGTATAAGGATTTTAATTAAACTTTCTATTGAAATATATTGTAGTAAGAAATGCTCAACATTGATAAAATTGGGGTGTGCTGAGAGAATCATGGAAAAAGAAAATAAAAGGTAGTGAGGCTATATATTTTGAATACTGCAAATAATGATATATTATAAGGTATGTATGATGAGAAGACATGATAGCATACTGTAATGAATAACTTAGAAATAAAAGGGAGCCTAGGTCAAATATAAATATGCTCAAATTCTTAAATTCTATTTCAGATTAGAACATTCTACTAGGGTACCTTCTACGCAGTCAGTATTGTGCTACACACTGAGTATGAGGCACTGTGTCAAAGCATAATTATATATTTATATGTAAATTGTCCACATGTACATGAAATGCATGGATTCCCAGATCTACCACTGTAAACTTTATATTGATCTTTTTTTTCGCTTTTGTTTTGGCAATAATAATCAGTTATATCTTGATCACTGAATCAACTACATTTTTTATATTATCACATTGAGAATCTATAATTGATTTAGTAGTAAAATGTAACATTTGTAAAGACCAAAGTGTTGATTCTTGTTTATTTATAAGTAAAATTGAAGAATCAACTTTGTTCTCATCAATTTTCTCTATTGTTTTACTCATTTTTTATTTCATTGATTTTGGCTCTTTTGTATTTTCCTCCTTCTTGGATTTATTTGATTCTCTTTTTCTCTAGTTTCTTGAGATATGAAGTTTACTATTTTGAGGCTTTTCTGTATTTCCAATGTAAGAACTTAATCCATAAATTTTCTTTTTGGCACTGCTTTCATAGCCTTTTAATTATTTGAAATGTTATATTTTTATTTCATTCAATTTTGTAATTTTCATGTCCTTAGAGACTTCCACTGAGCAATGGATTAGACATTGGTTAATTCCTACTTTTTTTTAGAGATATTTTTGTTGTTGATTTTTAGTTCTATTCCTTTACATTACAAAAGCTCACTCTGCATGATTTCAGTTCTTTTAAATTTGCTGAAGTTTGGTTTTGGCATGAAATATGGTCTGAGTGAACATTACATAACATTAAAATAGGTATATTCTGCAATTGTATGGTAGAATACCCTGTGTGACAATAAAATACTATTGATTCATTGTTTTGTTCAGTTCTGCTACATCATTAATTTTTTTTTTTTTGAGACAAGATCTCACTATGTAGTTCAGGTTGGCCTTGAACTCACTATGTAGCCTAGGCTAGCCTCGAACTCACAGTGATCCTCCTTCCTGAGCCTGCTGAAGTATTATTAATTTTATATCTAGTAATTTTACCAGTAGCTAAGGACTCTTGTAATTCTTATTTTTTTATTTTCTTATTTGTCTTTTAAGTTTGTCAAGTGTGTTTGGAATCTATATTGCTTCATGTGAACTTATTTAAAGATTATGGCATCTTTCTGATGTATCATCCTTTTATCCTCACGAAACTTCCCTCTTTACCTATACATTTTTGTTTTGTTTTATCTTTTGCTCATATTTACTTCTGTAATGTGAATGTAGCCTTTCTTAGATTTTTGAAAGCTAATATTTGCCTAGTAAATTTTCCCATTATTTTATTTTTCATGACTTTATTTGTGGTGGTTTACAGTATTAATTGATCGTTGGAGGAAATTTGGTTTCTTGTTAATCTCGTTATGATAGTTTGCTCATGGTTTTGTTTTGCTTTCTTTCATACTCTCTGCCAATATCTAACTTTCAATTGGTATATTTAAAACATCTATATTTAAAATAATGATATGTTGGAACTTAAGTCAGTATTTTTATAATTTTGTTTCATCTGTTTTTCTTTTTTGCCTCCATGTTTCTCATTTAAACAATTTTAGAATCTACTTGCCTGATGTTTTTGAAAGTATTATATTGTATAGTTGCTCTGGGAATTAAAATATATAAATGTGACAATGACCCGAGTTCGATCCCTGGTACCAAAAAAAAAAAAAAACCCAAAATATATAAATGTGAGATTAGAGACTACTGGAATTGACATTTCACCATGTAGACTGTTGTGTGGAAGACTTCTCTTTATGTCCTTTTAATTTCTCCTTTTTCAAATATCAATTTCTTAAGGATATGATGGTTTTATAATTCTTATTTCTATTATCAGATATGATTTATAAAATCAGTGTATGTGTTTTTGCTATATAATTCTCCTTCCTTGCTTTGCTATGCTCCAAGATGCTCTCTTTTATCATTGTCTTTCTATTTAAGTAATTTCCAATGGCTAGTTTTTAAGAACTGTATGGTAATCACATGTTCTTTTATTTTTCTTTTATATGATGTCTTTATTTCCATTTCATTCATGAAGGATAGCTTCGCTAGGTATATAATTTCTCTCTTGGTAGTTCTTTGGATTCAGCTCTTGAAAATGTGCCAGCTCCCTGTAAGTTTCATAGCTTTTGTGAGAAATTGACAAGTTGAGGCTATTATCCATTAGAAATGCCAAGAATTTTTTTTAAAAGCCAATGAAATCTTTTTAAAAGTACAAAGACGATATAAAAACAATATAAAGCTACAGTAATTAAAACAACGGGATATTGGTACAAAGACAAATATATCAATAGAAAAATCCAAATACAGACATGCATCTATGATTTACTATGGAAAATTATTTTGTCCTTTATAACAAAAGTGTCATCTCAACCATTCATCCATATATGAAGTGTGATTAAAAAATACAGGGAGTCCTTAATTTTTGAAAAAGTATTAAAATAAAAGAAACATTGCCATTAACTGCCCCCCCATACACAAATATACTGCCCTTCACCTTGAGCACACTTATCCTCTTTTTCTTGCCACTTTCTGAAGAAGCTGTGGAATGCCTTTTTCATGATTATCTTTAGTTGTGCTTTAATAGTTGCCTTGATGTCCTAAATGCATTGAAAATGTTTACCTTTCATGGTCATTTTGACTCTGGGTAAGAGTCAGAATTCACAAAGTGCCATATCCAATGAACAAGGTGAATGAGGACACATTACAAGTCTGCCCTTAGGAGTCTGCCTTTAGAGTCTTTATTCATCTTATTTGTAATCTCACCTTATAAAGATACTATCAAAAGAGGACTTCCAGAACTACTTCATCAAGTAGCAACAATGATGGGATAAGTATATTCAAAGCAAGGGAGAGTTCTCTGAGGGGAATTCATGTCAATGTATATTTTACTGTAATACATTTATAAAATGTAAACATTCACTGTATTGTTATTACCCCTTGAAGACCCACTATATCATAAGTAAAAATAATCAATTGTTAAGAGCACTGACTTAAAAATATGATACAAAACAATAAACCTCCTAGAACTTAACTGTGTTAGTTAAGAAAAATTACTCATCACATTACAGTAAACAGATTTCTAAACAGGATACAAAACACTAACCACAAAGTAAACTATTTATAAATTGAAGTGTGTTTTAAGATAAGAATTCCTGTTTATGAAAAGATATTGTCAACAGAATAAAAATGCAAACAATATCATGGGGGAAGGTATTAGTCATGCATGTATCAACTCCAGACACATAAAGTCACAAATTGGCAAGAAGAAGTTAACATGATTTTTAGATAATAGCTTCAGTCTTGAAAATGTATTCATGAAAGATAATATTCACAGTCGATAAGCATGTGGAATGTTTTTATATTCTCTGTTACTAAGAAAATGCAAATTAAAATCACAATGAAAACCATTATCCTTTAGAATAACCATGCAAGCTATTCCCAATAGCTCAAAATTGAATGTATCCATTGTTTAGAAAATGGATATATACATTTTGTCACAGTCATGAGACACAATATTTTGTAAAAATATTGATGAACTGTTGTATTACATGGATGAATTTCACAAAGTGCTAACTTTTAAAAGCTGGAAGGAAATAATACATTTTGCATGTTTTCATTTACTATAAGCTGAAGAGGAGGAACAATTGCTCATGACTGACAATAGAATACTGTTTACCCATGGATAGAATGGTAATGATGTGAAGGAGACTTCTAAAATGTTAACAAGATTTTATTATTTGATCTTAGCAATGGCTACATAGGCTTATTCTTTCAAAGAATTCATTCAGCTGTATGTGTTTCAACTTATTAACACTGCATTAAACCATTAACATTGAGTCTCAACATTTAGATAGAAAGCAGCCAATTGCCAGGCTCTACAATTATTTCAATTGCTACATTTATCCATACTTCTAGCTTTCCAGAAGCTTTCAGATTAATCAGAAGGGTAGACATTATACACCAAGAAACATCACAATATAGTAATATGTGCTCCATGGAAGTACAGGCAGACTACAAGGGAAGCATAGGAGAGAGGACATGCTCCTCTGATAGTATTAAAGAAGAAAAACATTTCCATCACAGAAGGGAAAGGAAAGCACATGTTTTGTATTGGTCCATGTTCTTAGCTCTCAGCAAATTACGTATCAGCTCTCCTTAAAAAGAGATGTGTCAATCCAAAGGACAGTACCTTTCATGAACTCAAGGAATCTCTTTCTTAGTTGCACTGAAACTGTAGATTATTATGGAGAATTTTCAAGCATAAAACATTCCAAATATATTAACTTAATTACAATAAATAGAATAAAATTTATGTGTGTCTAAATAGCAACAAAGCAAAGAGTCTAATTACCTTGAGTCTCTTAGCTTTATATAACACACTGCTTTCTCACAGAATGTAAAATAATGCAGCAGGCAAGAATATGATGTTAATCACAATAGAATGAACATACCATTATTTCCAATTTTCTTACCAATTAATTTTCTTACAAATTAAGGTTACCAAATGATTCTTTCTCTACTTAACGCTGCTTTTAGCTATTATTACCAATATTATAATAGTCAACAGCTAATCAAAAGAAATTTTCTACAAGTTCTTTTGTTTTCCCAAAATGTGAAAAGGACATAAGATTATTGTATAGTGAAAAGAATCTTGACTTAACTTTTGACCGAGTGTGAGACACTAAAGAAGTTAACTTTCCCAGAGTTGAGGTTAATAATAAAACAGGAGAAATTATAACTAATGCATCAGCTTGCCTTGAGAATATAAATATTATAGCTGTCACATCAGTTTGCCTTGAGAACATTGTGTATACATATGTTCAATGTAAACCATTCAGTAAATGATAGCTATTATTTTGGTATTCTTTTAACTATATAGAATTCCCTTTCCATTTGTGATGAATGTGTGGCTAAAATAAAAACCAGAATATAAAACGAATGTGCACACATTTTAATTACTAGTACCAAACCTTCAGTGAAAGTAGAAGATATCATTCCAAGAGCCAGCACTTTGAACAATGTCTTATTTTCCAACCTTCTTTTGGACACTAAAACAAAATGTGTTAAAATGAAATGAGAAATGAGAAATGAGAGTAACAAAATAAAGATAAAACAAAGAACAAGATACAGAAACATAAATATTTTAGTTCCAAATTATCTAATCTTATGGGGTTAATGAAATGACAAATTGAAACAAGCAATGGAAACTGATTTTTCCTTGGTGCCTGTCCAAATAAAATGCATTTTCACAGAAGAAAGTTGATCTCTTATCCTATTCTAGTCCCATCCTCAACTTTCAGATTGCACTTAGAACACACAAAGTATACAGTATAGATTTTTTAAAAAGATTTTCAGCCTTTAAAAAGATATCTGAAAGTAAACTTGGTGCATAAGCTTTGAAATTTAGTTTTTAATATGTGTATGTATAAAAGGAAGGCTAGTAGATCATCTCAATTGATGTAGAAGATTTTAACAAAAGCAAACAGCTTTTCATTTTAAAAACCTGATAAAAATAGGTATAAAAGGACCTTACCTCAAACTGCTAAAAGCCATATTTGACAAACCCACAGTCAATATCATAATGAATGTGGGAAAACTTGAAATTTTTCCCTCTAAAATCAGGATGAGAACTCTCACCAGTTCTCATTAATATACTACTGGAAACCTTAAGTAGAGCAATCAGGCAAGAGAAATAATTAAAAGGAAATAAAAAGGAAGATTTCAAATTATTTCTATTTGCATATGATATGATTCTTTTCATACATTTCACCCCAAAAACTCCATCAGAAGACTCTTAGAGATAATAAAAAATATTCAACAAAGGCATGGGGTACAATATCAACACAAAAAAATCAATAACCATTTTGTAAGCCAAAAATGAACCCAACAAGAAAGAAATCAGGAAAATAATTCTATTCATGATAGCTTCAAAAGAAATTAAATACCTAAGAAATTAATCTAACCAAGGAAGTGCCCAACCACTATAATAAAAACGAAAGAATCCTGAAGAAAAAGATTGAAGAGGGCATTAGAATATAGAGAGACATCCTCTGTTCCTGGACAGGCAGAAATAATATTATCCAAATGGCCATATTACCAAAAGTGTTATATGGATTTAATGACATTCCTGTTAAAATACCAACAATATTCTTTACAAAATCAGAAAAAAATAATCCTAAATTTTATATGGAACCAGAAGAGACCCAGAATAGACAAAGCAACCTTAAGCAAAAAGAACAAACCAAGAAGCATTACAATCCTGGATTCCAAGTTATACTGTGAAATAATAGTAACAAAATCACCATGGTATAGGAAAAAATAGTCATGTAGACCAATGGAATGAAATAAAGGAAACAGAAACAATTCATATATGTCAACCATGTGATGTTTGACACAGGGCCAGAAATATACATTGCAAAAAAGACAGCCTTTTGAAATAAATGATGCTGGAAAAACTGGTTATCCATATGCAGAAGACTGAAGTTAGACCCAAATCTCTCATCCTGTGCTAAAGTCAAATAAAAATGGATCAATGACCTAGATGTAAAAACAGAAACTTTGAAACACCTAGCGGATAACATAAAGTAAACATTTGAACCCATAGGTACAAATAAGGAATTCTTGAGCAGAACTTTATTTAATAGCACAAGAAATAATTGTGAGATCAATAAATGTGACTGTGTTAAATTAAAAAGCTTCTGCACATTAAAGGAAATGATCAACAGAGTTAAGAGTCAACCTACAAAACGAGAAAAATTTTTGCCAGGTACTCTTCTGATAGAGGTCTCTTATTTAGGGTCATAAAAAACTAAAAAATTGTAACCCCTCTCACATAAGCCAATCCAAAATAGCCAAATAAACTGAATACACACTTCTCAACAGAAGAATTATAAATGGTGAATAAACAGGTGAGAAATTATTTTGTCATCTTTAGCCATTAGAGAAATGCAAATCAAAACAACTCTGAGATAACATCTTACTCCAGTAGAATCATTACAATCAGGAACACAAAAAAATGACAAATGCTGGCAAGAATGTGAGAGGAAGGAACCCTTCTGCATTGTTGGTGGGGATGTAAAACAGTACAACCATTATGGGAGTCAATATGAAGATTCTTCAAAAAACTAAAACTGGAAATTGCATTTGACACAGCTATCTCTCGCCTGAGAATACTCACAAAAGAGTTAAAAATATCATATGAAAGTGAGAAATAGATCTTGATGTTTATAGCAACAAAATTAACAATAGATGAGCTCTGGAAATAGCCTAAGAGCCCAACAACAGATAAATAGGTAAAGCAAATGTGGTATATGCACACAGTGGAATATTACTGAACAGTGATGGATAATTAAATCATGTCATTTAAAGAATAAAATCATATCATTTCTCTTATGAAAAACCCAAAATGTAGATGAATAAAAGACTAAATAAATAGATTATAAAAAATAGGAAGGCAGAATTTCTTATTATATAGAGTGAATATAAGACATTATAGAAATAAATAAAAGATTATAGAAAGTAGGAAGGCAGATTTTTTGGAGGGGGGAAAGGGATTGGGGGAAGAGGGAGACTGGAGGGTAGGAAGGCAGAGTAAAGGGATCTAAAATGATGAATGATAAATACATATTCCAATCTATCAAAATGGATATAACTATTATATATTGCAAACATACACGAATCCCTTTTTTAAAAGGGAGCGCCTAGCAATGGGAGAAACTAGATCTACACTATGTTTTCTGGTCAATTTGTTACTCTTTCATCTATGGTCATGCACCCCTGTTAATTATGTTATCCTATACTTTGCATGATAATTTTAATATATCTGTTTTTATATCAGCCTATGAGCTTCTTAGGGTAGTATGATTGTACATGGAAGTCTGTGAAATGTCTGAATATAACTGACTGTTGAATAAAATCTAACCCACATTTAGAATCCAAAGTTCAATGAGGATGCTTCTGGAAAGAAGTGTTAATTACCCAAATCACTCCATATTTTTTCTTGATGAAAGCATTTTATTTCAATTTAAGTAGTATGATTCATTGAAAGAGATCCTCCAAATTCAAAAAAAACTTCTGGCTAACATGTCCAATGTCTGGTACTAAGAGAAAAGCTTAGGGGGAGAGTAGTAATTGATTTTGAAATAATGATTTGGTCAGCTAGAAATTTCTCCCTCTCAAAAAAATGATTAAAAGAATGTTTTTCACCCTTTTCCTAGAAATTGGAATACAGAAATATTCCCTGTTTTCAAGAAAGAAATCATAAAGTTTGTAGAGAGCCATTCTACATAGTTTTTGGGAAAAATCGTTTCATAATTAAATTACGATTAGGGCTGACTGAAGCCGAATGTCCTTGCGCACAAGCCGGTTATGGCCTGTGGAAACCTAACTCCATTTTGTTCCCAGTCACAGCTGAGGCCTCAATGGTTCTGTGATGCTGTAACGCTCAAGGACAAGATTATGTCAGCTGCAGACTTCCTGGTTCTTTCAGAACTGAGTTGTAATAAGAAAAACATGAAATGTTTCACCCGGAGAAGGACAAATTCCTTAGCTTAACTCATTCCACCTACTATTGTTAAGTGTTTTGCTCATCTCATTGTCCTCATCAACATAAGATCCTCATAGACCTAAAATCCTCATAAGCATAAGATCCTCATCAACACAGGATTACCACTGCCCTCTGAGTCGCCTGATACTCCCTCTGATTATTGTATAAACCCAATAAATAGTCGTTAGTTTGGGGTGTCTTTTCTTTGCCCGCTCCGAAGCACTGACCCCCGATACCCCATATACCTTAAAATTATGCAAATCTCTATTATTATTTTTCTTTAGCCCTCGCCATCCCCCTTTCTAGGTAGTTGGAGGATTGATCATCCTTCAATAAAAGTTTGCAATTTCAGGGAAATTGTGAATGATCTTTATGATTCTCATTTTATAGAAATAAACCCTTGTTATCTTGTATTTTTCCCTATGAATTTAAAACAACACCATCCTTCCAGTTTGTGTAAGCCAGAAAGTTATACTTCTCTTACTATGCATTTATCATCCCCAATAGCCCCATTCTTTTTAACTTCTAAAATGTCTTCACTGACACTCACTTTTCTTGGCTACCTTAGACCCAAGTATTACCATCTCATTGCTAAATTACTGGGGTAGTTTCTGACTGCCCTTCCTTCCAGTTCCATAGTCAACAACTGGAAATGAATTTTATGTTTTTATTTTATTATTTTATCTTTGATGAAATCCTTGCAATTGCTTTCTCATAATTCTTAGAATCAAATTCAATGCCTTTGTCACAGGTAAACCAATCTTACTCCTGTACTCCACTTCTCTCTTCTCTTTTTCTGTCCATGTTTCCTCTGCCTGAGGAAACTTAGATATTCTACTTCTTTTTCTGAGTTTATAGTGTCTATATTAGCAAAAAAATTCAACTTCCTTAGAATGTCAATATTTGACTTTTACATGTTAATTCTTTAGAAGGACTATTTCTCCTATGAACAGTGTAGAAGCACCAGCTTGAATTAAAATACATATGTCCACGCTTCAAAAATAGGGAATGCTTGAATATTCATTAGGATCTTGATATATTTTTATGTTTTTTATATTGTGCCTCCTCTGATTTATTCAAAAACATTCACCTACTCAGTTAATATACAACGTCCAAAATATGTAACTTCTTCCAAAATGGGTATTAATGCTAACTTATAGAGAGGTTATTTGATTCCCTATTGTATTCTTTAATACACTTTTCTATTATTTAAACTGTTCTAAGACATGAAAGTTGTTCCTACTGATTTATAAGTACTCAATCCAGTAATTATATATAGCCACAATTTCTGAATGGCAAGGCTCAGAAGACAGGAAGGACAAGTCTTTGAAATAAATATTTTGGTTAAAAAGTAAATTTTGTCACAAATTCACTTTTAAAAATTTGACACTTTTCATAAAGCAAAATTAAGACAATTGGATATGTTAACATACATAGATTTCAAGCTTATTTTAAAATAAAATTACTCAAATATATTTTCCCAGTAAAATAGTGTCTCTTCCCAATGGAAATATGAAAAGCTGTTTTTCTTTCTGCAAATGTCAACATTGACTTACAACTCTTGCAATCTGCTTATGTTTCAAAAATAGAAGTGTTCAACTGTAAGAGGTTACGCACTTGTTGGTAAAGGTGAATATTCAATACTGTGAGCATCTGTATTCCCAATACAGTTTTATGTCACTCAATATTAGTAGAATTTTATATTTTCAATGCAAATAATTGGAAAGGTAACCATATTCTGTGACTGAGTCATTGTCTCATCTCAGTGAGCGTGCTCAGTGCATTAAACCCTAACTCACCCTAACATTTGTCTCTTCTAGACTAAACCTCACCTCTCTGACTCAGTTTCATCTCCCAGCTTGCTTTCTCTTAGTAATTTCAACCCATTCTTGCTTGTTGATAAAGTAGAAAAAGGATAATTTCTTACTTTTTCAATCCTGAATGCATTCATTCAACAAATATTTCTTGAGTTTCTACTATGTGCCAGTCATATCATTCCGAGGACTGAAGATGTATTTAGACTAAATGGATTTGAAAGTTCACAATCATGGAGCTTATATTTTGATTACTTCTGAAATATGATATTTATAAAATATTTTAAAAAGAAAAAAAGTTTTCCAAAGATTACCCTGTAGCAAGTTATCTAGAAGTTAATGTTTTAAGTGAATCAAAATTATATTATGAATTAATCAAAACAAGTTATTTTGAATGTGTTGGGCATCTCAATCTAATCAAACTGAATTAACAATAATACAAACTTAAACTAATGCTATTATTGGAGTTTACCTAATATCCCAGATTAGTTTCTCACGTGTAACTATTTGCAAATTCAGCTATTTTTCCTCTGGAAAATGAAGGAATTTGGGGTGGAGAGAGAACTGAACTTTCTGAAAGTTCTCACAATATTTTATTTAGACAGGAAACCCAGATGCCTCTACTCACCCACCCACGTCAACATGTTCCAAACATGGTCTGCAAAAACAAAGTTAAGTGCTTGAATACACCAAACTACTACAGGCCACATTTAGTCCATGAATTATATGCCCTTATTAATATAACTCCAGAAGCTATTGAGAGAACATTAACTACTGATGAATATAGAACTTCCCAAGTTTCCTAATTATGTCTAGTCTTAAAATATGTGATTAATATATTTTGAAATCACAAGGCTAAGTAGCTCTGAATAGGGTAGGGTAAGTTTTTGAATATTGTATTGCTTGTTACTTAATGAAAAATATAAAAGTAACAGGTAAGATGAGTTTTACATGTAAATAAAAAATGTTCATTCATAACTTTATATTGTATTATAATGGTATTAAACCACTTATTTTCCCTTAGGGAACATTTTAAATTCATTAAAACTAAAACAAGAATATATATGAAAGAAAGAATAATTAAGTTATTTAAAACTTAATATTCTTGTATTATGTAACAAAAATAGAAATGATATATACATCAGTAGCAAAGCTAGAGTTCATGCTGCTTGGGAAGTCCTTCAATTTGCCAAATCCAGACATATCTGAATATGTCCACCTTTTTAAATATTGCCCCTAAAAAATGTACCATCTGGGGCAGACACCCCTTCCACTCCCCAAACCCACCCCAGCTACACGACTGATTATATACATTACCACAGAATTTCAGAATAGCCACTAATAATATGAAGATATTTACACAAAATGATGACTTCTTTGTCTCAGTCATTGCCATTAGAATTATAACATCAGTATTATTTCTCTGCATTTGTTCCAGATTTAAAAAATTATCAATCACAATTTGCTCTAATACTTTTCAATTTTAATGGGTTATTTCAGCAGGAACTATATTTTTTGTACTTGTCAGTATCAAGGTAGCATAAATACATAAACATGACATCACAATTGAATAGTAGAACCCAGGGAACACGGATTTACCTGTGATAGTCTTATCTTTAATAAAATCATTCAAATTCATATGTATTCATTTACAACAAGGAGATAAATATAATGCCTTATATTGCTCTGTGGTTGGTATGAGAATATTTTCTAACTGTTCATATGGTATTTTGTCCTATGATCCACAGTGCTTCATCCAACAAAGTAGCAACCTACCAGATGTATGACCACTTGAAATGAGGGTAGTCACAATTTAAGTTGTTCTGAAAGTATGAAATAGACCAATTTTGGAAAATAAAATCGTAAGATATCTCACTAAGAATTTTATATTTATTGCATTTTGAAATGATAACATTTTGACATATTGGGTTAAAAAAGTATATTGGAATTTATTTAACTTTTTTAGAGAAGCTACTTTAAATTGCAAATGATGCTTGAAGTGTGTTTCTACTAGACAATAGAGCTGTAGAGCATGAGAAATGTTCTTTTTCATTGGGAATTTTACAGACAAAATATATGTTGTAATATTTTTAAGCAGCTCAGTGTGTTTTGGCAGCATTTCTACACTATCTTATAGAAATTTCTGGTATGTCCTTCTAATTAAGATGATCACTAGAAACACTATTTGAAAATGTATGCTTTAAAATGTATTGCACTGATAATGAAAATACACACTAAAGCAGCTCCAGCTGCCATTTAAATGTAGTGAGCAGGACATTTTTATTCTGTCATATGGTCACATGACACAGAAGAGGTGATATTGCAGTACTCACATCAAAGCAAAATAGACATCACTCAAAAAACTAAATGTGCCTGCTCAACATTCTTATCTAAGCAATAATTGACAATTCCCACTAAAATGCATTTAAAGCTGTTTGGACAACATGGAAAAATGGTTGAACTTAAAAATACATGTGATTGTTAAAATACTGGCTGTATTATAAATCAAAGCACAAGAATAATATTATTATTTCATATTTCCTGAGCATTATTTTGTTAAACATAATTTTATTTCATTTTGGGCAAATGAATAAACACTTGGAATAATTGTGGACTTACAATTTGTTAAATATTTTTTTAAAAAATCAATCTTGATCTCATCCCTACCTGAAGATTATTCTCCAATACAGTTTTAGGACCAATCAAAATATGATATAAATCAAGACAAGGAAAGTGGATAAGATCCTTTATATGATAATAGATTCTTGCATGAGAATGAGTAACCAAATGTAGCTAGTGAACCCAATTGTTACTTAACTGGTAAAGTAGAAAAAAGGGGTTGAATGTTTTCCAAAACAAAAATTTAAATGCCCTACCATACTAGTATTGCTTCCCATACTAATGAGTAGCATCGCTCTTATTTTCTCTTGCTATTGTCCAGATAACTCTTTCCTTGACCTAACTTAGAGTGCTTATAATTCATTCTATTTTCATCTTTGCAGTTCATCATTTATTTCATACCTCCTTTTCCCTCCCTATTCTATACTCCATTATTAACAAATTTGCCTCAATTTCATAGCATTGTGTCCATCTTACTTGCTTTGAAAATTCTAACTCTTTAATACCTGTACCTGAGCATCTGATCATAATTGAAGAAAATATGTCCTTTGGTCTCACTTCAAATTCTTGATGTTGAACCTCAAAGGGACCCTTAACTACTACTCCCAAGCCAAATGTATCCCATTTCTCACATAAATTCACTGCCCACTCTACTAAGCTTCATACATTTTTATCTTCAAACTTATGTCTTCCTCATCTCTGTTGATAAAAATATTTTATTTTTTTCTATTTTACTTTAAAAAAGAAGTACTATGAAGACAAGTGCCTAATACACCCATCAGTCTCATAGATATCCATACACCCTATCTGTGTATATGGAGGTTTTGTCTATTCCCTTACAGCCAAACATCCAATCTGCATGCTGCATCTACTCCCCTCCAAGCTACTCAGTGAAATGGCTACTACAAATACATTCTTTCCTCTTCTCCTTCATCAGCTTATGCCTCTCTCTTACAGCATTCCCGCTCTGTATTCACTGTCATATCCATTCATTCAAGTATTTCTTTTGTGACTAATAATTCAATAAAAATTAGTTCTGAAATTTTTCTCTGAGAAATCAAAAGATATATTTTCTGAATACAAAGTTCAAAAAAATAAAATACTTAAAAGCATGTGTTGAAGATGAGAACAGCCAATTTAAATGTAAACACCACTCCTTATTTGCAGTATCAGTTTTTTCTTTCTAATGCCAAAGGAAATAATGGACCACCTGGAAGAAGTGCAATTCATTTAGATTTATGGAATTCTGGAATTGATCTTTAGAGTATTGTCTTACCACCTTCTCCCTGCATCCTATTACTCCAAGGACTATTTCAATCCATTCTCCTTATCTTCCATCAGATTCACATTCCTAAAATACCATTGCAGCATAGTCGAAAAGGGTCTGGAGCCAAAAAGACATTGTTTGGAATTCTGGTTATAGAACTAATTGTATCTGTGGTTTTAAGTAAATCATTTAACATTTCTAAAGGCCAAATTTCTTCATGTGTAAAATGAAGATAATGTGTAGATGAAGTTCACTTTGATTCACATCTATCAAACTTGTGAATATGTATGACAATCATTTGACAATCTAGTACATAGGACATGCTATTTTGTATTGGCAGGATGGTGATGATGATGATGATAGTAAGAATGATGAAAAAAGAAACAATTCCTTCTCTTTTCAGGAACTTACAGTTGCCCCCATTGTATAATATAAAATAACAAAATTACTCTGTGTGAATTTTAAAATGTTCCCCAATTTTTTCCTCCTTTTGTCTACTGAGCACAATATCTGCTACTCACAAAAGGGCATTTTTGTGCTCCAGTCACCTAGATTACTCACCATTAATCCATCCTTTTTGCTAATTCATGTCTCAAAACCCTTCGTGCCAACTGCTTTAACAAAGTAAGAATTCTCTTCTTGCTTTCAGCAACTACTCATTTCACTAATTTCCCAATACTCAGCTCAGGAGGTTGAACTTTTTCAAAGCCCCTTGAATTCCTCTAGCACTAATATCCCTACAATAAGGGGAATTTGTGAAGCTTTTAACAGAATTCAATTAATCCTATAATATTACTTTTAAAAAAGATGTGGTACTTCTTCATGTAGAAGAAGTCAGTTTTCATATACTTAAAAATCATAGTATTATCTTTGTGGTTCTACTACTTCGATGAAACATAAATTAGAGCCCATACTGGGTCCCAGAGATTAGGCAACTAATATATGAATTGCCAAAGAGCGATAATTAAATATTATTTAACAAGAGAACTATTTTTAAAGTTTTTGGAAACTAAAGTAATTCACATAAATTATTTTTCTGTATCTTCAGATAGGTTTACTGATATTTTAATATATTTTTCAAAATCACACAAAACATACAAATATCTTACTAGCTTATCAAGACTTCTTTCAAATTTAATGCTTTCATGAAAATATACAAAAGGTTAGAATTCAAAAATATTTGATATATATACAAGTAAATTTATGGACAAGAAGATGATTTATTAACCATGAAATAAGACATTCAAAGTTGTAATACTCCCATTAAAAAGTTTGGCAAAAACATTCATATGATTTTAGAAAACAGAAAAAAAGTTTTGATGTAAATAAGCTTATGAAGATAAATCATTATGTAGTTTGATGCCATATATTAAATACTTCTAATTGTATAAGTATATATTTAACAGACTTACCCACTCACTACTCATTTGATCATTTATTTTTGCAGAAAGCATAAGTGCTTCCCAATTGTTTCCCAAGATTTTTATCTTTGGCTCTATAACTTATTTCTATACATTATATAGTTCTATAGTTTTGTTCTGTGTTTCTGTCTCCTCCACAATATACAAGTAAAATAAAAATTCAATACTAGTACTATGTTTAAAATTACTGACAGTATTTCAGTGTGAAAATTCTCAAAATAAAAACTATAGACTTTGTATGATAATTTCACTGTATTATTCTAAAATATACATTACTTCAAACACACTGACTAATTCATATTCGTATGGAATTAGAAAGTTAAAGTTCAATATCAACATGTTCTATTACTGTCAAAACCGAGTTGAAACTCTTGCCTGCATTTTGTTTAGCGCAGTAATTTTTCAAAGGCAGAAAATATATGACAAACTGTCAGAGTAAATAACATCCGCAGTGAAAAGATGGAAGAGGAAGGGAAGAAATCAAGTCCATTTAAAAAGACTTTAAATCCTGCTTCCTAGACTAATGGTACATTTGCTCTGCATCTTGCAAGCAACTGTCTTTTTCTTTACTCTGAGAACAACACATGTTCTTCTCCGACAGGAAAGTATAAAAATGAAACGGAAAACCACAGGGTTATGAAACACTCTTACCCTCTGGGCTTGCAAGGCTGCTCTAGCTTCTCAATTGTAGACACATGTGTAAACAACAAAGTTTCCTGAATTCTCTTCTCATTTGTGCAGCTCCAGGGTCCTGGCCAGCGGGATTATTCCAGCATTAAGGACACTCTACACTAATTCAAAAAGCATTCCCATTGGTTATGAAGCTTTATCAGAGCCAATACCACAACACCCTCTTTGGATTATAAATGAGCTAACCAAAATAAAACTGTTTTAATGTTCCCTAAGTATTAAGTACTATGTTATCTAAAACTTCCCGGACAGCACATTTGAAACAATGTGCTCCAAGTGGAAAAGGAAGAAAATACACACTCTTCCATCTACTCAGACACTTAGTATTTTATAAAAATAATTTATAATAGAAAAAACTAAAACAAAGATAGCAAAATAAAAATTATCACAGTACTGCTCTATAAATATTTATAGGGAAATTTATAGTGCAATTCACAGGAACAATAGAAAATATCATTTGTTCAATTTGATTTGTATTAGATCACCAAAAAAGAGATCATATTTAATAAAATGTCAGAGTGTACAAATCATCGTACAAAAACTGGATGTCAGTCCTTTGATCTCAGTCCTGTTGGCAGAAATTGTGAGCTTCAGTCTCCATGGCCCTCTGAGAGAGCTCTCCGGCCCCTTGAGGGGGTGAGGGGGTTGGATGGCTTTCCAACAACACTAAGCTATGGGAAGTGTTCTGATGAAAGGTAGTGGTAGAACACATAAAAGAAATTTTTCCCAATTGAAACTAACAACATGGCCCAGAGAGAGAGAGAGAGGGAGAGAGAGAGAGAGAGAGAGAGAAGGTCAAAGGCAATACACAGTCAAGTTTTTTTTATAAGTGACATTAAATGACAAAAGAGCATTTGAAAGTTAGTAAATGCCTTCAAATTATTTTATCCTCCTCCACTTTTTAATTTGGAGGATTATTCTTAGTTGGATAACATTTTTCTCATCAATTACCACTTAAGATCAACCATTCTTTCTTATTTCTCAAAGCAGTGGAAAAGGTGAACATTCCTTCATATAAAGCCAAGTAAACTTTTTAAGGTAATTTCACTCAATATTATTTTTCTCCCTTCTGTCTTTGAAGTCCCTCTTCCCTCTGGATTTTCCTAATGAGATGTTAAATATCATAAATTCTTCAGTCAATTTCACTTATACTAATGAACTTCACTTTTTATTCAGGCACTTTTCACTTATACCATTCTTCTCTCCATCCTGGTGAAATGATTAAAAGAGCTCTTCCCAAGTCAGTAACATTAAGTGTTGCAATCAGCCTCTTTACTGTATCAAAGTGAAAATACAAACACATGTGCACATGAGAATATATACTTTTTTTTCAGTAACAGGGATCAAACTCTGGACCTTCTGTTTGCGAGGTAGGCGCCTGAATCACTGAGCTAAATCTCAGGCCTTTAAGTGTTTTTTAAAAAGACCTATGTATTGGGGCCGGGGATTTAGCTCAGTGGTTCTGCCGCCTGCCTCACAAGCACAGGGTCCCGAGTTCGATCCCTGGTACCAAAAAAAACCCAAACAACATTTAGAGACTCCTCTCTGTCCTCCTTCAAACTGGCAAACTGATGACTATTCAGCCTTTGGTGCCACTTACAGCCCTGCCTGCCTGAAGTCATCTCTTATGTTGGCACAACACTCTCCAACTTTTCATCTCTTGCTACCATTTCTCATTCTTTGTGGTGCTCATTCTTCTATTTCTCTGTGTACATCAGGGGTAGTTTCAGATAAATCTACATATTCTCTCTCTGGTTAGTATCACACATGTTGATGCTTTCAATTATCATCTCCCTTTACAAAGATCTACATTTGGACCCATTCATCTTCCAACTCTCCAGTACTCATTTGCTAGCACACTATACAACTCCAGTAGAAAATATCACAGAGGTGGCACCCAGCCATGTTTAAAACTGAAATCATCATCTCTCCATGGACCTACTGTGTTGTAGCAATAAATATTAACCCAGTCATACAGTTTTCAAAGGAGAACTAGAAGACATCTGGTATTCCTTGTATACTGGGTCTAATTCAAAACCAGTTCCTTTTGATTGTACTTCAGTAACTTATCCAATCCTCTTTCCTTCCACTGCTAGTCACTTGGTTCAGTCAACCATCATAATGTCAAGTGAATTAGTATCTTCTTAAATTATCAGCTTTCTATAAACTTGTTCCTCATATTTAACAGGAGATATAGTGGTCTATTTTCAGCACACATGTTTCTTGAACATTGGAGTCTTTTAATCTACTTGTCAAGTCTCTTCTTCAAAATGCATAGGCTTCTCTTGGTTTTGAAACAATTTTTCTAGATGAATTTTTCTGTCTCACTTAGCATATACTTACTCATTATTTTCCTTTTAATGCTGGGATATCTACAAGGGATTATTGCTCCAAATCTCTCACAGTGGTCCTATCTATTTTTGAGGGTTCTTTTACTATGCAAATTGCTTTATGTTGAATTGTGTACTCCATGAAATAGGCCAAAATCATAACTCTCATACCTATGAATATGACCTTAATTTTAAAATAGGGTCTTTGCAAATGTAATCAAGTTCAGACCATAATGAATTAGAGTAGGCCTTAATCCAAAGATTTGTATCCTTATAGGGAGAGAGAAATTTAGAGGCAGACACACAGTGAGGGAGGTGGGGAGAATGCCAGGTGAGAAGATCAGAGTGATTTCTCCATAAACTAAGGATTCCCGATAATCCAAAATCTATGAATAGACAAAGAAAGTTCCTCCCTTAAAGTCTTCAGAGAGAATATAGCCCTGCTGACAGCTTGATTTTGACCACTTAGTCTCCAAGACTGTAAGAAATATCTTTCGTTTTAAGTCACAAGTTTGTATAATTTGTTACAGAAGCTCTAGCAAAATACACATATAATTTTCAAATATATATGGCATGCTCATAATAGTTTATCAAGCTTCAGATCTATTTTTCCAACAGTCTAAAGAAATATTCACTAGGACTCATTTAAACCTTTCAATAGCACCATATATCTTATCTTTCTCCCCGCACCTCTTGCGTATGATGTAATTTCGTTCTAAATAATGCATGACCCTCCAAGTCTCTCAACGTAGAGGCCTTTTTGCTATCCTATGGCTTTATTTCTCTTTGCCCTTCAAACTAAATAACTCAACTTTATTTTAAAACCTGAATAAATAATCTATTACTCTGCCTCTGCTTCATATCCTCCCATCTTTTTAGAACCTACACCACAATACTTGTCTCCCCCAAATATTTTACCAGTAAGTTAATAAATCACTGACCCATAAAATCCACCTATGTTTGACATCATTGTGTCACTTGCACCTTTCTCAAGTGAAAGCTCTTTTTTCCTCTCACATCACCCATTCTTTTTTATTTCTCAATGCAATGGAAAAGGTGGACATTCCTTGATATAAAGCCACTCCTCTTAGGGTCAGAAAATGGAGTAGCTGTAATGCTTTGTTCTTTTCACTGTGTCTGGCTCACAAATTCTCTGTTCATTGATAGCATGGGACCTACTAGAAGAATGGAGGCAGCTATCAGTTGCCCCCACTCTCACTCCAATTATACGGTGATGCCTTGGTTTTTAACACACCATGCCGTCATTGCCTTAACATGTCATATCACATATCTCTCATTGGCAACATAAAAATAGGGATTGGGAAAATTCAGACTTGGACTTTAAATACTTTGTTGGCAAGTTTACAATACCTAAAAGTCTTCAATACATACAAGCGGGGATTGAATTTTGTTAGATTCTAATTGTATTCTATGTACTAGGAGCTCCCTAGAGCTTCTGCTATTTTCCTATTCAGTATAATTTTCCCTCTTCATTCCCTAAAAAAATATATATATTTTTGTTTAACAATGTAGGGAATGTGAAAAAAAAAAAAAAAAACACCCATGAATCCAAGCCTCCCACACAAATGTTTTTGGCTAGGTAGCACATTTTTGCCAGTGAAACGTAAGTGAAACCATAAACCTTTTCAGAAAAACAAAATTAACTTGATAGAATTGCCAGTTTACTTCACTTCTTTTTTCTTTTTCTTTTCAAGGAAGGATAGCAAGCTGGAGATGCAGATGCCATCACTGAATGATGGTGAGGTCAGATGAAAGGCACACATTAAGAATAGCAGAAGGACTCATTACAGTTTCATACAGCCTTTTGGTGATGGTAAAAGAAGAGAACTTACATGTGGTCAAACTAGTGTCATTGGGATTCTCCGTCTGCCTTTTTATTATATTGGGAACTTCACACGGAGGCAAAGTTTTAATAGTACCTAATGAAGAAGCAATAGGGAAGTAAACATTAATTAAAATTTATTTTACTCCAGATCTTTATCCTCTAACTGGGAGGACCAGAAGAAATCAGAAAATTGAAAGTTCTTACATCCACCCTCATCCAGATTTGGGACTCTTACCCTCTTCGTAAGACATTTCCATAGGACAAAGTTAATGCCAGTCATATTTGTTTACATAGTTACATGTGTTTCCACACAAAAAAATGAATGTATTAAAGAGATACTGTTTATCTTCAAATATTTTGCAAATAAGAGTATAAGTTAATGTATATATGGATGACTATATAAATGCATAAATTGATGGATGAATGGAAATTTTATGAAAGCTTTACACAAAAATAATGAGAATATCTTGGAATTAGACAAGTTGTAGAGGAAATGAGTTAAGAAGACATACCCTTAAGATATCAAAAGTGCATGGTGTTTTAAAAATTTCTCTGAACATTTTTTTCTTTTCCCACTACTTTTATAAATTCAAGGAATTAGTTGGTGGTACCAATATCATTCATATATGCCTCTCATTGATAATTTTTTTAAATGCTAACAATAAAAACAAATAGAATTGTCATGGACCTACTATTTGAGTTCAGGTGTACTTTTATATGTTTCTGTCACAATTTTAATGGCTTTATCAATATCTTAGAATTATTTTAAAACAACATAAAACTGTGTTAATAAGTGAACATTTCCTGAAAGGAAGGTAATTTTTGTTATGATTGCAATATATTAGGAGGTTTGAAGTCTGGATTAGAAACATGCTTTCAAGAAATTACAGAACACATGTACAGGTACAAGCACCCAATGATAAATGTCAATGTACCGTTTACCTAAAATTTACCAATAAAAGAATTTAAGGGGGAATAAAAGGAATTACAGAACACAGCTAGTGTTACAAAGAGTGGGTCCCTTCATTAATCAAGATAAATCTGCTAGGAAGCCACTAACTTTCATTAAACTAACTTGTGCTACCCACTCTCATCAATCAGATAAATCCAACTAAAAATACATGAATTTTACTGTAGCATTATAGAAGACGCTATTTTCTTCCTGTTACTATTTTTTAAAGAGAAATTATTATCTGTCATTGTCCAATGTGCTTTATAAATACATTATGTGTTCTCTGTGAACATATCTAAGCTGTAACAAAAAGTCAAATATATTTATATACAATCAGTAGGGCGGAAAGGGAAATTTTTTAGGAAAATAAACCTGATCAACAATATTTCACATACTTAAATAAGGAGAGATCTTTGTGTCAAACAGACCTGAGATTGAGCCTCAGTTGAGTGTGCTCAGACAGCCACATCTCTGACCTTCAGTTCCTTCATTTATGAAGTGGATGTTATAACAACTTCATAGAGAGATCGTATGAGTTAAGAGATAATGGATATAAAATATTTTAAATGGTATCCAACACTAATTGCTAGTAATAATTACTTCAAAGTAGTTATGTCAACTGAACTACAATGTCTACAAAGGAGTTTTAACTAACCAAACGTGAATATTAAATAAATGTAGACATGGCTTCTATTGAAGATAGCAATGATTGTGCTATAGCTTCATGGTCGTGGTCATGTTCAGGCACCCAACACTTAGGATCTCACAAAGACAATTAGATACACATCTTTACAGTAAAATTTGTGTGAGACTTGAAACATTTTAGACACTTTCCTTGGATATATATCATTATGAGGAAGTATATAAAGATATATAGTTTATTTTTAAATCATCAGATACATTTTACATAATTGGGGTTAAAAATTTAGCTGTTCGATTTTGCTCAAATTCAAAACAAGTAAATGCTTAATTGTTCTTTCTTTAGTAATATTAGTTGAATGTATCCCAGTTTTTGGAAAGATTTTTCAAACTTAGCACTGTTGACATTTAGACTTCATTATGTGAAGCCATTCTGTACATGAGAAAGTGTTTAGCAGGATCCCTGACCCTTACCTACTTACCAGTAGCTCATCCAGTTTTGACAACCACAAAAGTTTCCAGACATTGACAAATGTTCCCTGAGGAGCAAAATCACTATCAATCAAGATCCACTGTTTAGAGTGATTTAGTATTGGAATGATGAGATTAAGATATGATTTATCTGTGCTACTAACTAGGTGCCAGATTTGAGGCCTTGGGTAACATGACTCCATATTTCAAGCTTTACTATTCCCATATTTATAGTCTAAATTAGATGATCTTGAAAGTTTGTCTTACTAAAACATTAAATCCCTTATTCATTACTCTGCCCCCCCTACAAGCTTCCTTCTGACATATCTAAAGCAAAAAGGCTAAACACTGTATTTTCCCAGAAAAGTGCAGTATCTACTACATTGATGAAAAGTGTTTTTTTACTACACCAAAGTAGTTAAATTAAAATTTAATGCTTTTCACATATTTAAAATGTGGAATAAAACTTAAAAAATAATTTTACAAGTTGATTTAGAAAATGTATCTTATTTCTGAACCCTCTAATTATAACCATTAATAAACGTTTACATGATCTCCTTCAAAACAGAACTAATCCTCCTCAAAACATAATTGTCCTGAGTACTATTAATAAACACTCTTGGCATCAACATTAAACTACCTTGTGCCAAGGTGCATGGATGAGTTTTCTCCACATAGCATGAGTTTTCTTTCCTCTCTAGAAAGGTCATTGTGTTTTTGCTAATATCTCTTTTATTTCTAAAAAGAAAGAATTCCCTATGGTTTGTGAAAGACAACAAAATTACATTTTCTTATACATGAGATTGTCTTTCAGATATATACCCTAGTTCTGAACAAAACAACAGAAGTCAACAAAATGGTAATGCTTGCTAGCTTGATCTGCTTTCAAGAAAATCTGAATCAACTCAGTGCTTGCTAGCTTGATTCTCTTTAAAGAAAATCTGAATCAACTCTTAAGAGATCAAGGTTTGTTTTTCACCTCAAAATATTGTCTCTGTTAAAAATATATAGTTCAACTTTACTTCAATGAAGGAAAATTTGGGAAAGGAAAATATATACAAGACAGTTATTTTTATAAAGATTTAAATAAATAATGACAATTCCAAAGCATGTGGTATGATCATAAAATACAGTGAATGTTTAATAAGTTTAAAATATATTACAGTTAAAGACATATCACCATTAATTCCTCTCAAAATACTTCCTCTCACTTCAAACACACCCTATTGTTCTTCCCACTTCCTGAAGCAGTTCTCAAAGTTCTCCTTCATGTGTGTCTTTAGTTGCACTGTGGGGGAACCTCAATTTTTTGAATTGAATAAAAATGTTTATGGAAAGTTTTGTGAAATAAAAATCCACTTTATTTACTAAATCTGGCACAATGAAACTTTGAGCTCTTCCCCAAAGTCCACAAAAAGCAGACGTTTAAAATTAATTCAGGACATCAAAGCAGCCATGAAAGCACAATTAAAAACACTTATGAGAGAGGACTTCCAGAATTGCTCCAGAAAGAGAAAAGTACATAGAATAAGTCCATGTGAGGAGGAATATTTTAAAGGGGATTAATGGTAATATGTCTTTATTAGGATAAATTTTTAAAACATTCACCATAGTTGTGATAACACTCTGTATTCTTTAGGACAATATTGAGTCTATTAAAATTACTAGGAATAGGATTCCTAAAATACTGTACTCAATTAGATTTTAAATGGTTTGTAACATGTATTCTTATCATAACATTAATGAGGTTTAAAATGTTTTAATAAACCTTGAAAATTTCAAGTATATTTGATGTAAACTAATGTAGTTTAAGGACTGAAAAAAACCTCTTCTGTATAAACAAGAAATAATAATCATTATTTAATAAAACATTAGAACTGTTTTAAACTTTTCTTTAAAGAATGAGTAAAGCAGGCTGCCTGCCTCTCAAGGCCAAGGTCCTGAGTTCGATCCCTGGTACCAAAAAAAAAGAATGAGTAAAACAGAGTTTAGTCTTGAGTATCAATGTTTAAACCTGAGGAATGTATTGCAGAACACCCATAAGTGTTATCAGCAAACCAGTTTAATCTAGTAGACCCTGCATACATTCCATAGTATGAAATTCTTTGTATTTTAAAAATAAACTCAAGCTTAGTTTTAAACTGAAATAACCATACTGATATCAAGAAAGAGTGATTATTTCAGGCAAGACATTTTTGGAAATTTCTAAACAATAATAGCTATAACATCAAAAGCATACAGGATCTGATGATGGGAAAATTAAAGCAGAAGAAGCACCAACATACAACATCCAAGAAAGAGGGCTTCCACAAAAGTAGAGGTCATTTTTCCCAGAGCATCAAAAAAAAAAATCCAAGCACAATGTAAACCCAAACTATGAAGAATTAATCCCCAGTATTATTCCTGAGCAGACTGCCTGACCACAAAATCTTGGGACCTGTCCTTTCCCACTCACAGAGACAATTTGCTCAGAAGACAGAGCCTAATGCCCAGAAACCACTTGTAAGTAAAGATGATCAGCTTACCAAAGAGGTTTCTTGGGAGACAGGCACCAGGGTCAGGCAGTGATGTGTAATAAAGTTCTGTAAACTTTAGGACTATAAGAAACACTGAAAAATAAAAGGAAGAAACCCACAATGGTAGTGAAATACAATAAAGGAATTCACTCAAAATTAAAACTCCTTGTTATTTTCATACTATGGACATCTAGAACCTGCTTACCTACTCCCTACCCCTATGCCACAATGGGAAATTTTCCTAAAAATACACAAACCCTGTTTCTCCCTTACAAAGCCCTTGTCTGGGGTCCTTCCAGAGTCCAGGTATGCTGAGTAAATAAATGTACTTATTGCAGCTACCTCCACTGGACACGAGTGACCTCATCCGAAAAATGAAGGTAATAGGCTGAGAGCAGGATTACTCTGAATCTTCAAATTAGAATCCAGCGTCTGGCACAAGGTAATCGCTCATTAAATTGTATATATTATAATAATAATAGCTATATCAATAACAACAATATAGTTCCAACTATACAGAAAAATAATAGTGTTACAGACAGTTAAATTGTTGGATTTACACATTAATTAATCATGCCAGTAATAAAAATGAGCTCCTTATCCTTTGGATACAATGTTGACTTTTTTAACTACATTATGAAAGTCATGAATTGTATAATACTATTAATGTAACTATGTGACTAGTATTCATCTTATTCTAAACACTTAAAAAAGGTAAATTTCCTTCAGTATTTTATTTTATTTTATTTTATTCCAGTTAACTGATACTGATTGAATCAAGTATCTTTTATTTTTGACTACTGGAAATTAAAATGGCATCTCTGAAAAGGGGGAGAATATTAAAACTCTAGTGAAAAAGCAAATATGCTAAAAGACCCACTTAATTTAGATAATAGTGAAATAAATGACAGCATTGGCTAATTTTAAAAATGCACTTATACTTCCATTATGAATCTCCCTTTACTCAAGTATAATTTCTACTGATTTCAAAAACCTGTGAGAGAGAAGAGAAAGAAATCAGGGATCACATATTTTTAAATATATTTCTAAAGATGATTTTTATTTCAAGATACTCCTACACAATAACATATATGTATATTATACAATATGTTGATTTTCTTCATGAATTTTTAAATGTATCAAATTCATAAAAATAGTAATATTCTGGTGATAAGCCAAATAATGTACAATTTCATCCAAATCCTAAAAAAACTTAAAAGTATGATAAATTCCACCTATAAATATTAATTCAGTTGTAATGATAATGTATTTGACAGCACAGTATAACCCAGAACTGCAATTATGTCTTTAAATATAAATTATATTCCTATTACTTAAAATCAGAGAAATTTAATAACTTGATTGAATGATAGAAATTGTTAATACACATAGCTGTAATAAAGATAGCTTCAGAATTTATAATCTTTTATATGTTGATTCCAGAAGCCCTCAAAAATGCTTTAATGACTATTATTCTATTTATGATATGTTACATCTTAAAAACTTGAAGTTAATGTATATTATCACTTAACTCAATCTACAGGAATTAATTCATATTATTACAAAAACTACTAAAAAACTTATAACTTGATACATTTTTCCCTTTATTCTCCAAATCATTCCACTGGAAAAACTCAGAAAAGTTTTAGGCAATTTCAAAATAACAAAATAATAATCATGTCTTAGTGTTTTGGCAGTATAAGGCAAAAATTAACCTATCTTTTCTTTGTTCTAAAACATATTTCAAAATATTTTGAAAGGAATGGAGTGTGTTCTTTAAAAATTAAGAAAGTGTATATTACACAGAAGTCATTTATGTCAAAATTGAAACTTCTCCCACTAAAAGCTTGGATACCTGCCCAACTTGGAAACTCTCCTTATGTCTACGTCACTCCAACAATGGCCCTTGTAGGTCATAGATTCCCCAGGCTCCATAGATTAGACAAACAGCTAATAGGATGAAATCATTATTTTTCAGATAAAGAATCTTAACTTCACTGAGGAGAAATTACATATCCAAATTTCTATAAGTCTGCTCACTTTCTGCTTTCATTAATTTTCTGTGAATTGAAATTCCTTTTGTCAAAAGATAACATTATGTGCACTATGGAGTTTAATTTTAAATTTGTGAGAAAACATAAATAAGCACGAAGGAGACTATCACCCATTACCTCTATGTTGAGTTAAAAAATAAGATGTTTTGTAACTTTCAGGACATTGTTATCTATTTACTGCAGATAACATTTAGATAAATTATGCTTATCCAAACTTATTGGTTCCAAGATGCACTAATCTGAATGTTATGCTTTTTACCCAAAACTTATTAATGTGGTAGGATTTTTCCTTCACCTTTGTAGCTATGTGGTGGCTTAGCAAGTCCTTCAATGTACTACCCATCTCCTGAGCACCTGGTCTAGACTGTTAGGTCATTGTCTGACACTGATGTGGGTTGCTTCAAATCACACTGTTATAGAGAATGGAGAGATCAATAGATCTGTAGCAAGACTGTCCTTTGCAGGTAGTTATAAAATATTTCTGATCCAAAGAAATCAGCTAAATATTGAGTAAGGAACTCTGGGGCCCAGAAACACTGAAAAACTTTGATTCTTGGAATCTGACAGATTTTATAACTATTGGAACTCTCCAGTAAAGATTTACATATAGCTAAAATGCACATGAGAAGATGTGCAACATCATTTGTTATCAAAATGAGGTGCTAGTTTACATGTACTATAATGGCTATAATGAAAAATACATAACAATGTGTTGGCAAACATGTGGAAGAAATTAAATCTTCATGCTACTGATAGGAATATAAAATATTATACAGCACTTTTGCCAGAAAACAGTCTGGCAGTTCCTCAAAATACTAAACATATACTTATTGAAATTTCATAAAAACCTATATCAACATTAAAAACTTGCACAGGGATGTGCATAACAGCTTTATTTCCAAGCACTAAATATGAAAACAATCTAATGCCCATCAACCTATGAGTAAATTAACAGATTGTGACATATCCATACAGTGAAATATTATTCAGCAGTATAAATGAAGTAATGGTACATACTAGAGCATTAAGGACACTCAAAAACATTACAACTAAAAGAGGCCATTCAAAAAAAACCAACATATTATAAGTTTTCATTTATGTGAAATAATATGACTCGTCTAGAATGGGCAAATTGTACAAAGACAGAAAGGAAACGTTTTGCCCACAGTTGATGTGGGATGAAATGGAAAATGACTACTAATGTATGCAGAGTTATTTCCTGATTTTCTTTCACCTTGATCGATCAAAACAGTTTTATAAAACAGATTACAATGATGTTTGCAAAACTCTGCGAGTATACCAAAATCATAAATTATACATTTTAATTAAGTTAATTGCACACATGTGAATTATATCTCAAAAAATTGTTTAATTTTTTAAAAGGCAATTGTATGTGAGGTAGCAATTTTGCATAAGCTATCAGAGTTTCTTATGATACCCTGGAGAATTACTGATATCACTTAATCTCTAAGAATGCTCTTTTGTTTTGCTATCTTTTCCCTTCTCTCATTGCATGACATTTGACTTCTTAAGTAGTTTTCAAACATTAGCTATTATGTAGCTATCAATAAATTATTGTCAGCATGAATCCACAATATATGTAAATATATTCATTTACAAAATGTATTTATTTGTATTATTGTGTCAATATGTGATATACATTATTGAAGTTCTATGAAAATGCAAATTTAGAAAAGGTGAGTTTTTTAAATATATTTACTGTTTTCTTCACATTTTTCAGTTACTTTACAAAATTTTCTATATAGAAAAGATAATTCCCAGGGCACATTACTACTTGACTTCCTATTGTTGTTGTCTCTTTGAATTCTTTTCTGATGAGGACTGTGTCATAATTTCTGCTACATTGCCAATTCACGGAACTATATAAAGACACAAACACATGTATGTACAAAATTTCCTGCCAGGGTAATTTTTTAGCCTTTTCCTTGTTTTCCTAAGTACTGAGGAATGAAGGCAAAGTATTTAGGAAGATTTGCCAAACTTATGGAAAAGCTGCCGAGACTGACTGCCCAGTGCTCCGAATGTATAACTATTAAAGAAGAGCATATTAAAAATCTTCTTACTATTATTCAGATTAACTTCTATTGAAATTTAGAATAAGTCAGATGCTGATGATTCATCTTTCACACACTCAACAATCTTTCTTATAATTGTCTTCAATTTCTCAAATTCTGGCACTAGTTTTTCTCAGTTCTTTTTTTTTTTTTTAAGAGTAGGAAAATTTACTGGAGAATAAGAATGGGATATAAGAATAGCTCCTGAGAGACAGGAGGGGGTCCTGAATGGGTTGCCTGTTTTTCTCGATTTTTGTTTTGTTATTTCCTTGTATTTTCTCCTTTTTCATCATTGTAGGGTGAAATTTATACATTTAATGTGAAAACATGTTGAAGGCTTTAACTAAAAATCATTTTGAAGGGCCGGGGATCTAGCTCAGTGGTTTCACCGCCTGCCTTGCAAGCAGAAGAACCCGAGTTTGATCCCCGGTACCAAAAAAAAAAAAAGAAAGTAAAAATCATTTTGAGAAGACGTCATGACTCTTTTTCATAGTTATGTTTTCTCAATTCTGTGAATTTTTGAAGAGTACTTCCCATGCCCCTGTTTAGTTTTTATCCCCAGTTCCCAGTACATTAGCTAGATAAGTATTTCATTTTTAATAAATACTTTTCATAAGCAGATAATTCATTCCATTGCTTATGCATCAGAGACTTGGATTTTTTTTAACATAAAAAATTGAAGACATTTTGAGGAGGTTTCTCAAATCACCATGATTTGGTCTTTGTTTATTTGTTTATTAGTTATTTTTTTTTAAAAAAGCTTTTCCCTAATTGTCAAAATCCTGATGGTCTCTCAGGTACCAATATCTGGTGGAACAGGGCACTAAAACTTGGCACTTCCCATATCAGTTGGTGGCAGCTGCTCAATTTTAAATTAAAAAAATCAAGAGATTAAAATGCATTTCTAGTAATCAGATTTCTACAAAAAATTAAATATCCAATATGAACTCATACAGAGAAAGTTGATAAAAAGGAAACGACAAGTCTAAAAATGTTGGAAAGTGGATATTTCAGACCTAGCCACCTGTACCATTGCCACTAATTAAAGGAAATATTTGAAGATAGAAACATGAAGAAGGAAAACGTCTACTACCTTCAAGATTTCCAAGTACAAATGGTCATAAGAAGTTTTTAGTTTACTATTAGATAGTAAGTGCTGGTTTTGGGTTGTGGCTCTCATTCCTTGTCTGAAAATGCTACCTCACATGTAAATTTATGGATCAGTGTTTTAAATAACACCTTCACACAAATCCTATCATTTCTAACCTTTAATTTGATAGCAAGTGATACCTTAATAATAAAAATTTTCCTTTGATAGAGCAAAGAAAAATGTTCAATTATCTCATTACAATATGCTTGTTAAATATGATTATTTTGTCCCTTGAGAATGAAACAGTTGGAATAATGGCTTCAGATATATCCTATTTGGAAAATTATTCTTAGTGTTTGTTTGTTTGCTTGCTTGCTTACCTACTTGTTTGTTTCCAGGCAAGAAACTCTTAGAGTTACCCTTTAATCTGCTTCATCTGAAGTACATGGCACTCTAAGTTCTTCATTTGGATATTGTATCATTTATGTCTAACTTAGGATTTTACATACCACAAAATAATGTTCTTTTTCTGACAGGATAGTGACTAAAGACTACCTTAAGATCTTCCTAGCAAAAAGCTTTTAATAGCTAATAAAGAAGAAAAAAATATTTTACTGAACTGTAAAAAAACCCTAAGAACTATTAATCCATGTATGTTGTGAAAGTTAGAAAAGGAGGAAAAGAGTACTAAAGTCCACTTTCATGTGAAGGCATTTGCCTCGGCATTGATCCACCATTTTGAGATCAATGTAGGGCACAGGAAATAAAGGAAAAAGCCACCTTGATGAGATGGAGCTCTGATCACATTGACCCTCACATAGGGCTGGAGTCCAAATAAGCTGCAACTCAAGGTCCTGAGTTCGATCCCCATCCCCGTTACCAAACAAAACAAAGCAAAACAAAACAAAAATCTGCAACTTCAGCATGAGTGTCAACAGTGTAAAGGCTGCTGCTGGAAGTACCCAGTGGTTCCTGGGTGGTATTTTTCCCACAAAATAAAAAATAAATAAGGAATCTATGTCAGATCAAGCTTCTAGATTTATCATTCAGTTTATAAGAAATACAGGGAAGAGAATAAAATAATGCTATACTTGTTTACTTAATAAATATCAAGGGAAGAGAGCAATTTGTGCATAAAATAGACTTAAAAAATCAATCAAATGCAAGGTATGGATTTTATTCAAAACCTAATTCTAAGTAAGTAACTTAAAATGATCTTGCAAACAATAAAAGAAATTTGGCCTCTCTAGCAAAATTTACATATACCTTTTAACTTTTCATACAGCAGCCACTTTTAAAAGGTTTTTTTTCTTAAAGTTTATTGGTACATTTTAGGTATACAATATGATGGCATTCATCATTGGGAATTTGTAACTTTACATGATCTTGGTTTTTTTCCCCCCAATTCCCCTGCCCTCCCTTCAACCCCTCCACCCCTCTTTATTTACCAAGACTTTGTTTCCATTTTTTTCCTTATCTTATAATTATTCGTTTCCTTTTCCCTACCTCTCCCACTTCCCTTTCCCCTTTGGAACTTTTCTTCGTATTTCACATTATCTGTTATACATTTTGACCCTTATTTACACTGTTTCTCACACCAGAGAAACTATTCGGTATTTACACACGTGTGTCCTATTTATTTCTCTTAAGAGTATCACCTCAATGTACATCCATTTATCTAAATGTCTCTAGTTTCTCATTCTTTATGGCTGAGTAGTACTCCATTTTATTAAAAAAAGAAAAAAAACACACATCTTCTTATCTAGTCTCCAGTCGATGGGCAATTGGAGTGTTACCAAGTTTTAGCTATTACACACTGTGCCACTATAAACACGGGTGCACATATATTGCTGTGGTATGATTCTTTTAATTCTTTTGGGAAGATACCCAGCAGGGGAATAGCTGGTTCAAATGGGACCTCTAATTCTATTTTTTGCGGTATCTACATACTGATTTTCACAGTGGTTACCCCAGTATACTCTCCCACCGACAGTGGAGCAGTGTTCCTCTTTCCCCACATCCCTGCCAGCATTTGTTTTTGTTTGATTTCTTGATAGCAGCCATTCTTTCTGGGGTGAGGTGGAATCTCAGAGTTGTTTTCATCTGCATCTCTCGAATGACCAGTGATGTGGAACATTTTTTCATGTTTATTTGTTATTTCTACTTCTTTATCTAAGAAATGTCTTTTCATTTCAGATGGCCATTTTTGGATTGGATCTTTAAATTTGGGAGGTCTGATAAATATATACCAAAGATATATTGTTCATCAACCAAAGATAAGTTGGTGAACATATATAAAAGGACATTTAACAAGACCATTAATTAGAAATTATTGCAGTAGGATAGATTGGTAATAGCACAAATATCAGTTAATAGTAAATGGAGCATAAATACTTCTGTATCAGTATAACAAACTTATGTTCAATTGTAAAAAGAAAAGAGATTTTTCTGTATATGATGCTAAAATGACGTTTAGAATATAGAGTGAAAAAACAGAAGAGAAAGTATAACTTATTTAGGAACATCAACACATGAATAGGTGTATACATATGTAACTATGTATATAGTATATACTTAATATATTTTATGTATAACATTGAAATGAATGAGTAAACTATACTAATAATGTCATTCCTAGACTCTCCTACAATGAGGATTTGAAAGACAAAGAAGAGAGATATTGAAAAACTCAAAAGGTCAGTAGAAATCCTGGTCTTGATTTTGAATGAAATATCAAAGAGAATCCATTGTGCATTTTTATAAACATATATAATTATATATATGCAATTACATAAATATATATATACATATATATTGTAGCTTTGTTGGTGAAAGGCCTAGGAATAGTGACAAACTCGTCAGCAAAGACTACAACTGATACCTAAAATGTGATCTCCAAATACAATTTCCCAAAATTACTTGAATTAAAATAATGAAAGAATTTAAACATCAATAAAATAACCTCATTGATGCCTACTGGAGGATGTTAAATCATCCGTTTATTTTTTTCAGATTATTATGTTTTAATATTTATTATATCCAATTTAAATAATCACTTATATTTGACATTCTAGCAAATAACAGTTACTATTTAATTTTTAAAAAGGCAATCTTTAGAAACTGTTCTCTCTTAAGTACAAGAAAAATCTCAATTTGGGGCAAAATTTCTGACTCAATAGATACAGTATTTGACTAGACTAACTTTGGTATATTGTTTTTATTGATAAAGAAAAGAATATTTGAAAGGAATATTTCATTGCAACTAGGTGTTGTGCTTATATGAAAATTAGATAGGCCCTATTAGTACTTTGTTCATTCAACCAACAAATACTACTCACCAACAAACGTTTTGATATTTCAAATAATTATCTTATAAAATTGAAGGATTTTTTACATCTCTTAAAAGTTTCATCCTTGAGTTGTGGATATAGTTAGTGCATAAGTGAAGCATTTGCTTAGCATATATGAGGGCCTAGGTTCAATTCCTATCACTGAAAAAAAATTCCTTGCCTTAACAATAGTCCATATATAATGCATTTTGTACTTATACTTGTTGAAAAATATTAGTTTTATTAAAGAGAAAAATGTAATGTATTCTGTTTTAAGAAATAATACTATTTTGACCAAAGCTGATAAAATTATATTTCAGTATTAGTTTATAATTATGATATCTAGGTTATATATAGCAGGAGATTTTAGTCTTTAAAGTTTTTAGAAATTTCAGTAGCTTCAATGAATAAAAATATCATCAAATAAAGTGTAGAAAATTACCTTTAAAATCTTTTATTTTGGATAATCTTTATCTTTCCTTCACCACATAAGAAATAAACTAAGTTTTTGGATTCTGCAGGACATATCAAATTAACCTTCCCTATTTCCCTGGCTGCTCTCCAGTGTTACTAGTATTTCACTCACTCTCATGTCTATGACTGTTGGAATTCACATTATTTACAGCTGAAGACATCTGCTAACACTGCCAACAATGGACAGGTTTAAAATTGAAGGGAGAAACTTAATACAATTCCTTTGTCTTAGCCATTTTTTGAATTCTAATTCTAAAGTGGTTGGTTCCAAGAATTAAAATATGTTAAATCAAAATATCTTTGGAAATTAATCAAAATTTCTTTGGAATATATTCTTGTAGCTCACTGTTTTTGAGTGCAGGCTGGTATTGATTCAATATTTATTTTGTTACTTTTCATTTATATTCTATTTCTCATGATTCACTTCCCAGGAATGAAAACTTTCTAACCTCCCTTTGCCAGACTGACATCAATTTACTTTTTTATGTATTTTTAATCTCCTTTATATTGTTTTTTCTGAAATTTTCCTGTTAAACAATAGAGATTCCTAGGGATGTATGCCAGCTAGATTTTCCAAAGAAAATATTAAAGCTTTTTTAAAAAAGCTGTTTGGAATGTTGAAGGCAAAGCTGGCTGGACTCAATTATAATCATTCCATCTTTCCTTGGAGTAGAAAAATTATTTCTAAATCTCAATTTCCAAATAAAAAGAAGTTTAATATTTTGATTATTAAACCATTTATCAAGAGATATACATAATAAGTGAATAATAAAAACTTGTTAAATATTTTAGCCTTATTTAATGAAAGTAAAACCTTAAACTATTAGGTTTCTTAGCAGACTAGATTTTATCCAAGCCTGTTAAGTACAAAGCAAAATGGAAATTTGGATGTAGAGCTTATGGAGCAAGTCAAGAGAGACAATTTGGGTCAAAAAGTGAAATTTCATCCATTGCTTAAATATTAGAAATTATTCATAGCTGCAGATACTTTGTCCTCTAGGAGTTCTAAAAATATGTTTCTGAACATGGTGGTATACTAAGCATCAGATTTGCTTGCCAGCTTTTGAGGATTATTTCAAACTTTCCATTTCACCTGCTGGCAACAAACAAAAAATATTTCAATAAAATAAAATCTATTTGAGCAAACAAATATTAATTGTGTTGAATGGTACTAGATTACATACCTGGCTCTGAAAGGCTCTGTTTGCAATTAACAAACCAATGTACTCAAACTTGAAATTGAGAACTCTTGGAGTTCTGACTGAAATCTCAGAAGAATTTGCTTCTGATCTTCATTACATTGACCTTGGAAGTATGTAGAACTGAAATAATGAAGATCCAAAGAACTGCATGCTGAAATAATAATTCTAAAACAGCATTAAACCAAAGAGACCTATTAACTTAAAGATACTGACTAGACATTTTAAAATTATGCATCTTAAAAGTTCTTATTTCAAAAAAAAGTGTGTGTGTGTGTACACTTGTGTGCTTGTTATTTCAAAGGAACAACTCACGCAGAAATAAAAATTTTCCTCTCATGACAAAATTCAAGTTTCCACCTGGATCACTAGTTTGTATGTATACTTTCATGCAATAGGATTATTCCTCATTTCCACAGCTGTTTTAGGTCAGCTCTATTCTTGAAACAATTTTACCAACACAGATGTCATTTATCTGCTGAAGACTCCTAGGAGGGTGCAAGAATGCCAATAGTCATGTGTAAAACTATACCTTTCTCTGGAGTTGCAGTCAGGGATCGCAAGGGAATAGATTTAATACAGGCCACATAATTTATAGGATTATTTTATAGCATTCACCCAAAAAAGACAAATGCAGAGGAGTGCAAGAGATCTGTCCATGTGCAAGAGACCTGAAGAATCCAGCCAAGGGCCTGGATCCCACCACAATGTCCCATTCAGCACAAGTCCAGCTGAAGGCCTAGAGCCCAAGGCAATGTCCCCTTCAAGCCCCTGTCAAGGATCTGCACTGGGAAGGCCCAAAGGCCAGTGGTAAAAGCCAGAAAGTCTGCACTGGCAGGGTGAAGGATCTGTGCCTCCAGGCTGAGGGATCTGCACTGGAGCTAGGAAGAGATGATCAAGAAAAAGACCAGAGCTCCCTGGAAGAGAACAGCACCCATTCCCAGTGTCAGTGAGGACTTGAGGTCCTCTGACAATGAGAATAGCCAAATTTCTATCAGGAAAACCGGCCACAGCAAGCTTCACGAGGAAAATCAATAACATACAATCTTCCCTTCAGTTCTTTTATGCCACTGGCAACAATTTTCAAATGGGTCTTCCATGCCCAGAACAATACTTACTTGGGCTTTTCAAGTTGACCATTAGTTAATCCACCACATCTGGAAACTGCAATCTCACCAAAGACAAATAGGCCGTTTTCTTTATGACCTCCAGACAATCTCAATATTGACATACAAGGAAGAACACCTGATCACAACATCACCTTGGATAAAGTAGTACAATCAGTAATAACTGTAGCATCAAGTACAATGTAGAAAATGACAAACCATAGTAACTGTTCATTTGCCAACATTAATCATAGGTACAAGATTTATAGTTCTATAACAAAATCTAGAACAAATCAGAAAATTATATTCAGTAAATATTCCCTCAATAAAGTGACTTTACCTTCAAGAGAGATTTTAAAGGGGATAGGAGGAAAAAAATGAGAAATGGAAAATAAAGAGATTAGAAGCAAGGCTAAAGGACAAAAGAAGATTATCCAAGCTTTGGGAAACTGGTGAAGAGGATAGGAGTAAAAGAAAGAAGGAAAACACAAAAATTAAACAAAACGAAAACTATAACAATGTTCACACACATTAAAAAACAAAACAAATAATCAACAACAACAAAAACAATAAGAGAAAAGCAAAGAAAAAAGATTTCTCTGTGGTTTCAAGCTTCTCACTGGTGTTGGAACTAATGATCTGGCGTCTCAGACATCATAACCTCCTAAGTTTAAACATGGATAATCAGCAGGGTGATGTCACACCCACAGCTGAAAGAAGGGAAGTGAGTGGCTCACTCAGCTCCTCTGTTTCTAACGGTATCAAAAGTACAGTTTGTCCCCTTCTTTTTTTT
>NW_004624840.1:1300492-1381024 GCF_000247695.1 Heterocephalus glaber
ATATAAAATAATGGGTTGGGGATACGTAGCTCAATGTGAAGACCCTAGGTTCAGTTCTAGTCACACACACACACACACACACACACACACATCCCAAGAAATAAAGCCTATTTGAAGAGCTGAACACTGAAGTGATGATGGGAGCAGCCACGTGAGAGTCAGGGAGGAGTGTAATCCAGGCCTAGGGCTTGGTGGAGCTAAGAGGGGCAAGTGCGGCTGGAAGCCAGAGGGTAGGTGTGACTTGGGGAGAGGCTAGAGAAATAGGCAGGGACAGGGCACACAACAGTTGGTTTTTCAGTAGAAAGAGATTGAAGACTTTTTAAACAGGGCAATGACTTAATCCCACTTACATTCTACGGCCGTCATTTTGGTTACCGTGTGGAGTGGATTGGAATGGAACAAGTGGGAAGCTTTGGCACTGGTCTTCATTATTTTTGATGGTGGCTTGGGTTAAGACAACTAATAAGGACTGTAGAGAGTGGTAGAGATATCTGAGATATATCTGTTGGGGTAGAATGGAGAGAACTTTGTAATGGATTGGACTCAGGAAGTGAGGCATGACTTCCAAATTTCTTGTTTGAGCATCCAGTGGTTTTGATGTTTTTTAGCATCTTTGTCGATGATCTTTTAAATTCAGGGGGAATTATAATCTGAGTACTTAATAATATGGGTCTTATAGGAATGATATACTTTGAAGACTATTTTTTTTTTTTTTTTTTTTGGTACCAGGATCAAACTCGGGACCTTGTGCTTGTGAGGCAGGCGGTGGAACCACTGAACTAAATCCCTGGCCCAAGTTTAGTGTTAAATGTACCCTTTAAAAGATATTTTCTGATTTAAGGGACTGACTCCATCAATGTGATGTCCAGTCAGATGAAGACATATGTATGATTCATAATCTATCTACCATCATTTTAAAAATCAGCAAGATTTACAAAACTATTAAGAATATGAATAAGAGATTGTATGTTTAAAAGTTTTTAAAATTCAGAGGAAATGATGATTATAGGTTGTAAGTTTATAATTGATTGATTGCTTATCTTGTAAGGTGAACAGTTCTAGGAAGAGAGAGAAGTATCACTATGTGAGTGCATCACTCTTAAAATTATGAAAACAAAAGGCAAAATAACTAAAAATAATGCTTAAAATGTTTCTTTTAGGGTAATGGACAATAATCTAAATGATTCTCCTGAGCAAACTCTCTAAAAGAGAATAACCTAATTTGCTGGAGTATCAACTAACTTCCATAATGGGTTTGGCACCTTTGAAACTCAGGAAGACTTAGAAATAAATATAGAAATTTTTATGAGAAAGAAAATAATGTTACTATTTTTGTACTTTTATAGTTGGGATGGGTAAGAGACTCTGACTTATTGTAATGAGAGCCTGAAATCTAAACTGAAATATATAATCAGAAATTTCTTTAGATAAAATCTTAAATAGCTCAGGCAGGCCTTGAACTCACTGTGATCCTCTGCACCACCACACCCAGCCTTAAATGAAAGTTTACATTTTGTATTTAGTATTAAAATTTAAGAGGAACTGAATAATAAATTTTTATTATTTTAACTATGGCAAAAGAAAACTAATACATTGCTTGAGTGTTAAAGGCAGGCATTTTGGAATTCAATTCTGGAGGCTCAGGAGGGCATTACTCAATCTGAAATTTTTCTCTCTATGACAAGTCAAGCATATCTGCTTTTACAGTTTTACATCTTGGCAAGATTGAGGCAGTTTTGTTTCCACGGCTTTCTATAAATTTCCATCATGATTTTGGAGGACACTGCAAATTTTTCCCTTTTACATGCCAATTTAAATTAACCACCTAAAAACTTTCACACCATTCAGACTTAAATTTCTTGTCCTTTTTCAAAAAATGTTCTTACATTTGTAAAACCAAAACCTTTTTATTACCTTGAAATCTGATGGTGGAAGCTAGGTTAAAGATCCAAAACTGCCTCCTTTATACCCGCTTTGGTTCCAAGAACCAAATCAGACATGGAATCATTATGGGTTTTTGTTTTTTTTTTAATCACAACAGCAGTCACAACCTAGGTGAAATGCACCCCACAGGGTCTTGTTTCATTGTCATATTGTTAGTCCAGTAGTATCTGCACGGACAGCATTTTTACAGCTCTAGCAAACAATTTAAATGACACCAGTGTGGGACAATTACTCTTCTCTGGGAATGACTATCATGTCTCTTAGTTCAAGTCAACATAGACTTCTCATTGAATCATCCCTATGAAGATAGCAGCCAAAGTAGGAACCAGAATGGTGCACACATTCCCCTCCATTCCAGAGTTTCAAGTTAGAAACAATGCTACTTGTCTAAAATTCTCAGGAATGATTTTTAGCAAAGTTTCATCAAGACAATCCTTGTGACATTCCACAAAATCCCTCCTGAGCAACCCATTATTTCAATGGTTTCTTGCTTTTCATTAGCAACTTGTTCCATTTGGGTGATCTTGTTCCTAGTGAGTCTCCCAGGTTTAGGTGACTCATCCAAAGCTATAGAGCCCGGTTCCTTTGGTTGAATTCCATTTGGCAGCCAGTGAATGCAAAGTTCAGCTGAAGGAGATCCAGAACTTATTTTCACTTCTGTTAATGCTGAAAGCAGCAGGAAGAATTGAATTTTTAGTCAACCTGCCACCAGTTTGTCCTTTTCTCTAGCTCCTGGAATTTATATTCCATCATTTCTAGATTGCACTGGAAAGTCTTATTAGCAGCAACTGATTTCAAAGTTTATGCTACTACTTCATATTAAGGATATTTTGTAAACAACTATGCAATTTTTATCCACCACTAGGCATCAGTAGTTGATTTTATCAACTTTTTTCCTAAATAATACCTAAATTATATATTTAGTAAAAAATGACTCAGGAATCTTTTACGTAAACTGACTTCTAATAGCAATTTTACAAAAACAGAGGTCAATTACTCAAAAAAAACCTCAGACCCCCCCAAGTAACTTTGAAATATCAACTTTTTTTTCAGGAAAAGTATACAATACAACAACAGTGCTGAAAAAAGAAAATGAATATAGATAAATGCTGTCTCACTGCAGGGTTTCTGGAAAAGGGTGAACTTTCCACTTTCTTCTTTTTATAAAGTCATGGGTGTGTGTATAGGCTACTTTGGAACTAAGAGAGCTCAAAGTGGAGTCCAGGTGGGTTTTTAAACATCATGTAGCTCATATATGGATATTCTCCCTGCAAAATGAGCCACAAGTCTCAGGTTCTCACTGTGAACAAACATAAATCATCAATCTTCCTTAATAAAAAATGCTGACAGTTGCAAGAATTCCCCGGAAATTCCTCAGATTCATGATTATAAAAGCAACCTTATTAATCAGCATATTTTGATGTTGCCTAGAGATCAGTGCCACTCAGGAAATTTAGTAGCATAGTCCCAGAACTGGTAGAAATTAACCTTCACAGCATGGCATGTTAACTTCCTTTCCTACTTTACTGTTGATTGGAGGCTAAAATATATAAAATTATTTTGCTGCATTTAAGTGATTACATATTTTTCATCTTTTGTGTGTTACTGTGGAAAATTACAGTGCATTAAAAATGTCCCCCAATGCTAAATCATGCTTGTATTTCTGTAAAAAAATGGTTATGATGCATTATCTTTTTGGGTACACTGTTAGATCTGGTTTGATAGTTTATTGAGAACATTTTCTATTTTCATTCATGAGTGAAACTGGCCTGTATAATTTCTTCACACATGCCTACTCTTGTTTTGGTACCAAATTTATACTAGCCTCACTGAATGAACTGGTGAATGTCCCTGATTTTTTTTCTCTCATGAAGTTTATAACAACAATATGATAGGGCCGGGGATTTAGCTCACTGGTTCTGCCACCTGCCTTGAAAACAACAATATGATGGTTAATTATATGCCTCAAATTGATTGGGTTAAAGGATTCCCAGACAGACACTTTGTAACATATTTTGCGTCAATCTGTGAGAATGTTTCTGGAAGAGGATAGCATTTGAATCAGGAATTGAGTAAAGCAGATGGCCTTGTCCAATGTGGGTGGAAATCATCTACATCCACCTTCAATAGAGCAAAAAGGTGGAAGGAGGGTGAACTCACTCTCTCTGCTTGAGCCCAGATAGCCATCTTTTCCCACCATTCTGCCTGCTCCTGGTTTGGGTTGCTGGAACTCACACTGACACTCAGTACTCAGGTTTTGGGCTGGGACTAAATTATACCATCAGCTTTCCCGGTTCCCCAGCTTGCAGATTGCTGGTTGTGAGACTTCTCAGTCTTCATAACTATGTGGGGCAATTCCAATTATAATTCTGTTTCTATTGGTCTACTTCTCTGAATAATCATGACTAATTCCAACTGATTTGTTTTTTCTCAAAAGAGAGGTGTCACATTTTAGACATTGGGCCTAATAATTTGTGAGAAATCCCAAACTTCTGACTCAATTTTTAATGACTTTATATTTAAGTCTTTTTCATTCTGAAATTGGTTTTCATTATATTTTAAGATTTGACTTCAGGCTTTCATATATATTTTCATAATGTTATCGCTTTAACTTCTGCTATATATGTAGAGTATGATACAAAAATTTGAGAAGCATTGTGTGACCCTGCATAATATATTTCCTTTAAAAAACATAAATATATACAGCTTTACTTATTTAGTTTTTTTTCTGAAATCAAACACAAATACTTTTTTATTTATGGGATATCATTTCACACCAATTCCATTAAAAACTAAAACCAGTATGCTGTACTCATTAAGTGGCATAACAGTATTTTAGTTAAGCTGGGAGTCATAGGACTTGCACACTTTTATAAATGTAATGCAAATATGACATGAAGCATTCACAGGTATAGGTTACCTGCTGTTCATTTAACAGTAACCCCCAATAAAATTTATTTTATGAAAAAAAGCAACCCACATTTTGGTCTCATTTACAGATAACCAACATTTTAGTTGGTCAATGAATTCTATACACTTATACAACTTATGAAAGAATAAAGGATAAGGCTTACAGAGATATCTTAGCAGTTGTAAAAATAAAAACTGAGGGCACAAACTAATTTTTAAAGCCTTCTGTATAAATTTCAAAAGCACTGTCAGAATGGGGACCAAGAGGAAACAAAAATCTGTAGTTAAACCAGAATCTAGAAGTCTGTTTTGTTAGATTTTTTAAAAACTTAATTCAAAGTTCATGGTTCAAAAAAGGGGCACTTAACATTACAGTGTTTATGGAAAATCAAACAAAGAAATTTCTGACCTAAAAAGTTGTATTCCTCACAACAGAGCATTGTAAAATAGACTTCAAACACAAGTCAAGAGAGAAAGGATGCAGACTCGAGTACTAAAGAAAAACCAGAAGAAGGCATCCTAATTTATTAGATATTAGCTTACACAAATAAGTGCTTGATGAATTGTTCAATATTGTGCAATTTAGGCAAATTTTCAAAAAAAGTGCTTTATTACTTTCTCTTAAAAATACACAAAATGAAGAAAACCAAGGGTAAGCACACTGCGACCAGCAGTTACAGAGGCTTATTTTTCAGGGTAGTTTAGAGATCTGTTTTCTATTTAGAAATCTCAAGATTATCACACTGAAATACTTTCATATCATATATCATAAAGTTGGTTTTACTTGGGTTTTCTCTTATCAAAATGTTTACTGTAGATGAAATGTACCATTTCCCCCTTATTACAATCCTTTTATTTTAGGATTAACTGTGCTTAGTATTTAAATAATTCTCCAGATTCTATCGTTTAAAAGAATTTCATCTATGATTTATATTTGCTTTCAGGAAAACAGAAGTTATCAAATTTAAGACCTGTTGCCTTTAAACTGTGATTTTTAAACATTTCACTGGCATATATCTGAAAATAATTCAACTCTCCACAGATCCAAACCTGCCAATGGCCAAACCCCACTATGCTAACATGAATCAGACTGCCTTTCTCAGTAGCTGTTGTATTCTACTGACATTTCCTTTTCTTTTTAGATATTAATTTACACAAACTCATATAAATTTGAAAGGTTAAAAGTGAGACTATAAACAAGGAATGGTTAAGTATGCTTAATAACTACTGTTTTTAAAACTTCTGGTTTATTTCAAAGCAAACCAAACCTTATTGTTCAGAAGAAAAAGGAAACAGCTGTATTCTACCATATCATGATTTTGTATATGCACATACACTATATACACAAAATTTCTGTCCTTGGTAGTTCAGTTAGGGAAAAAATAATATGAAAATCAGAACACCATTTGCAAAAAAACTGTACAACAATGGTTAAGAGTAGCATTGTCTGTGTGCTTTACTCATTTAACATCATCTAAAGGTTCACAATCTAAAAAAACTTTTTGGCTAATACTTCAAATCCTTACATGCTCAAGCATGGATTTTGCTCACAACCACAGCGATCACTTGCTCAAATGCACCTTGGCGCTTTACTTGGTTAAATCATTAGACCATTGTATGTTCACAAAACTTTAGGGAATAGGTTAGTCATTCAATAGCTCTAGATAGGTGGGGTGAAAATGTACCCTGTACATTTTCTGAAGGCCAATAAAAAGACATAAAATACAAATCTAAACATACCATCCTTGTTTCCTTATACACATAAATAATGGTTATCACTCTTCTGTACAAACGATTCAGGTAATGACAAGTGGCCCCTCCAGGAAAAGGTCCTAAGTGTGATAAGGGTTAGCTCGATGGTGGTGATTTCGTGTCCACTGCCTGCAATGAACACGTTGCCAGGAAAAGCCTAGCATGAAATAAACAAGGGAAACAAAACAAAACACCTCTCATTTACAGTTTCTTTTCCAAAAAAACTAGGAAATTAGACATCATGAAATCTAACTAAAAAAATTCAAACTAAAAGTGCTCTGCAGTTATAAATTGCCAGGAAGCCAGTAGATTTTCATGGAGGTGGCAAAATAAACTTTAGTCATAATGGTATAAAGAGCATCAGCAGGCCAAACACTGGCTGGAGGAAGGTAAAAGGGCAAAAAAGAAAAAGAATGTAAAAGGGCAAAAAAGGGCAAAAAAAAAAACATTGCACCTTTAAAAAGGTGCAATTTCAATTTGTTCATTTGTACTTATATTCCAGCTACTACAGTTTTAACATTACAAACAGAAAACTATATCTTGCATGGTGAAAATCATTTGTGGCATGTTACATGTCTACATGGTCAATAATTACAATTTCCATCATTTTAAAACGCTAATATTATTAAATAAAACAAATGATATTTGGCATGAGGCATTGAAAAGTTATCACTATTACCTCCTCTTCCAGAAATTGGCCTCTTAAATAGTAAGGTTAATTCTGGCAACATTTGCTTATGGAAACAGTTGTTTTGTCTTGTTTTCTGAAATGCTACATTTGAGACCAAATAAAATATAACTGGTTCATTTGAAAAAAGGGACTAGAAATATGCCACAATTATTTTTACAATACATTTTTGCAGAAATAATCTCTAGGTGAAGCTTTTATACACATATACAAAATTTAAACAGCAATATACACATAATCACAGTGAGGACATTGGCAAACTCACCAATCTGTAGTGTAAATACAAACTAGAAAGCAGCTTTCCAAGAGAACAATGCTACACAGCAAGCAGAGCTGGCCCATTCAACAGCAAACACCAAAACATCCCTGCAAAAGGGAGACAGTGCAAGAAAAGCAGCATGCGTTTTGATACAACCAGCAACTTATGGCTAATGGGTGACATAACTGTGGTAACAGTGACTCGCGCTGCTATGCATATAGTCCTAGGACATCTGTTTGTCTTTATACCACTCCACAAACTCATCCAACAAGACTGGCCATGCTCCATCTTCATCGTGGTTGCCAAGGTCAAGATTAATTGTTCTGCTGAATTCAAGTACATTACACCACTGGTCTTTCTTAATCACTTTTTATTTTGATTTCGCTAAGAATTGGTGAAAAACTGGAAAAAGGGGCCAGATTTTTCCTAATAACAGTCCCAACAAGCACTTGGCAGTGTTTATGCCTAGGCTGCACTGGTCCTTTTCCCGTGCAAAGTCAAATGGATATCTATAAATAAGGTTAACATTTGTAGAATCATTTAATAACGATCTCAAGCAATCCAAAAAATTTCTGAGTTTTTCTGTTGTATCACATTGCAAAGAAGTCATTCCTATTAACCATTCTTGTAGAGTAAAGTAACCCATGTTTTGTGCATCCAATTTCCAAGCTAGGACAAGCATAACTAGGTTTTCAGGTTCTACACCAATGTCTTCACAAAATTCTCCATTACTTCAGGACCCACAACTTCCTCAGTACCTGCATATTCATAGAACCACTCTAAGCACCGCTTGCTTGAGAAGCCCTCTTCTTCAGTCTTAATTCTAGTTGAATCGTATTTTCAATACATGCTATCATGTCTACTCTTCTTGGCAGATCAGTCACCTCCAGAGGTAGGTCTTCTCCTTTTCCTTGGGGGTATCACTGTACTAAAGCAGTCCGAAGAACTGCAAGATCCCAGGCTTCCTGTTTGGTGATCGTCTTAGCCAACAACTTCTGTTAGATTTAGCTTATTAAGGGTGTGGTAGAGCTTATGAATATTTGCCAATGTTGAGAGATGAGAGCTGAGCTGAAAGTTGACAGCTGCAGCACCTGAGTGCATTTTCGGGCAGCTCACTTGCTGCCTAGGCCCCCGCGTTCGCCTCGCGGTCTCCCCGCAGGCTCACCGCACCTCTGCTGGGAGCTGAAGAGCCGCCGCAAGGCACTCGGGGTCCCTATGTATTTACTTTTAAATGTTCTTCCTATAGCCTACACATGGAAAAGTACACAGATTCTAAAAGTTCAATGAATTTTCACAAAGTAAATACATCTTTGTAAGTGGCGTCCAGATTAGGAAATAAGGCGTTTTACCTGTACTTGCTGACTTTGAGAACTATTGCTTAATTTTACTATTTTTGAGCTTATGTAAATAAGGTCATATAGTGAATAACTTTCCTTGAATTCTGCCTTATTTTGCTTAACATTTCATTTATGAAATGTATCCATGTAAGTTCTCTATACAAAAGTTCATCCCTTTTGTTGCCATAATGCATTCTACTGTGGAAAAACAACATAATTTATCCATTCTACTATTAGAAAATTGAATTCTTCGGTTTTTCAGTTACAAACAGTTCTACAGACATCCTTATATATGCCTTTTTTTTTAAAGATGTGTGATTTAGTCTCTTTCTGATGCTATAAAAAATACTATACACTGAGTAATTTGTAAATGATAGAAATTTATTTTTCACAGTTCTGGAAGTAGGAAAATTCCATGTCAAGACATCAGCAGATTCAGTATCTTGTTTTCTTGCTCTGTTCTTTCAAGATGTCACTTTCTGGCTGAACTGTGGCATGATAGAAAGCAGAATGGAAGAGGGAATAAGGTGTTGCTTTAAGCCTTTTTTTTATAAGGACACTAAAGCTATTGCTGAGGACTTCAATATCATAACTTAATTACCCAAAGGTCAATCTCTTAATATTATCACATGAGTGATTAAGTTTCAATACAGGATCTTTTTTGGGGGGATGCCAGGGATCAAACTCAGGACCTTGAGCTTGCAAGGCAGGCGGTGGCACCACTGGGCTAAATCCCTGGGCCAGTACAGGAATTTTTGGAGCATATATTTAGACCTTAGCTATATGTATGAAAAATATACAAAGCATGTATCTGTATTTAAACTGAAAGTTAAAAAAAAACCTCGTCATAGTTATGAAATAGAATCTTTTAAATATTAAGGAAATCTGTCGCCCCATGAGACAGATACAAGATACACTCAAAATTTGCACTGGTTAAAAATACCTTTCTATATTTATATTAGTCAGCTTTCCTGTTACTAAGACACAATGCCCAACAGTCACAACTTAAGGAAGGAGAGATTTAATTTGGCTATGTTTTCAGGGGATTGAGTCCAGAGTTGACTGGCTCCAAAGCAGAAACAGGGCAGACGGGCATGTCAGAGCAAAACTGCTTAGTAAATGGCAGCCAGGAAACTGCAGGGGAACAGTGTCAGAGAGACAGTGGGAAACAACCAGATATAGTACTCAAGGTTACGCCTCTAAGGTCCACCCAGACACACCCACATGTGCTTCACTAATCCTCTTCGTGGCTCTTAAACCAATTTCACAAAATCAAGTTTAACCATATTTCACCCCATGTCAACTTGACAGCCAAACATATCTACTTGTCATGCTTAAATCCTCAAAATTCACAATAATGAATTAATAATTGTCCCTAACATGTTACCACTATCCTGAGTACAACTAAAAGTATAATAATCCTATTTCCCAAACTGAGCAGTTTCAATATATTTAAAAATCAGAGTCAGTGTCCCTTCTTTTTTTTTTTTGGTACTGGGGATCGAACTCGGGTCCTTGAGCTTGCAAGGCAGGCGGTGGAACCACTGAGCTAAATCCCTGGCCCCCAGTGTCCCTTCTGAGACTCAAGGGAAATTCTTAGCTGTGAAGTTCTGTAAAAATGAAAATCAAGTTACATAACCACAAGATACAATGGTGCAAGGTAAACATTCTCATTCCAAAAGGGACAAACAAGGGCCAAGAAAATAATCAGTTTTAAGCAAGACTGAAACCCAGCAGAAGAGACATTAAGTCTTGTAGCTCCTTATCTAAAATCCAGAGCACATAGTAGTGAGATGTGAGTTGCAGAGGGCTTGGGTGGCCTCACCCTGTCCTTGGTGATTGCAGCCCACAGTTTCTCTCTTGGGCAGGTTCCACTCATGGCCTTAAATTTTCCTCCACAAGCTTTCCATGTTCATAGCATCTCCAACTTCCTAGTGTCTCCAGTGTACCTTTGGCTTCTCACTTTAGTCACTGCACTCTGAGGGGCGCCTTGCCTGGCATCTCAGGATTCCTCTGAAATCTAGGTGGGTGCCTCCTTAACCCCACAACTCTTGCATTTTGTTTGCATGCTAGTAAAACCAGCATCACATAGATGATGATAAGGTCTGCTGTGAAGGAATGCAGTAGCCAGGCCCCATTGAACCATGGTTGCAGTGTCCCTTGCATGCCTGGATGGGTGAACATAGTGAAATGAATTCTACGGAGCCACTTCCCTAGGAGACCTTTCTCAAGAAGGGTCCAAGTGATTCAATTCTCAAATGAAAAGATTACACTACTTTTTTAATTTTTTCTGGTACTGGGGATTGAACTCATGACCTTGCACTTGTGAGGCAGGCACAGTGCCACTGAGCTAAATCCCAACCCGAAAGGATTATACTTTGCATCCTTCAAAACCTGCAATTTGTGGGCATCTCATTGATTCCTGAAACACCATCAAGACATCTTGCTTCTTGCCTCTGTTACAAAGTGCTTGGTTTCTTTCTCTCTTTTTTGGTACCAGGGATCAAACTTGGGACCTTGAGCTTGCAAGGCAAGTGGTGGCATCACTGAGCTAAATCCCTGGTCTGCTTGGTTTCTTTTTGATGGTAGTAATTTCTTTAGCAACCACACCTAATTTGGCCCCAGTTTCATTTGATGGTTCCTTTGTGGGCAATTTTAACTTTTTCTAATTGTTCTGCTCTGAGTTTTGTCCATGACTCTCATTATAAATATTAGGTTACCTTGAAATTTTCTCCACTTGAAGAATCAGTCCATGCCCCCTCTTAGTCTTTTGCAAAGTTCTAGGCCACTAGAAAAATGTAGACAAATTTTCTAACATCATAACATACATGGGCTCTAGTCAAATTGCCAATGGAGTCCTTGTTACTAACTGAAACCTTTGGAGTATGGCCTTTGCCATATACATTCCTATCAGCCTTCTGGTTCCCTAAGAATCATCCATTAATTGCTACTTACAGCGTTCTATAGTTTTTTTTGCTTGCATCTGAAAGCTTTTCCAAACTGTTCCCATTAACCAGTTCAAGTGGCTTCTGAATCACCCAAGTAGTCATAGAAACTTCCCCACTCCTTGTACCAATTTTCTGTGTTAGTTTTCCTGTTCTTGATACACAATACCTGACGCTCACAAGTCAAAGGAGGAGAGATTTAATTTTATTCACATTTTCAGAGGATGTAATCAATGGCTGGCCAGCTCTAAGGCAGAGACATCATGATGGAAAGGGAGGGCAAAGCTGCTTAGTTCACGGCAGCCAGGAAACAGAGCAGGGGAACAGCACCAGAGAGGAAGGGGTAAAGGACCAGATATGGACCCAAAGGTTAGGCCTTCATAACCTATCCAGACACACCCAGAAGAGTGCTTTATTAATCCTTCAGTGGCTTGTAAGCCAATCAAGTTCACACAATGAACCTTAATTACCACAATATTGTAGTATACACTTGCCTAACACAAACTGTAGTATGTAGAGATGCAGTCTGTTTTCTGTACAAAGATCTTCAAAATTCGTTTTGATTATCATCACATCAATGCATTATTTTTATTATCTTCAGATTATCTAGGTCAGTGATGTGCAATAAAAATATGCTACCCATATGTGTAGTTTTAAATTCTTTAGTATCTACATTGAAAAATGAAAACCAGGTGAGAAAAGTTTAATATCTTTTATTAACTCAATATTCCAAAATTATTCAATATTCCATCAATACTGACATTACATTTTTATAATACCTTTTAATTTCAGCTTTACATTTCATTAGATTCTAAAACTTCATTAAAAATCTGTTTAGATTTCAAAATTTTACAGTTGCAACAGTAGATTCATATACTACAGTTGTTCCAACCATACTTCTTGTGTTAGTTTACCTTTATTAAAATTTAGTAAAATTAAATATTCAAGTATTTGTCATACTAGCCACATCTTAAGCTTGCAATAGTCACATTTGGCTAATGGCTATAGTACTGGAAAGTACAGGTCTCAGAGGAGCAGTTTTTGTTGCTCTGTACTTGCTAATTTAAGCTGTAAAACAAAGTGCAATAGAAATTATTTTCTCGTAATAGGTTGGGGGAGACAGAAAACTCTGATGAGAATGAAGAATGAAATAGGGCCCTTCAGCAATATTAAGTCTACCATATAAAATAGAAAGCTGTTGTACCACTATTGACAAATTCCCATCCCTATTTTGTAGACTACTTTTTATTTTAAAAATATTGAAGTCTCCAGAGGACCTGCCTTGCCTACCATGCTGTTTGCACAAAAAGGGTGAAAGTTAGGGCTTGCTCTCAATTTGACTGTAATTTATAATCTTCTAGTCACTAGGAACAGCATTTAAAAGTTTAATGAGATTTTTCTTGGAATGTTGAACCTACAGTAAATCAGGTGATAAAATCCCTGTTTTGTCCTCCTAACATATGTTTTCAAAAACTGGTTTAATCTAAACCCTTTGGTACCTTATGTTTTATAAAAATTTCATGTAACCTGGGCGCACACCTCTCAGTACTCCGGAGACTGAAGGAGTACTGCCACATGTTCTCTCAAAAAATGAAAACAGACGAGATCGGGCGCGTTCTGGGTTGTATTTTCTTTTTTCTTTATTCCCCTAATAGGGGAACAGAAGAAATAAAAATAAAGCCTTTATGCGCAACTTCAATTTTTCAGGATTCAAGAGAAACAATTTTTACAGAGGGACTCCTTTATTGTCAAAAATGCATTAACGATAACTGGCAGTAAGTCTCCATTTTGCAAACAGGTTCAAAGAAGACTCCACATACATCTTGGAAATACAGGAAAGTGGCACAGCTCAGCAATCCACAGCCTTACACTTTCCATTCACTGCTAACGCACAATAATCCAGGAGTTTGACCCACCACCAACACGCGCAGGAGCGCTCACTGCGTAAGAGGAGAAAGTAAAAGCTCTAAGAAGATTCAACTTCGAATTGATTTGTCGTAGCTTACCTCGCCCAGAGCAGTAAGTTTAACAAGTGTTCTGGTATTTAGCTCCCCATAAAGGAGAATAAGCACACTGCTCCGCCCTCACAGGAAACACACCCTACCCCGACTTTCCGTGTTCCCGGAGGTAGTCTAGACGCTTTTCGAGAAGATGACACTGCGCATGAGCTGAAATTCGCGCATGCGTCGCTCAACGCGCATGCTCAGAGATAGAGGCTGCCAGAGCCTTGGGAGAACGGAGTCTGGCTTGCCCGCCCACGGCCTCAGCGCGGAACGTTCCCACCGTCCCGCCCGTGCCGACTTCCCTTTCCCGGCGGGCTAGGGGTGCCCTTGTTTCTCTGCAGTTGACCTTTCTGCTGATGCAGCTCACCATGGCGAGCGTGGCAGGTCGGTGGAGCCGGGCCGTCGGGCTCTGCACCACAGGTAATAAGTGCGCAGAGGCTTCCCTGCGCGCTCGGAGCAGAGTGGGAGCCTGGTGGGATCGCTGGCTGTCCTGCGCGGCTTTCTCTGGTTATGGAGGTCGCGCTGCGTCCCGCCCACCCCAGACCTCTGAGTGAGCGGACGCCTTTGGATGCTTCCCTCGGGGGGGGGGGGGGGGCTGGAAAACCCTAGTGCCAGACTTGGAGAGGCAGGGCTTGCCTTGGGCTCTGAGTCCTGTCACGTTTGAAGGATTTTTACCACCGGGGCTAAGAGAGGGATGTTCAAGGATCCGACCCAAAAATGAATGTGTTAGCGTTTCTCAGCTCCTCCTGTCACCCTGCGATGCCCTGGTGCTCTTTATGGTCTCCTCAGTCAGCCACCATTGAGACCTCACTGTGTGTCAGGTACTGTCCTGTAATGAGTGCCAGGGGTGTAGCTCAACTTTGTTTTTGGGCTTTTGGGTTTTTTTTTTTTTTGTTTTTTTGGTTTTTTTTGTCTTTTGGGAGAAAAAAGGATACTATCGTGAATGACCTTTCAAGTTTTTACTGAAAAGATAATAGCTGCTACAGAAAAAACTAGAGAAAGGATTTATCTGATTTATCTCTACTTCCAAACAATAGTGAAAAGGAAGCTTGTGTGAAGATATGTAGAAAAAGGAGCTGTTTATTAGGTAAACGGTATGATTACTCGCTGAGGAAATATTTATTAAATGAAGTGCTTATGTTTTTGCATCACTCATAACCAGGAATAGATTGGTAATGAGTTTTTGGAAAAGTGTAAAGAAAAAGAAAAGTATTTTTTAGGTAACTAAGCATACAATAAGAGTCAAGTAGTAAATTACCATTTATTTTCTATAATTTTCTTTTTCTCTTTTTTTTCCCCCAGTTCTTTTACTTGATATGGCTTTCTGTAAAGGATTTGTAGAAGATTTAGATGAATCGTGAGTATTCATATATTTGCAATATTTTAATTTTGTCCGTTTCTGATATTATCAAAATATTTGCATGTGAATCTAATCTTTCAGTGATACAGACTATAATGACCAGTGTGTGTATAATGAATGCTAAATTTGTTTTAGGGGTAGAGAGCCGGGGATTTAACTCTGGTATTTCTGCCACCTGCCTTGCAAGCACAAGTTCCCAAGTTCGATCCCCAGTACCAAAAAAAAAAAGCCTAATGTTTTAGGGGTTGTTCTAGGTCATGATGAGGAACGTTTTAGAGACCAGGTGCCAAACTGCAACCCCAAACCCACTATTTATCACAAAGTGCCAACACTGCTGTTAAACCTGAATACTCAAGTTTTAGTTTAGAAAGAAATAACTTATCCATTATCATCTTTTGTCTTAAGAAAAAATACAATAATACACGTGCCATTTGTTCACTGCCACTGTTCTAGGTAATAGATATAAAATGAGAGTGTGCCCCGAAGAATTTTACTAGTTGTTACAAGATGAAAAAACTGGCACACTTTTCCATTCTTTATCATTTTGTATATGTTGTTTTTTTTTTGCTTTAACCACACAGAGTAGATACTGGAATTCAGTATTTATATTCATTGTGTCACGCAGTCGCAAGGCCTTCTGTAGAATAGGTGAGGAGTCTACCTCCAGACCAGAATCCTGTGTGTCATATTCTGGGCAGTAATGGTGCTTTTTCTGGCCGGGTACATGAGAGAAGGTGCCCCTTCCACGCCATAGCCATATTTGGTGCACAACAAGTGCATTGCAGTCTCTGGAGGGACTTGTAGTCAAGGACTCAGGCCTCCCAGGCCAGCCATGTTCATATGTATATCTGTATTCCTAGCTCAGTTGCCTCTGTTTAAATAAAGGCTCCTGATTGGGGGACTCACCTGAGGCATCTCCCAGACACCTTTGCAAAAACCTTATTGAAGGTCTTACCTGTGGGCCTTTCCCACTCAAAGCAACAATACTGTTCAGCAGGCAGATGAATTTTCCATCTGTGTTACATCCACTTGACCTGGCTGGTGCTTTTTCATGGGGGGAAATGGACCACTGAAGAGTTGGCACCTCTTTTGTGTCTTGGTTTGCAGTGTCACAGTAAGTGAATAAGGACTTGATTGTTACTTTAAGTTTAGCTTGACCTAATTGACCACATGACATCTGATTGCATGACACAGTCTATTGAGTAGGGTGATTGGGTTAATACAGTGCTGTTCTTAAAGTGGCCCAGTCATGATGGTGGGTCTTGGAGAGTGCTTGCAGATTATTGACAGAAACTTTCTGATTCTGAGGCAAGCCACTCTTAACACATAACTTTTTGAATTTAGTGGTGCCCTATGAGGTGTGTTACTTCAGGTCTCCTGTTTCAGATTGCCCTAACTTATGAGAGGGAGGAAGCAGTTCTCTTCCTAATAATTACTTGATTAAGTGAATGTGCACCAGAAAGACCCCTATGCTGAGGAACATTACCAACAGCATACCATACTTGTTCCTAAATTTGGGAGTTGAGTTATTCTTAAGAACTTCAATGGGTTGGATAAAATTTAGAGTCACTGAGTAAAAATTTATTGAAAGAATTTCTTCCATAGTCCTATTTTTTTAATTGGTTTATTATCTGTACCTATACTACACATTTTGAAAGTGAATACAAAACATAAAATCAGAGATTTGACTTTCTTTTTTTAGGTTTAAAGACAATCGAAAAGATGACATTTGGCTTGTAGATGTGAGTATGTAAGTTTTATATGTTAAATACCCATTTCTACCATTATAACTATTTTCTATTCTCATCCACACAAAGTGGGCAATGTATAGTTAGTGGTTATGTATCTTCTCTGTTTTGTCAGGCATTACTGTTTGAGTTTTTATATTAAAGTAAATCAGCTTTAAGATGTCTAGCAAGAAATTTTTGATGAAATTTGGTGGTGAGGACATTAAGAAGGGGAAATTGTAACCCTTATAATGTGATAAATCTGTGAATTAATTCTTAGGGATATTATGGCATGAGTTTATTGTAGAATTCTCTCTTGTTTTAAATATTCCCAAGAGGTTGAGTATATTAGTATTATTAGTAGTCACTATCATACTTTCATCATAATAATAAACAATTAAATTTTCATCATTCTTTCCTCACTTTCAGGTTTGGAATGTATTTAAACTTCATAATATTTGGAGTTTACTATAATATACCTCATTGACAAGTGGGGTAGCAGCGAAAGAAATGATACAAGAATGGCAGAATTGATGATTAGTAAATTTAGGCAATGGGACATAAGAACTCATTATTTAATTCTTCCTCCTTTTGTATATGTTTGAACATTTCCGTAACATAAAGTTGAAAATAAGTTTTATTTCATGAGAATATAGTAAACAGTTTGTTATAGCAATAGAAGTAGATTGGTATTTATCATTAACACCTAGTGGGCTGCATATAGTATGGTATGTGTCTTTGTGAGTACCTTTTATATAGAATATGAATACATTCACTTGGAAGCAGAAGCATTTTCATTGTAAATTGAATATCTTTTAAGTGTCTATTAATAATCATTTAAAATAGTGTTAAGAGTTGAGGCATATGCTGTGTTAACCTATATAGATGTATGTGTGTATTATCTTGGGTTATGGAACCACTTGAAAACTTTAAGTTTTTGTCTGAAACATTATTAGCAGGTTATTTAGTCAGAGAGAGTTTTTAAATATTAAGATTAATGTTCACAATAGCATTAAAGCTTTAGTTTTTGTTTTTTTTTCTTTTTCCTTTTGGATAGTTTTATGCACCATGGTGTGGCCATTGTAAAAAACTGGAACCAATCTGGAATGAAGTTGGTCTTGAGATGAAGAACATTGGCTCTCCAGTGAAAGTTGGAAAGATGGATGCTACCTCCTATGCCAGTAAGCCTTTACTTTATTATTTACTCTTCTCTTAATGAAAATATTTGAATTGTATGCAACAGTATTCATGAAAGGAGGAAATTTTTTTGGCCATGTAAAACTATCTTAGTAATTTAAGACTGTATACTTTACAAGTTAAATGAATTAGCAATTGAGTAGTAAATATAGAGCATGTGTTAATTTTAGGCACCTGCTATGACATATAAGCCACCATTTGTTCCTACTTGAACCCACCTTAGATAATCAATTTACCTGAGGTACTTACAGAAAGTTGAATGTTAAGCTGTTGATAATTGGTATTTGTATGTGAGTTAAACTAATGAAAATTTGTTGTCTGTTTGAGAACCATGAGATGATATGATAAATAGGAACTTTTAAAATGAGTTTAGTTAGGATGAATATAAGTGAGGATGAGGAAGGTTGAAGAGAATATTAGAGCAAAATTCGTAGAGTTGAAAATGAACTTAAAGAATGTGTACAGAGAATGGAATGAAGTAGAGATGGACAAACTGTGGCCCATAGGCCAAATTTGTCCTGCTGCCAATTTTTGTCAGTGAACTTACTGGAAAACAGCAACACTCATTTTCACTCATTTTCCTGTTCCATTGTCAAAATTGAGTAATTGTGATTGAAATTTCATGTCCTCCAAAGCCTAATGTATTATTGAAAAAGTTTACCAACTATTTTAGAGCATTTTGAAAGAGAAGAATTAAGTTTAAAGAAGAATAAAGTATCAGAAATTTGGAAAGAGCATGGCTTCAAACTGTAGCTATGGCTTTGCCTGCTGCTTTTACTGTCTAGCACTAGAAAGCCTTCTGAAGTACCCCAAGCTTTGGTTTCCATATTGTTAAATATCTAATTGTAATGCTTCTTTGATTGGTAATTTAGAAATTTGAATGATATAGCAGGTTCCCTTTTTTTTAAATTAATAAAGAGGTATATAATGTATATTTCTTCTTAGGAAGTCAGCTTTATATTCTGGATTGTACTTTTGCAGCAAGATACCTATTTAATTTCAACTCTCTCATGTCCTACTTTTTTGGATTTAGGATACTACTTAACTTCTGTTAATTTTAGTTTCCATGTCTGTAAGTGAAAGTGATAATCTTCAAGGTTGTGAGGATTATATTAATATTTTAGATTCCGAAGTCTCCGCCTAGCACATGTGTGTTGCTACTGGCAGAATCCAGATTGTTAAGAGCTTCCTAAGTAAAGCAAAGTATTTTGCATTTTTAGGTAGTATTCTACATTTTATCAGAAGTATTACATACTTTGACAAAGCAAATGATTTAATAAAATATGTTTTGGGTATTAACTTGTAGGATAAAGAGACAATCAGGTAGAGACAGGACACTTTTGTATGTGTCCTGGTGTAGGGAGCTAGAGCTCAGGCTTGCATGTAAGCAGTAGAGGGAAGTGGAAAAGTACTGTCATTTTTCAGGGCTGAAATCATAGATGAGATAGGTTGGGACTATGGTATAAAGAAGGACAACGAAACATAATACCATAAGGCAATGATGGCAAACCTTTTAGATCTTTCAGTGATACAAACACCCCAGTGTGGCATACCTGCCATAGGTTCATCACTGCTGCCATAAAGTTTTTAGAGTAATTATTGAGCTGTACTACCACTGTTGCATAGAAGTTTAGTGTGTATTTTCAAATTATCAGCTTGTTCGACTTGCTGGTCTTTTGGTTCATTTATGTTTGGGAATTAGGGAAGTAGAATGCAGGATGGTTGTTAGAGCTGTTATTGCTGAGTGACAAATTAATTTTTGAAATGTTGAAAGGAGAAAAGATGAATGGCAGAACAGTATTAGAGAGAGAATAACATGCTTAAGTTGACGTTTCTAGAACTATGCCTTTAATGATGTCAAAGAAGCTACTGCTTTCTGTGGTTGCTTGTGAAAATAAGTTCTGTGTCTAAACATATGATTAGATATGCATAATGAATATATATATATATATATATATTTACTTATGGATGCAGTCATTCATTTATTCACTCAGTCAGTATTCATTCATTTACTAACTACTGCTTGTGACACTCCATGCTGCTCTCTAGGGATTAAAGGAAGACCTAAACAAATCCTGCTTGTTAGCAAATGCTTACTGCCTAATAGGAAGAGAAAAGTGGACAAACTGTTGAGTACAACATTGTCTTAAAAATGGCAAATTTTCTGTAATCACTTGACTCTCTCAGTGGAGTAGTTACTTATAGAGGAAAAACAGTATGAAGAAAAGCAGTCATTGAGAAAAATAATGCATATAAATTAGTAAAAATCTTAATGGTAAACTGTTCATTTTATGCTTCTGTGATAATTTACAATGTACATTAAGTCAAAATTTATTATTTACTATTTAGTATTGAGTTTCCCCATGTACTAATATTTAAGTGTCACGGTGATCAGGAGAAAAACACTCAATATAAGCACTGGTGATATAGCTGAGTAGTAGAGGGTTTGCATAGCATTGGTGAGACCCTGGGTTCCATCCTCAGCACAGATAAAAAAAAAAAAAAAAAAAAAAAAAAATAGTAGTTTTTCCAAGTAGGTTAGACCCGTGTTTTCGAGTCCATGACTAAAAAACAATATTCTCATTTTTTTACTTTTAATTTTTAGTAATGTTTTACTTCACGCTGACTTTATTTCGTTTATTATAAACCTTTCAATGGTTTAACTTTTGTCTGTAATGGCTTGACTCTTACAGATTTTATTTCCCATTCACTTAGCACTGTATTGTTACATTGAATCAATAGAAAAAAATTTTTTTTTTTTGTTACGGAGGATTGAACTCAGGTCCTTGCACTTACGCAGCAGGCGGCGAAACCACTGAGCTAAATCCCCGGCCCCGAAAAAATTTTTTATGGCAGCTGCTATGTAGGAGACATACATATATGAGCGCACACGGGCCCCATAACTTTGGGAAAGTGAAACTGACATACTGTACACCAAAGACCATCATCTGCCAGGTATTACGATAAAGTTTTTTGCACTTTACATGATGTCCTCCTTGAATATGGACTGCTACGTCTCCACACCCTCATCCTTGCCAACTTGCACTCTGCCTGCATAGTGATAGATTCTTGTGAATCCTCATGGCTGTTTGAATGATCCAAATATGGTTTATTGAAACACTCATTTCTTTATAGAACAGTTGTAGAGTCAGCATCCATTCATGTAGTAGATATTTATTTAACAATTGCTTACCTTAGATGAAGCTACACCAGGCGTTAATAACATATCAGTGAGTAAAATAGGAATTCCCATTCTCTTGGAACTTTCATTGTTATGGGAGAGACAAACAGTAGCCAATAAACATATGTAAATATTTTACTGTTTCATGTTACTGATAGATGCATTATCCTCTGTACTATGGAGAAAAGAATATTGTCTTCCTACTTTTAAAAAAGTTGATAAGGGTCAGAAATCACTGTCTAGAGATTACAAATAGATTGTTGGCTTAGAATTCTCAGTTTTCATTAAATATTTCAGAGCACTCAAATATAGCCATTTTATTAGAATTTATAGTTGAATAGGTAAAGAAATTGAATTTTTTTCCCCAAGCCGTCTCAATGTTCTATATTTTAACCACAGAATGCTAAAGATTTAGCTGTTTCATAGATATCTCTTCCCTCCCTGTAGGTTGCTTCTGCTTGTTCTGTAGTCTGTAGTCTGACCACTTCTGTTAGGATTATTTGAATGCTGTCTGTTCAAAGTCTAAAAGCTTACATTAGCACTGCTAAATGAAAATCTTTCAGATTGGGTCATAAAACTTTTTAACATTCATGACAGATGACTTTTCTACACACTTAAGTGGAGAACCACAAGGTAGAATATTACTATGATGGATAGATAGTTTTATAAGATTTAATTTGGAATGGAAAGGATTATTCAAAATGATCAAGTGTGAAGAAAGTCTCTTAAGATTCTTTAATGTAGCCTATCTGTCAATCATGTAGTTGTAGTAGTTGAAAGCAAATATCAGATTAAATCCACCACATCTCTCTGTATAGAAATTTTGAACTAGATAAATTTGAACTATTGAGATATGTTCTCTGTGTGTTTGGAATTGGACCAAAATTTTTGATGCAGTTTTAACTAATAGTACAGTAATTGAATAACACTAAAAAGGTGTGTAAAGACCACAATAAATTCAAATTATATTTTAGCCTCTCTTTCCCTTCACAAATGAGTACTTAAAATGTTTCTCATTCAGAAGTTAAATTATGATATAATGGTATGCTGATTTCTCTTGTGGAACCACTGGAATTTCATTTACTCCTCAACCTAAGTGTGATATTGTTTTGTGGTACACATATTTATGCATAAGCTTACAGTAGCATTTGTCCAATAATATTCTTGTTTTGACTTCTTGTTTATGGATTATATTTATACATTAGTTTTACTTTCTAAATTGTAAGCTATTTCTGATTGGTGACTCTACTTTGGGATTTCTCAACCTTGTATTATTGACATTTTGAACCAGATAGTTCTGAGGTCTTTTTGAGGGACTGTGAGAGGTAGTTTTCTGTGCATTGAAAGCTTTTAGCAACGTCTCTAGCTCCTACTTTCTAGGTACTCATTCGTCACCCACCCATACACACATTGTGTCAACCAAAAATGTCTCCCTCCATTTAACTGAGAACCAACTACTTTATTTTATACTCTTTTCATGTTGGTCAGAGAGTGATAGCAAATACCAGTACTTTACAGATTTAAGGGCTTCAGAGATTGGGTCTTTTTCCCTTTTCAGCTTATAGATCAAGCAACAGAAAGTAAATAAATGTGAGATGATTAATTTCACAAACAGAAGTTAGAGACAGAATTAGTCCTAGAATCCAAGATCACCATAATTCATCGCTTCACCTATTTCTACAATCAAGTTGTTTGAAGTGGAAAACAAATGAAGGAGAGAGCTTCATGTTTAACCTCACTTCACAAGCATTTAAGATTATAAAATTTGAAGTTACTCATGTTGTAAACAGATCTTTCCACTTGTGAAGGAATTGATCTGCCTTAAAGTCAGTTAGACTGAGTTTCAGTTTCAGCCTTGCTACCAAATTTCTGTTTCCTCTCAAACAACTTGTCAGGTATTCCTAAGTTTTATTTTTAATGTGAATTTTATTTTATGTGAATTTGCACTGTTTTTTCCTCCACAAAAAGTTGTTTGAGATACAGTTGAGGAATATTAGCCATTTGTAAAATATTGTTGCACACATTATATTTGTATTGTAGTACAGTATTTACCATATCTGTACATTGATATATCAGCACATAATTACTTAACAGTGAGATCTGGATCAAGAGTAGAAAAGAACTAGTTATGTATATCTAGCATTTAAGGATCTTGTTTATACTAGACTCAGTTAGGTTCTTTACTACATATTTTCTCACTTAAAAATCTCACCCGTAGACTTACAGTGTGAGAGGTGTCCCCAGAAGGGAAAACAGAATCAGAAATATGAAAAAACTCATCTAATTTTGCACAAATAGTAAAGGGAGAAATTAGAACCCTGATGTGGGTCTTTATGCTCTTATATCTGTAACCCAGCCTGTCTGTACTTTTTATGATGCCATCATTCCACTTTAGGGAAAGATAAGGATGGTGAAGTTTTTAGGCCTGGTTGTCAATTAAAATTTTGTAACAAATGTTGGTTAATGGTTAAGAGGCCAGGGAGTCTGGCTGGGTGATATCACCATCTTCTAGATATGATAACTGAGATCAAGGAATGACAAGGGGGCAGGCAAGATTTTCACTGTGAAGCCTATTATGAGGTCCACCTCATCACACAATGAAATGCCACCACTATATTTTCCATTGATTTTTTTTTTATTTCATTACATTTTTACATGAATTATAAAATAATTTAAATTATATGGAGGTATTACTAGTAGAGTATAAGTCCCTTCCCTATCAGTTGTATTTTTCTTTATGAGCAGTTTTTAATGGGTTTTCACTGAAGATAATAAGGACTTGTATTTACTTGCCTGTGTAATTTGGAATGGGGGCCATAAAGACTGGCTTTACTCACATAATCTCCCCAAAGTCATTTCTGCATTTTTGCTTTGAAGAATGCAATCTTGATAACCATGGTCATAGTCAGTTAGAAAATACATTACAGAATTAAGTTTTAAGTCACAGTTGGGCACAAGTAAATTGTATAATTGCTATAGATTCACATGCACATTTAGAGGTAGGACCTGAATCTTTGGAACTTGAATTTTTGTTATTCCTACTGTCAGTGGTGCCTCTAAAAAAAATAAGTGTTGGTCACTGTGCAGACCCTTTTAGTCACCCCTCTCCATATGTCTGAAGTAGAAAGTTGAGAAAGGAAGGAGAGATTCTGGAGATTATTTTTCACTGATTTACATTGTCATTGTGAATTGGGAAGCAGTGATGAGAAGCTAAAAATTAATGAAGTTCCTGAGGTAATTGTTAACAACCCAGGACTAGGAGTAGTTTCTTTGTCTCAAACTGCTATATATAAATATCCTGGAAATGAAGAAAATTGGAGAGGGAGAAATTATGTGAGTAAAATGTAGCATATTTTGCACTAGTATACTTTTGTAAATGTTTTGTATTGTATCGTATCCATTAATTGAAAGTAATTTTTCTTTCCTTGTCCTGGTTTCCTTGAGTCTGAAAAATAATATAGTATTAATTTGATCAATTATTTTATTTTCCTATTGACATTTGCTTTTACTTCTATTTCTTCTTTCATCACTTCTTTGCTACCATTGTAGCAAATATTTCTCATTTTAATGTATGTGAAGCTTTCAGAATAATATCTGAGATAATTGCAGTTATTTTAGGTTATTACAAAAGTGCAGAAATTTATGAAGTGTACATAAAAGTACTTTTTGAACATACATTGACTGTAGTATTTAAACAATTTTGCAAATGCAATTTATGTTTTTAAAATTAAAACACAATACAGTTTTCTGAATGCTCAGGAAACAGTAAAGAAAAAGATGGGCCTTTCTTTTTGCAGGGATGGGTGAGATTTGGGGAAGAAATTGTCCTGGAAATGAAGTGAAATGAAAAGTACTTTATGTACTGGTATTTTTTCCCACCAAAATATCTTTTAAAATTAATACTCAAGGAATAAATTTTTAACTATTCTTTTGACATTTATTTTTTATTTTGTCATAGTATTTTTGCAGCCTATTGGTTGTATTATTAAGTAATTATTTTGTATGAAAATGTCATGTTTTTGTCTTTTTCTGTGTGAGTTTATTTTCTTTTTTAACATTTCAAAACAACATATCTACATCAGTTTGTATAAATATGTCTTTTTTTAAAATAAAAGGCTCATTTGTTACCTAGTTTCTCCTTTTTAAAAAAATTTAGAATTATTTATTCTTTTTCTTATCAAGGCATTGCTTCAGAGTTTGGAGTTCGAGGTTATCCAACAATTAAGCTGTAAGTTGAGAGTTGTATGTTTATATGTGTATTTTTATAGTTCATCCTGGTTACATTTTACATTTATTTCTAGTAATGTTTTTGGAGGGTCAAAGATTTGAGTTCAGCCATTTTTTTTCAGGTGATCCAAGGAGAGGACTATACCTTTGTGCTTTTCTCCATATTTAAAGAGTTGTGTTGTTAATGGCTAATTCAGTAATGTGTTTAGAGTTTACTGTGGCGTGTACTGTGCAGACAAAGTTATACAGTCATAAATTATGATAGCTCTCTTATTCTTATGGGAGCTCGTGTATGTGTTCTGCTTTGTCATTGTAAAATTCTGTTTCCTAACAGATTTAACTTTTGTATAATTTGACTTATTTATTTCATTAGTGATAGGAAAAGTTAAAATTTTGGTTGTTAATTCTAATCTATAGTTGTTGAGCAAGTCTTACAGAGTGTACAAGTTGGAAGAACTGATATGATGATTCTAAAGGACTTTTTAAATAATTGTGACCTTATTGAATTTTCTCATAATTTTCACTACCCTTATTTTGGTGATAGAGTTGAGGAATTGTTTTGAACATAGTTTTTATAAGAAAAGTCATTTTTTTCAGTGTTTCTAATTCTCAAATTTCAAATTTTGAGTAATGTAAATTTATTATTTCTTGGGTTTTGTGTTAACCTCCCTCCTTCCTCTACTTTAAAAACAATGTGTGCTAAGCCTCTTTTGTGTTGAATTATTTTTTACTTTTCTGTTTAATTATAGTTATGCTTCCTGATTTTTTATTTTTATAATTTTAGTTAATTAGACACATAACTCATTGGCAGGCTTTTGGAGACTTGTCTAGGGTTTTAAAAGAGTTGTTTTTACCAATTGGTTATGGTGGATGTTGCAGCATCTGTCAAGTAATTATAATATTGTTTTGAAGTTGTATAGATTATTTACTTTTCAGTAGTATAGACATAACACAGCTATCAAATATAACATAAAATATTTTTCTGTAATTGTAATAGAAAACAGCTTATTTCTATGTATTGTGACTTGCTGATTCTGTGAAGCCAATTGCCTATATTTTACATGAGTGTGCTACCTCTGAAACTTTTCTGCATTTACTAGTTTATGTACTGTAAGTTTATGGTACAATAGAGACTCATTAACGTAAAATATTAAGGCACAAAATAATTCAAGTTCTTACCTTTTTTTTTCTTTCTAAGATTAAAGGGTGACTTGGCATATAATTACAGAGGACCACGAACTAAAGATGATATTATTGAGTTTGCTCATAGAGTATCTGGGTAAGTTTTCTTAGTAAAAACCTTTGCTATATGGTATCAATATTTGAAGGTTAGATTTTTTTTTTAATTTTTGGAGACAAGATCTCATTGTATTGTCCAGTCTGGCCTCGAACTCAGTACAAAGCCCACAACTGGCTTTTGACTCGTGATGCTTTTGCCTCCGCCTTTTGAGTGCTGAGATTAGAGGCATGGATCACCACACTCAGCTGAAAATTAAATATATTTTAATAGACCATATAGAATGCACATGTTTTATGGGCTTATCTTTATGTACTTCTTTATGAGAAAAAATAGGGTTATGTAATACAACACAAAGACATTTTAAATAGAGACTGTGTTTTGTATTGTATATTTGTTAATCTCACATTTAAATTCACTTACATAGAAGAATTTTCTCAGTGAATTTTTGATTGTTTTTTTTTGAGACAGAGCCCCCTTATGTAATTCAGTCTGGCCTTGAACTTGAGGCCATCCTCTTGATTATAGTGAGAAAAAAACAGTGAAAATTATGTTATAATCTTGGGATTATAGGCGTGTGCCACCAACCCTGGCTCCTGTGGTGAATTTTAAGACTTTTTCAAAATTTTGATTACCTATACTGTTCCCCCTTATTCATAAGAGACACCATTCCATTGGTGCCTAAAACCATGGATGGTACCAAGCCCTCTATATACTATTTTTTTATCTATACCTATGCAAATTTTGAATTTATGAATTAAGCACAATAAGGGATTAACAGTAACTATAGAATAGTTATAATAATATACTGTAATAAAAGTTATGTGAATAGTGTCTTTTTTTCTTTTTTTTTCTCAAAATATCTTCTGGTACTTACATGAAAAAAATCCATGGATTCTCTTTGGTATCCAAGTTTCCAGTATCCCTGCTCTTGTAGCTGGTGTTACTTGAACACAAGCACTGCAGTGTCTCCACAGTGGATCAGCTAACTGAGGGAGTCCCTAAGTGACTGTTGGGCAGGTAGTATGCACGGCTTGCATAGCGGGACAGTGGGATGATTCACATCCCTGGGCAGAGCGGACTGGGATGCATGTGATTTCATTACACTACTCAGAACAGTGCAGAAGGTAAAATTTATAAACTGTTTATTCTGGAATTTTCCATGTAATATTTTTGGACTATGGTTGACATGGGTAATTAAAACCATGGAAAATGGAACTGTGGAACAGAGGCATCACTGTAGTAATGTTTATTTTATTATAATTTTGTTTCTGTAGTGCCAGTTTTACATCAATTTATATTCCTTATACCCAGATTTTAGAGTTTTCAGAGAAGGCCTAGAATATTGTTGTGATAGACTTAGGATTTTCTTCCTAGCCTGTGAAGCTGGAGAATGCATTTTAGATACAGCTGAAATACTTCTTTTTTTACATATCCTCATGTTCTTTTTACTGGCTGTGATATATTCTTGCATTTTTTGCCTATTAGATAACGTAGTTAAAATCTGAGTTGAATTAAACATTTTTGAGGTTTTACTGTGAAAACAGATTTTTTCCATAAGCATTTTCTGTTGGTTTGAATGTGATTTTATTTAAATGTATATCTTACTAAGGTATAAAAAAAATCAGTGTTTATAATTATTTAACATGATTATGTGAAACTTCTTAAAGAGTATTTACCAAGTTAAGTTAATCGATGTTGGCTTTGAAGTACAGGCACTTTCTTAAAACCTTGTCAGAATATACTGACAGTCTTATGTAAGTAACCTTTAGATTAAAACAGGATGGATTTGTTGTGTGGCATGATACTGTCTCAGATTGAGAAAATTCACAGAATTAGGATCGATACTTATAAAGTTTCTGATTGTTGCTAACATAATGTTCACTTTTTTTCTCACTATTAGCACATTTCATTTTCTTTATTTGCTTTGTGAATAAGCATATGAGGAAAGGGCTAGCAGGAAGTACTTTAGTCCCCATGGTTGATATTAGTCTTTATGTTTTGATAGTTTTTAATGAATTTTAGTTCAAGCTTAGGGATTCTACTGATGTAATTAGAGGTGACACTGTTACAAATGAAATTTCAAGAGCCAGTTCTCGAGTTGCATCACTTACTGGTTAATTACTAAGTATTAAAATAGAGAAGAGTAGAGAGTGATGCAATGCATCCTGAGAATTGGAGCACTGGAATATGTTTTCCTTTGCAAAACATGTCTTGTTCTTATGCAGATTTTTTGGAGGGGAAATTTGATAATATATACCATATTTAAGACAGCCGCCTCTTTTAGTTTCCTAAATGATATTTTACAAGTGATACGTTGATAAAATTTGAGTCTTCAAATGTTTGTGTAATGAAACTCTTTGTAGTGTTGTTTTCTCTTTTTGAGATTCTTGTGCATTATCATGCTGATGTTTTCATTTTATTTTTCCCCAGAATAATTAATGACATATTTTGAAACTTGTTTTAACCTCCATAGGATACTTTAAAACTACAAAACATTCAAATTGACGATATATTATAAAAATGTTCTTAAGTACTGTATACTCCTGGGATAGCATGTCACAGTGTTTTTGTGTGAATGTTCTTTTGAAAGGGGAAAAATAATTCTCATGTGATTTATTTTTTTGGCCAAGGACTGTAAGTGGATGATAGTTCTGTTTTTATCTGTCAAAATATTGGCAATGATGATCCTCCCTACAGGGATGCATTTAGAACTCATTTATTTGGTAACTGATAGATTAAATTGTGGGTATTACATAAATTGTTAATATGTGGTATAAAAGTTATGGGTTGGAGTTTTATTAGGTTTATGTGGATTTGGTGATACATTTAAGATGCAGTTAATACATTACTAAAACTTAACTTTAGACATGATTGGCAACTACATAAGTGAAAGTAAATTTTGTATTATCCTTAGTTCATGTATGTTTATTTTCTTCTCAAACAGGGCTTTAATTCGGCCACTTCCAAGCCAGCAAATGTTTGAACATGTACAGAAGAGACATCGTGTATTTTTTGTTTACATAGGTGGAGAATCACCATTGAAAGTATGAAATAATTTTTTAATGCACAGAAACAGACATTATCATAATTTAATTTTCTGAATAGCCAAAACTTTACTAAAACTTCAAAACTTACACTCTTACCTGGAAATATTTCAGTTTGCTCAAAATATTTTTTGTTATAAATATTTGAGTATTTTTAATAAACCATTTTAGTGTATACACTCGTATTTGCTGATATGAAACGGGTCAGTAAAAAAGTGTGTAGATATTTAGTAATTCTCCTATTACTGACTTAAATTCTGTATTGCTTTTTTATCATTTTAAGTCTTTAGGGCTGCAAGCTGCAGTGTGAATGTCAACTTTTGGGGAGGGGGTATATGGGAGTGGAACACAGGGCCTCACACTTGCCAGGAAGGCGCTGTGTCACAGAGCTACCCTGGCCCTTTTTTCTTAACTTTGTGTGTGTGTGTGTGTGAGTGTGTGTGTGTGTGTGTGAACTTTTTAAAAGCAGAAGACCTTTGACTTAAATTTATTGTATACGGACACATGTATGCACACTTATCTTCCCTGTAATCATCATTCATATTCATCATTGTTAATGCAACTTTAAATTAATAAATATGAAACTACCTTGTTTAGTGAACTTAGAGTAGAATAAAAATTAGTTGCAATGGTCTTTTGCCTCAGAAAAAAAAATTATTTGGTTTGTTTACTTTTTATCTTTTTACCAAAAAGGGCACATGGTAGGTAATAAATTATAATGCTATTGATTACCCCATACTGTAGATCTGTTTAATGAATAAATTTTGGTATTTAATATTTTTAAATGATCTTTTTTTGTATCATCATAGGAGAAATACATAGATGCTGCTTCAGAATTGATTGTATATACATACTTCTTTTCTGCCTTAGAAGAAGTCATTCCTGAGGTAATACTGGATTTTAATACATGATTATATTTTTTAAAACTATTACTTGATATTTTTCTATCAGATTTATTTTTTGTGGCACCAGAAGAGTAACATGTGAACTGACTACTACTGGTATCACACTGGTTATAAATAAGCAAATATCACCAGATTTATGGTATTGAAAGATTATGATTGTGACATTAGTGATATTTTACCTTTAAAACCATAGCACTGGTGATAATGATACCTCAGACCCTTAAGTTATTTATAAATAGTGGATGGACATATGTGTATGTGTGTGTACATGGTTGTATGTGTTGCAGGTAAAGTCTTCTGTTGGGACCTCAGATTGAGATGTAGGCATTCTGGGCAAATCTTTTAAACAGGATCTCATATGTGCTATGAAGGAAAAAAATAAAAGAGGTGTCCTGATAATTGGGACATACAGGTGGGAAAACTGGTGTAGATTGATTGATTAAGAAATGCCTTTATGACAAGTAAATAGATGAACTGGGATTTACATGACAAGAAATAGCCAGGCAGAGACATATCAGAAACAGGAAACAGAAATACAAATGCCCAAGATGAGAAAACACTTGGAATATTTGAGAAGCAGAACAGTAACCTGATGTGACTAGTGCAGTCAAAGAGAGATCAGTTAACTTTTGCAATAATTTGGGAGTTTGAGTTTGGCAATTAATAAGAGAATTGAGGAGAAGCTAAAAGATTGTTGTGTTTTAAAAGATAGTATTGTCAAATTTTGATAGTTGAAGGTGAAGGAAAAGGGATGAACTGAGAATGACCTCTTTATGGTTGAACATTTGGGGGTTTGGTGGTGTTACTAATAAGCACGGGGAATATTGTAGAAGGAACTAATTGCAAAGAAAGGGAGGATCAGAAGTTTGGCTTGTTCACTTTGCTGTGGCATGGCTTACTAGGCAACTAATTGAATGCTTCAAATAAGTGTTGGATGTAGTAGTCTACAGTGAGATCAAGGCTTCTTGAATAAACTTAAACATGGGTTGCAACTTTTTAAGAAAATAAAGAGGGCCCAGAACTTGAAGACAGCAAAGAATAATGAGAAGAAATAATGAGTAAGAAAACAAGATGAGTGGAAAGCCAAAAGTATTTTAAAAGAAATGGGAAAAAATAAAATATAAAAAAAGATATAGGCAATTGTATCATATGTTTATGAAGTACTCAAAGTGAGAAAGACAAAAGTAATTGTGATGTTTGTCCACATGGAGGTTGCTGGTGGTTTTGAGATGGAAATGAGGACCAGTACTTGAAGATGTCACCTGAAAAACAGAAGTGGCAGGAAAGAGAAAGTAGAGACCACAATGTAGACTTCTCTTTAGAAAGGGGACCTGAGAAATGTGACAGTAACTCAACGGGAATCAAGGGAGCTTTTCTTTCTTTTTTTTTTTTTTAATTCCTAATCTGTATGAGTTATAAAAATGGAAAAATTTTTTCACAAATGTAAGTCCTATTATACATGTGATTCTTAAGTTTTTAATGTTTAAATATGTTATATAGACATACTTAGACTATATGCATGTAGATATTTTTATATAAATTATATTCTGAAATGATTTTAAACTCCTTTAGAAGCTTTGGACAATTTTTGTTCAACCTAAATCCATTTTGGCTTACTTGGTTTGGTCTAATAGAAGTTATTTTGCACAATATCTTAAGTTTGTGTATTTACTTTTGGCAGGGAGGGAAAGATGAACTGGAAGTAGGGCCTTGCTTGCTATCACATTGTCGAGCAGGTGCCCTAAAAGGTTATAGACCTCTGTTAGGAAATGCCAACATATAAGTAATCCTTAAAGTGGACTACATCTAGAACTTCTAGTACTGTATCTTCCCATATCCATTGTACTGCATTTTAATATTAGAAATGAGACTTTATGTTGGACCAACCCTCATCTGCAAAGCCTTGCAAGCAGTTTTACTTGAAGTACATCTGAAGTTTGCCCAGGTTGTAGTGCTGACACTGTCTTAATTTAAGACATCACAGGTCCATTAGCTTTACGACTTTGTTTGTGGAAACTCCAGTAGGTTTAGTAAGAGGGTGTAAGGGTGAATCAGGACACTTTCTGGCTTCAGAATACTTAAAAGATGACTGGAGAAGAATGATATATAGACAAATCTAAGATAGTTTAAAGGAACACAAGAGAGAAGCAAGAAAAGGAAAGATTGTGAATGTTGTAGAGCTATGTGTCTCCACGTTTTCAGACTTTTAATGGTATTCTATGAAAGACTATGAAAAATATCTAGGATATTTTTGAGAGACATACTGAACATTGAAAAATATTTCCCAGGCATCATTGTGGATGAGTTGACAAGAGCCGGTAAATAGAGGCATGCTTGATCATAGAGCCTTACTAAGGGCTTTCTGACTGCCACGGTTCTTTTCATGGTGATACATCATTGTTTAGTAGTAATATAATGAAATAACTTTGTATATTCTTCTATGTCCTGAGATGTGCCTGCTTCCCTTTATTTGTTATTTTCATTATTCCCGTACCCATGTAATAATTTTTAGTGGCTTACCCAAGGCCAAGTGGTTTGTCTTCTGATACGATACTAATTATAATCTTACTCTTTTGAATTAAGTATAACATGGCTATAAGAAACAGGTGCTTTCTGAATAAATCCCTTACTACTAACGACCATTGTTGTTTAAAAAGCAGTTTATAATTTAAACAGTGCTCTCCCTTATATAAAATAACACAGCTGCCCTCTGAGTTAAGTGGGCTCAGCATCCTCATTTCACAGAGGAGGAAGCATACTCCCTTAGGTAAAGTGTTTGACTCTATCACACAGCTAGTGAGGCGTAGGAAGGGTCAGCCCTAGGAATGCCAATTGACACATTAGCTTTGATGTTCTCCCTCCAGAGTGCCTTCATCTTTTACTTCCCATAATGTTATCTTTGAGTCTGTTAGCAGCTCTAAAAATAATCCCTGGTTTTTGCCATGGCAAATAGGACGTTGTTCATAGGGGTATATAAAGGCATTTAGATCCAATCTTTAGGATTTTCTGTACTCTTTTTAACTATTAGTAAGCTTTTTTTCTTTTGTTATTGTTAGGGTGTGTTTGGATATCTTTCAATACTTTTAAAATCATAGCTACCAATTAAAATTTAAACTGTTGATGTTTTGCAGTATGTGACACTTAAAGAGATGCCTGCTGTGCTTGTTTTCAAAGATGAAACTTACTTTGTTTATGATGGTAAGTTCCACAGTTTTAATTCCTATAAAACATTTTAAAATTAATATCTATCTATTATAGAAGGAGTTGATAAAAGATTTAGTAAGTGCTACTACTGCTTGTCTACTACTGCTTATATTTCTCTTCACTTCAATGACTGAGATTTTATTTTGACCTTTCAATTTTAGTTTTTCCATCTAGTATACTTTTATTCTGAGTTTTGCTTATAATAAGGTTTGGGTTTTTGGTCCAAATATTTGCCTTTTTGAGATGTAATCTGTATGTGATTTATACATTGTCTTAAAATATTCAGAATTAATTTTTTAACAAATTGACATTTCACACACCCAAGATGATGAAAAAAACACCTTCAGTAGTGTGAGGTCCATGTACCTTTCTCTGGTTGCATCTCTCTCTTTTGTTTTTGCTACCGGAGATCGAACTCAGATCCTTATGCTTGCGCAGCAGGTGGCGAAACCACTGAGCTAAATCCCAGGCCTCTGGTTGCATCTCTTTATCCCTGTCACAACCAGTTAGTTCATTGAAACAAGTACTTGACCTTTTTAAAATTTTTATTTTGATAACAAATGTATATCATAAAGGGAATAACATAATAAAAGCCTATATGTCTTATCACAAAGATTAAGGAGTAACTAAGATCTTAACCATATTTTCTTCTGCACTTTTTTGAAATATTTTAAAGCAAATCCCATAGAATTTCACCACTACTAGTATGTGTTTTAGAACTCTTCAAAAGGATGGACTTTACTTTTTAGATAACTGTGACCTACTTTAACACCTAAGGTAATTAACAACTCCCTAACATCTTCAAATACCTACTCTTCTGGTTCCCAAAATGTACCCCAGGGCAGTACAGAAAAGTTACAGGGACACCAGCAGATACTTTAAGTTTCAGAGGAAACAGTGAAACTTGACATCTCTTGGAAACCACACAGCCACTCAAAGGTGAGAGTGTCTTAGTAACATTTGAAGTTACAAGTTAGTGAAAAATTCAACTTCTCATTCTTACTAGCCAGTGATAAGGCTTATTGTTAATACTTTGGAGAGTGTAGATGAGGAACATTCCATTCACTTCAGGAATATCCTAGAGTACAGTTCTTTTTCTCCTTGAATTCCATATAATAGAAAGGAAACAGGAACTAGTTGAGAGCCATTTATTTTGAATTACTTAAATCAAATGAACAAAAGAACATTTGATTGCTTTGATTTAGTATTTTGATTGTTTTATTTTAGTAGAAGGAGCGTTTTATTTATTTTGACAGTTGTAAAACTTAAGCATTTCCAATCTTTATGTTTAAATATTTGAACTGAAGTTAATTTCATGCTATGGATTAGTTAACTACATTTTATACTCATTATATAGTGGGTGTACTGTATACTTCACATTGTCATTTTTTTCTCACAGTAATCTGGGTGAGAAATAATAAGGCAGATAGATAAATGCTGTAAAGGAGATAACTGAAAATGTTAGATAAGGAGTCATGAATAATAAAATATCGGGCTTACTCATTTGTTCATTTCGGTGTTCATTCACTGATTGTTGAATATCTATATTAGACATTGATCTCAAGATCTTAGAAGTATTTGTGTGTATAAAAGTAAGGAAAATAATCCATCTATTCTATCCTGCTGCTCTTTAATTACCATATTCCTTATATGATAAGCATTTAGTATATATTATCAATCATTGAAATGATCCTTTTAGATCTGGATTCTTACTGTTTTATGAAAAAAAAAAAAGGAATGAAGACCTTGTTTTCAAGTTATACTCCCACCTTATTATGAGTTTAACAACTGAAGAGAGCCACTTTGTTTTGTTTTTTTTTGAGAAAAACCTAAACACATCCATTTAGATTTAAGTGCTTTCTTTGATCCTGCCTTGAAAGTTCCCCCTCATCTCCATGTTTCAAGTGTGGTTTCTAGTGCTTGAGACAGGAGTAAAATGTAAGATTCTTTAGTTATTTTAAGGACCAGCTTTTCTAACATGCAGTAGACAGTATTTAGAGGCTGATTGGCATTTTCATATACTAGAGGCTTTACCTTGAATGTTTATTTTAACACTTAAATTGTTAATAATTTTGGAAGCACAATTGGCTAAAAGCACAGGATGGTAGAGATAGTATATTTTCTACTGAGTTTCAAGTTTGTCACTTGGTGTAATCTTTAGAGAATTTGGTTTTGACATGTTGTGAATATTGTAGCCCAGAAATCAATTTAGTCTAGTTTTATGTTTATTTTTCTAATTGGAAAGTCAAAACGCATAAATACTTTTAGATTTGCTTTGCATTACATTACTGATTTTATAGGCTTGATAACTTGAAAATGTTTTGTTTAGCATTACAAGTGACAGAAAAATCATGTCTTTTGAAAAATCAGGATTTGTTCAGTGTATGTACCAATTCCCCAGAATGACTGGAATCACTGTATACTGTAAACACGTACTAATAAGAAATGAAGAGGTCAATGCGATCCAGTCTTCAACCAGACATATCTCTAGTCTTTAAAGACATTCACTTTCCATTGGCTTCTTTTCATGGAACCTGTTAATTTTTAAAAATTATTTTAGCATTATATTTCTAATCAAGATACTTCTTTTAAATACTGCATTTTCTGTGTGATTAGCAGAGGAAATGTTTGATTTTGAAAAAAGCTAATGTACTATGGCTTTATATGTGTGATTAAGTTGTACATAGGAGAAAAAGTTATAAACTGTCTTAGTTATTTTCTCATTTCTGGACAAATACCCGACAACCTACAAGTTAAAGGAAGGGTTTTATTTTGGCTCACAGTTTGTGCAAGTTTCAGTCTGTAGCTGGCTGACTCCAAGGTAGGGCAGCATGACAAAGGGACTTGATGGAGGAGTTCCAGGTTGAGGTGGCATGTCACATATGAACCAGAGAGCTATCAAAAGAGGAAGAAGGGATGTAGCCCCTTCCAAGCCACACCCCAGCGACCCAACTCCTCTAACCAGTTTCGCCTCCCAAATCACAGTTAGCTATAAACTCATCAGTGGGCCAATCCATTGATAAGTGTCATGGCCCCACGATCCAGTCACCTTCCAGAGCCCTACCTATGAGTGCATGAGGCTTTGGGGATACATGTAGATTTAAAGCAGAACATAAACTAAGAAAAAAGTGTCATAAGGTAGAGAAAAGTAAAGATATTGTAATAAATATTACCCATAGTACCATTATCCAGGTAAAACCATCAATCTGGTTTAGCTGTTATTTTACGATTAGCTATTATTTCATTATTTTGTCACTACCTTTTCATACTAATTTTCACAAAGTTATAGTCATATTATAATATTGATTGTATTACAATTTAATTATTTCTAACAATTTTTTAAAAATTTGTAAATCATCTTTCTGAACTTGTGCCAAAATCTGCTTTTTCTTACTTAGCACATTTCAGTTATTTTCTTTCAAATTGTTTTTTGCTATTTTTAATGATGTTATAGTGAAGATTTGCTTTACACAGTAATTCTTACGTATATCTGTTTATTTGCTTTATTGGGACATCATGGCAATTTTGTGTTGAAGGAGCATACTAAAGGGTGTACAAAACTCGTCTATTCTTTAGAAGTATTTCTGTTGAATTATTAATTTTAATTTTATGAGTCTTATTATATTAAATAATAAGTACTTAACAGGAAAAAAATCAAAAAATAAAATAAAAAATAAACAGAAAAAATCAAAAAGTATTAAATTTTTAATACTGTTTATGAAAAAGCATCTTAATTTTCAACATTGGCTGTTTTGGGGTTTGCAAAGTCTAAAAAATAACAACAAATAAATTCCTACATGAACTACAATGAAAGTACTAATAGAACTGTATAACAAAAAAAGTCTTTACTTCAGTTATCACGCCTAAGGCACAAGTCAGCAGCACATTCCATACACACTTATGATTTACACTGATAGCACATGTCCTTTGCTTTCTTGTCTTTTATGTAGAACATACTTAACATCTCACTGGTCTTGCTGTTTTGTCAGGAGGCTCTTATGATATTACACAATATGTAGTTAATAGGAACATAAAATATCCATAAAAATAAAATATTAAATTCTTAATACTTATTGTGTGTTTCAAATAAACATCACCATTTTCACATTGACTGTGTACTTGGTTACAGAAGCTAAAAGATAACACCAGAAATGAATACCTACGTGATCTACAATGTAAATACAAATAAAAGTCCACCACAGAAATAATCTTTACTTCAACTGTCACACCCAAGGCAGTCTTCACACATGAAAACTGCATGTTCCATGCACAAGTATCATCCACACTTATAGCACATATGTTCTTTTTTCCTGTCTTTTTTTGTAGGGCACAACTGACAACTTTTTAGTTTTCCTATCGCAGTAGGTCTTTGTGATGTTGCACCTATTCACCTGTGAGCTCACCAATGTGACCCACATTTTTTTAGCATAGTTCTCTGGCCAAAAACATTTTGTTTTTCCTCTGTTGTGAATGATCTCTTATGAGTTCCATTCCCAATCCCCTAAGAAAAATTTTCCATGGTGTTTTGTACTTGTAATTTTCTGTGTAAACTATCAAACATTTCATGCCACACATGTTAAGGATTGAGTAAAACACAATCATTGGCCAATGCTTTGTTTCAAATAACATCATAGTTTTTGCATAACTCATCAACAACATCTATTCCACTTTTGGTTTTGTTGCAAAAGTTACCATCTCAGCCTTCAGTTTTGTCAAGATTTCTCTGTCAATTTTTCCATCATGGTGCAGTGTTGCCATCAGCAGTACCTGTTTGGTTTTTTTGTGTGTGTCGTTTACGAGGCCAGTGTTATATCTTTCTGAAATCCAATGATTGTACTATACAGTTCTCTGTTTTGAAATTTCATTGGTGACATTTCATTTGGAATTTCTGCTTCGTTCTTGCGTGTAGTTCCTACCTGGTCAACTTATGGTGTGTTTGCAAATATAACATTAATTGGAAACTGGCAAACCAATTGTCGAATGTCACATTCTGATTAGTTTAGGAGATGGGAGCAACAAGTCTCTTCACGACATCATTTGATTCATTGCTATACTAATAAAGACCTGTGGCTGAATTTGAGGATAAATTTCTCACTTGAAAGTATATGTCTTTGGGGCCGGGGATTTAACTCAGTGGTTCCACTGGCTGCCTCACAAGCGCAGAGTCCTGAGTTTGATCCCTGGTACCAAAACAAAAAAGTATTTTGAAGGGTTTTTTGGCATATACTGCCTAAAGCTTCAGCAACCAGGGTTTTCATATGCCATTGTACTGAATTGGGCTACTTTTACCAGAAAAATCAAAAGAAAACTTTAAAAAAATAAATCCTAAATGCAAGAAATTCAACAATGACCATTTCATGGATAAAACTTACCTGTTACTGCTTTGGATCTCCTGTACACACCTTGCTGTTTGTCTGCCAAGTGGATGTATGCTCAGATAGGTTCCTGCTGTCCCCAGGCACACTTGTGAGCCACTCTTGGATTCCATTATGGCAAATTAGATGTTTGCAGAACAGAAGAATGATAGGGGTGTATTTTACCTGCCGTGAAGCTCAGGGATAGATACGCAATGCACAGAGCATTATGTGGGTAAAAATTTCGATTTGACACTTGCACAGGTGTACACATCTTGCTCTTTGTCATACCAAGTAGGTAAACACAAGGATTACTTTCTGTATCCCTCAGGTGCAGCTACTGAGGCACATAGCCAGCTATCATTATGCTAAAGTACATAATTTCATTAGAAAAGTGTGATGGTAACCCACAATAATGCCCTTAATTAAAATAAACTTTAAAATTAAAATGTTTTATTTTGAGGATTTAAGATTATTACCCTGTATTAGGTATTTTATATATATTGTCATGTTAAAATATAACCCTCTTAAAGTCATATCTTTCATCTGATATGATAAATCTGATAATCATTTTACAGTCCTAATTTATTCACTTTGTTTTGTTTTTAAGAGTATGAAGATGGCGATCTGTCATCATGGATCAGTAGGGAAAGGTTTCAGAATTATCTTACTATGGATGGCTTCCTCTTATATGAACTTGGAGACACAGGTAACGAGCCTATGTACAACACCCAATACTTTACAGAATTTTCCTTTGATTACTTAAATCTGTTTCTGTAGGAAATGGATCTTAAGCTTTTATTTCATTATTAAAGGAGACCTGAATTCTAGTTGTTCTTTATAAGAATAGAGAATATTATTACCAAAAAAATATATCCCTGTATATGGGTCAAAGCTTAGCTGAAGAGAGAATTTACAAATAGAACTGATGATGAGAAGGAAGGCAAGGCACCTCGATAATAAATGAGAAAAAATTGTCCACCAAGAAACTATACGCTGGTGGCTGATTTTGTAATAGGAATTGAAATTATTCAGCTTCTCACAACCTAAGGCCTGTTTTTCCTTGGGGGGTGAATTGAATCGATTGGTAGTTTCTTAAAGTTACATGATTAAAAATGTGGATATGAATATGAATGTAAAAGTAGAAGGTATAAGAAGTCAATTACATGGTTTCATTCATGCAGATAGCAAAAGTTATATCAGTGGGGGTGAACTTATGCTGCAGCAGGCATGAATAGCCTCTCTGTCCTCAGGCAGCAACAGCTGAGCATCAGATAACAGTTGTTTTCTCTAAATTAAAACTTCAGAATTCAAGTTTAATTACAGTATTGGTCTTTCAGATAAATGAGTTTGAGGCTGCAGTTTAGGCAGTCTCTGAAAGGTTTGCCATCACTGTTATATAAGCTAAGTTTTAGGAGGAAGTTTTATAAATATAGAGCAAAATCCTGATTATTATTGCCATGTTTATTTCCCTTTACAATGTTATAAGTAGAATGGATGTATAGTTTTAGAGTAGAGGAAGGAAAACTACAAACTCTAGAGTTTTATGACAATTAATGAACATAGGGTTTCCTCTTCATAATTCTCTGCTTTCAAAACTTGTAGCATATGCAGATTAGAAATGTTCCTACATGTTTTCCTATTACTAAGAATTCTATCTTCGGCTTGCATTTGTTCTGGTTCCTGAGCCTGCTTTTGGCATTCTATGTCTGATGAGCTGAGTTGTTGTTCTCTAGTGGAAGTTGCCATGGTACTGTCAATGATTATGGAATTATTTTCTGATTATTTAAGGAAAGAAAGAAAAATGTAAGAACATACAAGTTTTTTCTTTAATACATAACCATAGGAGATGGCGTAGCATCAACATAATTGAACTAGTCATCTTAGGCAACACTCAGTTTCTTTTCCCAGATTAATTTGATATCAGAAATTTACTGTTGCAGTATTCCTTTGGTGTCTGACATAATTGCTGGTAGTACCCGTGGCTGTGCCCCTGCTTATTGCAAACCTGTGCCCTTAAGCAAGTATCACAGTGTTCTTCCAGCTCTCTGTGGCTTCACACGTAGTAACTTATCAGCAGCTTTGTGAGTATAGATCCTTGTGTGCTGTGACTGCTGCTTAAGTATCCATCCTCATTTCTCTCTGATCTCTCCCCTACATTCTCCCTTTTCCAGCCACACTGACCATCAAGTTGTTTAAAATGGCTGTACCACTTGTACTAAAGCACCTTTGTATATTTTAGTTTTGCTTAGAAGATGTTTTAAATTTATTTTCATCTGTTAAACTCAGACCAAATAATGATTCCTTAGGCAAATCTTCACCAACACCTTCAAACTACATTAACTTACTCTACTTACTCTTTTATAGCAACATATTCCTTTCTTTTTCATTTTTTATTAGTACATGTTTACAGTACATGCAGTTTCCAATCTTGGGGAGTAGGTGCATGTACATAATACAGCTTATTTTTTAAATTCCTTTCCTCTTCCCTCCCTTCTCCCTTCCCTCCTCTAAATCCCTTTTTCCATGTATCTTTCAGAACTCTTCTTAGTTTTAACTTAACTCGTATGTGGTACAAATTAGACTGCATTCCCAAGTGAAGAGCTGGATCTACATTTACTCATGACTTTGTCTCTGTAACTGGCCCAGTGTGTGCCATATTATTTGGCACTCAGTAATTGTTAAATTGGTATGTAAAAACTGTGCCTGTGTTTCTTGAAATCCTGTAACCCCTGGGAAGATGCTCTATGTGTTGTTATTCTGGAAAAAAACAAGAACAACTCACGAGTCACTTGAAAATTGAATAAGCACATAATAAAAACTAAACTGAATAGTGTATGAAATATTTTAGGAGGGAAAATAATCATTGCAAACTTGTTGTTTTCACCAGAGGATTAAAAGTAGAGTCAGGATTGTGCAGAATTTAGAGATGTATTAATAAGCAGGATAGAATTTGAGGAAGCACCATTACAATGTGGGGATGCTGGTGAAAGATAGTTAATTTAATCCTACATTTTTGTACCTATTCTGAGCCAGGTATCCCATATTATTGTTCATATAATCTCATTTAGCTGTCCTCATAACTCTATGAAATAGTTATTCATTTCGTAAAATAAATTGGAGTTTACTGAGGTTAAGTTACATAGCTAATAAATGATGGTGCTTCACTGTTCTCCAAGGGTTGGGTTCAGTTCCTAGAATATAACATGCATCATCTGGCTTTCTGACCCCACATAACTATTTTGCTTGTTCCATTATGCTACTTCCCAACAGCATTTCAGAAGTGCATGATTTGTGTTCTATTTAGGGTAAAGGAGGTGTGAGTTTTAATTCTTACTAGTTGTGGTTTTAATTTTAACAAAGTACTTATCTAAGTGAATTTGTGAGTTGTTTGAAAATAAAAAATTGTTATAATTTACTTTTATTTGTGTATTGGGGTGGAAGATGGGAGGAATTATCACTTGCGCATGACTAATTCACTGATTCACTCTACAAATGTATAGTATAATGTCTTCATTTAAATAAGTAGAAATGAGTAGGATAACTGGCAATAAATTCCAGAAACTTAAAATTTTTCCTGGTTCACAACAAAACTGGTAGTAGAAAAGTTTATATAATGAGGTTATTGAATTTAGATGTCATTCTTAATTTCAGGAAAGCTTGTGGCTATCGCAGTTATTGATGAGAAAAATACATCCATTGAACATACCAGGTATAGTTCCCTTGAAATAGTTTTAAAGTTAAATATTGTTCAATTCAGACTTTACGTGACTAAATAAACTTTTTTAAAAATTTTATTGGTACATTTTAGGTATACAGTATAATGACATTCATCATTGGAAATTTGCACCTGTACATAATCCATCTTGGTTCTTATTTTTTCCCGATTCCCCTACTCACCCTTCAACACTTCCAACCCTCCTTATCTACAAAGACTTTGTTTCCATTTTTTTCTTTTTCTGCTATTAATTCCATTCCCTTCTTTGTTTTCCCCTACCCCTTCCATTTACTCTTCCCTTTTGCACATTTTCTTCCTATTTCACATTATCTATTAATACCTTTTAGTCCTTATTTATGCTTTCAGTTTCTCACACTAGAGACACTATTTGGTATTTACACATTTGTCCTATTTAATTAAGAGTATCACCTCAAAGTGCATCCATTTAGCTATAAATGTCTCTAGTTTCTCATTCTTTATGGCTGAGTAATACTCCATTTTACAAAAAAAACCCTACATTTTCTTTATTCAGTCTCCAGTTGATGGGGATTGTTTCCAAGTTTTAGCTATTACAAATTGTGCTGCTATGAACATGAGTGCACATATATCACTGTGGCATGATTCTTTTAATGCCTTGGGGAAGACACTCACCAGGGGAATAGCTGGGTCAAGTGAGATTTCCATTCCTACTTCTTTGAGGTATCTCCATACTGATTTCCACAGTGGTTGCACCAGTCTACACTCCCAACACCAGTGGAATAGGGTTCCTCTTTCCCCACATCCCCGCCATCATTTCTTATTTGTTGATTTCATGATGGCAGCCATTCTTTCTGGGGTGAGGTAGAATATCAGCCTTGTCATTTGGATCTCTCAAATGACCAGTGAAGTTGAACATTTTTTCATATGTTTATTTACTATTTCCACTTCTTTGCCTGAGAAATGTCTGTTTATTTCAGTTGCCCATTTTTGGATTGGGTCTATAAATTTGGGAGGTCTAATTTTTTTAAGTTCTTTATAGATTCGAGATAGTAGACCTTTGTCTGAGGAACAGCAGGTGAAAATTTTTTCCTACATTGTGGGTTGTCTCTTCACACTGCTGGTGGTTTCTCTTGCTGTGCAGAAGCCTTTGAATAAGAAGAGATCCCACTTGTTGATTATTTGTGCTAGTTTAGGGGCAACTGAGGTTTTGTTCATAAAATCTTTTCCTACACACGGTGTCTTCAAGAGTTCTACCTAACCTCTGTTACAGCCGGTTCAGAGTTTCTGTTTTAATATTTAGAACTTTAATCCATTTCGATTTTATGGTAGTGCATGGTAAGAAATATAGGTCTAGTTTTAGTCTTTGGCAAGTTGAAACCCAATTTCTCCATCACCATTTATTAAAGAGGCTATCTTTCCTCTAGTGAGGATTTTTGGCTTCTTTGTCGAAGATGAGGTGGCTGAGTATGTCTGGAGTTGTTTCTGCATCTTCTCATCTGTTCCACTGGTCCTCAGGCCTATTTCTTTGCCAGTACCATGCTGTTTTTATCACAGTAGCTTTGTAGTATAGTTTCAAGTTTGGAGTTGTTATACCACCTTCCATGTCTCTGTTGCCTAGAATTGCTTTTGCTATTCTGGGTCTCTTCTTGTTCCAAATGAATTTTTGGATTGTTTTCTCCAGATCCGTGAAGTATGCTGCTGGAATTGCAATTGGGATTGCATTGAATCTATATAGCAGTTTTGGAAGTATGGCCATTTTTACTGTGTTGGTTCTTCCTACCCGGGAGCAAGGGACATCTTTCCATTTTATGATATCGTCTTCAATCTCTCTTTTCAGAGTGCTATAGTTTTCAGAGAAGATGTCTTTGATTTCTTTTGTTAGGTTGATTCCTAGATATATCAGTTTTTTGCATGTTATTGTGAAATGAATTGTTTGCCCTATTTCTCTCAGTGAGTCTGTTGTTCATATAGAGGAAACCTGTTGATATTTGTGTGTTGACCTTGTATCCAGCTACTTTACTAAATTTGGTCATTAAGTCTAGAAGACTTTTGGTGGGAGTTCTTGGGGTCTTCTACATAGAGTATCATGTCATTTGCAAATAATGACAATTTGATTTCTTTATTTCCTATCTTTATTCCATTTATTTCTTTCTCTTGTCTAATTGTTGTGGCTAATTTTTCCAAAACTAGATTGAGCAGGAGTGGTGATAGTGGACATCCTTGTCTTGTTCCTGATTTTAGTGTGAAGGATTTCAGTTTTTGACCATTTAGTATGATGTTGGCTATTGGCTTTTCATAGATGGCTTTCATCAGATTGAGGTAGAGACTGTCTATTCCAATGTTCTGTAGGGTTTTTTTTTTTATCATAAATGCATGTTGGATTTAGTCAAGTACTTTTTCTGCATCTACTGAGATGATCATATGGTTTTTGTCCTTGGCTCTGTTGATATAGTATATTACATTGATTGATTTGCATATCTTGAACCTTCCCTGCATGCCTGGGATGAATTCTACTTGGTCAGGGTGTATGATCTTCTTGATGATCTTCTGCATTCTATTTGCCAGTATCTTAGTAAGGATTTTTGCATCTACGTTCATTAGTAAGGTTGGCCTATAGTTCTCTTTCTGGGTTTGGTCTTTGTCTGCTTTGGAGATCAAGGTGATGCTTGCTTCCAGGAATGAATTTGGGAGTATTGCCTCCCTTTCAATTTCATTGAAGAGTTTAAACAGTAGTGGCATTAGTTCCTCTAAATGTCATGGAGAATTCAGCAGTGAAGCCATCAGGACGTGAGCTTTTCTTAGTTGGTAAGTTTTGAATTATTCAGTTTCATTGGATGATATTGGGTTGTTTAGAATTTTTAGGTCTTCTTTGTTCAACTTTGGTAATTCATACATATCTAGGAATCTGTCCATTTCTTCTGTGTTTTCCACCTTATTGGAGTATAGGTTCTGGAAGTAGGTATTGATGATCCTCTGGATTTCTGCTGGGTCTGTTGTAATTTCACCCTTTTCATTCCTAATTGCATGGATTTGGGCCTTTTTTTTTTTTCTGATAAAGTTGGCTAAGGGTTTGTCAATTTTGTTGATTCTTTCAAAGAACCAACTCTTGGCTTTATTGATTTTTTGTATCATTCTCTTAGTCTCCATTGCATTGATTTCTGCTGTGATCTTTATATTTTCCTCCCTTGTATGAGCTTTGGGTTTGTCCTGCTCTTCTTTTTTCTAGAAGCTTGAGGTTCAGCATCAGGTTGTTTAATTGGATTGCTCTGTTTTCCTAATATGAGTATTCACTGCTATGAATTTCCCTCTTAAGACTGCTTTCATTGTGTCCCATAGATTCTGCTATGTTGTATTGTCATTGTCATTTAATTGTAGGAACTGTCTGATTTCTTCTTTAATTTCCTCTGTGACCCATTGGTTATTCAGAAGTGTGTTGTTCAATTTCCATGTGTTTATGAAATTCTGGCGGTTTCTTTTGCTGTTGATCTCCAATTTCCTCGCAGTATGGTCTGATAATATACAGAGGATAACTTTGATTCCTTTGCACTTATATAAACATGTACTATGAGTGAGTATGTGGTCTATTTTGGAGATAGACCTGTGTGCAGTTTAAAAGACTATATTCTGATTTTTTGGTGTGGAACACTCTGTAAACATCTGTTAAATTCATTTGTTCAGGAATTTGATTGAATTCTAGTATTTTGTTGCTCATTTTTTTTTGTCTAGTTGATCTGTTTGTGACAGTGGGATATTAAGGTCCCCCACTATGGTTTTGTTAGTGCTTATTTTATTTTTCTTGTCCAGTTCTATTTGTTTTCTATAGTTTGGCGCACTAGTGTTTGGTACATATATGTTTATGACTGTCATCTCTTCCTCTTGGATTGTTCCCTTTACAAGGATATAGTGTCCTTCTTTGTCTCTCTTAATCAGTGCTGGTTTGAAATCCAGTTGATCTGCAAAGAAAATAGCTACTCTTGTTTTGGGGGGGTTCCTGTTAATGGATTATTGTTTCCTACCCTTTACCTTTCAGTCTATGAGTTTCTTTTTGAATTAAGTGTGTTTCTTGTATGCAGCATATGTTTGGATCTTGCTTCTTAACCCCTTCTGACAGTCTCTTTCTTTTGACTGGTGAATTGAGACCATTAACATTGATGGTTATAACTAATAGGTATTGACTTATCATTGTCATGACTCTTTTTGTTGCATTCTCCCCTTTTGTCTTTAATTTCTTGTCATGCCTGATTTATTCATTCTGCTGGGCTTCCTGGGATTGTAATCCTCATCATCCCTTCCTAGGATGTTGTGTAAAATTTTTTGGAGTGCCAGTTTGGTATTCATGAAGTTCCTACAGTGCTCTTTGTCGTGAAAGTGTCTTATTTCTCCATCAATTTTGAAAGATCATTTTCCAGAGTACATTATTTTGTGTTGGAGGCTAATTTCCTTTAGGGCTTGGAATACGTCACTCCAAGCTCTGCTTGCCTTGAGGGTTTGCGTTGAGAAGTCTCCTGTGATTCTGATGGGGTTTCCTTTGTATGTGTTTCTTTTTTCTAACTGCTTGTAGAACTTTGTTCTTCTGTTGGGTTTCTGGAATCTTAACTATTATATGCCTATGTGTAGATTTTTTTTGATCAAGGCTAGTTAGAGTCCCATATGCCTCACTTATCTGTATGTCAAGTTCTTTTCCCCTGCTTGTGAAGCTTTCTGCCATCACTTCTGTGAAGAGTTTTTTTGTGTCATCTGCACTTTCTCCTGTTTCTTCGTTGACTCCAGTCTTATATTATTCTTCTTTGCATCGTCTAGCAGCTGCTGGGTTGATTTCTCATGGTCCCTTACAATTTTCAAGCAATTTTTCTTTTCCTGGTCACTAATTACAATCTTATCTTCTATATCTGAAATTCTGTCCTCACATTGGCTCATTCTGCTGCGTAAACTTTCCATGGAATTTTTAATCTCCTGGAAATCTGTTTGCATCTGTTTTATGGATTCCATTTGTTTCCCATGTTGGGATTCCATCATGTTCCTCAGCTCCTGTATTTCTTTATCTGTGTCCTCTCTAGATTTTTTAATCATGTCTTGCGCTATGGGCACAATCTCTGCTGTTATCTGAGACACTATTTCTGATTTCATTTTTTCTCGATCCTCAAAGTTTCCAGTTCAGGGAGTCCAGGTGGTTGACTATCAGATTCTTCCATCTCTTTTCCCATTGGGGTTGCTTTTGGAGATCTAAAAGTCTGGTTTTGAGACTTGTTTAAGTTTCTTCTCATTTCATTGGTGGTGGTGGGGGGGGTGTGCTGCTGGTGCCTTTGCAGCTCACCTCTTTGGCACTGGACGCAGTGGTATGACCGCTCGGAAGGTTCACGTATGGCTGGGGGCAGCTCTGCTCCTTGGCACTGGGGGCTGTGGTGTGGCAGCCTGGAATGTTCACCTGCTCTGGCCTGAGAGCAGCTCTGCTCCTCCGACTGTAAGTAAACTTGATGTGGTGTCTTTTCCTACAGCACTTAGATAAGATAGCATGTATCATAACCAAATAATTCTGTTATTTCAAGTGAAGAATTTAAGTATTTATGTGTTTATTCTACAGATTAAAGTCAATTATTCAAGAAGTGGCTAAAGATTACAGAGACCACTTTCATAAGTATGTGCTTACATTCTGGAAGATTATTTTTGTTGTTGTTGTTATATTTTATAATAAAGCAAATGTAGTATTTGTTGTGTATCCTTAATCTGAAATTCAGAATGCTCTTAAATCTAAATCTTTTTGAGCTCTGACATGACATGAATACATGCTTCCACAGCTGACCTCATGTGGCAGGTACCAGTCAAAACACAGGCACACTTAAAATATTGTATGAAGTGATCTTCAAACTATGTGTATTAGGTGTTTATATTTCAGATAAGAGATGCTCAGTATGTATTTCATGTTCTGAAAGGTGAATCAAGGAAATGAAGTACATGTTGGTGTCTTGCAGTCTATCATGAATTATCTGGGTCTTGAAGTTCAGAGAAAAAAATAATACACTTTTATCTATAATTTGTATCATTCCTCATTCCTGCTTCTTGATAGGATTCCAGACAAGTTTTATAAAAAAATTTTATTCAGAAATTTTCAGATTAAGTTAAATGAGGATCAGAAGTCAGAGATAAATGTTTGTAATGAGAACTCAAAGAATAACTAAATATAAAAATAACATTAGAAAGCCTGGGATTTAGCTCAGTGATACTACGCCTGCCTCCCAAGTGGAAGGTCGTGAGTTCAATCCTCGGTACCAAATAAATAAATAAATAAATAAATACTTTTGCTGTATGCTAAAGCATTTTTAGTTGCTGTCAGGAAGGACAGTTGTATATGTTTGTTATATTGTTTAATTATTATCTTATTGCAAATCTTCTAAGGAAAGGTCAGTGTGCAGTTGTCATGATATACAGTGTGTGACCTTTTTTGAGTAATCCTATTTTTTAATAAATGGGTAGTTGTCCTTAAGCATGTTTCTAATGTAAAAGCTTCTATTTCCCTGCATTATAAACATTTGTAAATGAAGTAGAACTGAGGATTTGTTAATACTGCACATGTGTATTTTTATCTCTTAAAGCCAGTAGAGTTCACACTCTTCTCTATTGTTATATATTTTATGTAATTTACATGTTAAGTGCTTATGAACTTACCAAGCCCTGAAGTTCAGTTTGTTGTATTATTTACCTTTTTTAAAACTTAATGTTGTCCTCTTCCCTCCCTTGCCCTACCATGATTTGTTAGGGATTTTCAGTTTGGCCATATGGATGGAAATGACTACATAAATACCTTGCTGATGGAGTAAGTAAAGTCCTGAATTATTTTGCTATCAACTTTTATCAATTTTTCTGAAAGATGGACAGAAGCATTAAATAGTGGGTATATTCTGTGGCATACATTTTTCCCTAAATATTTTACTTTACTTTTGGATGTATTTGAAGCTTACTGAATTTTAATAATGTTGTATATTAAGAATTATTTCCTGATTCAATGTGGTAACATACAGTGTTCTGAAAGCCCATCATTTAAAAACTTGCAAATTTTCTAGATTCTGCTCAGTGATACTTTTTTCAGTGGTAATCATAACTATTAAATAGAACATTTTCAGGCTTCAAAAACTCGTTATTTTAGAAGAATTTATTTTAATAGACAAAAATACGTACATCAGAAATATATGTAACTTCAGAAAAATTCATTGTATTTATGATATAAAGTAATATTACCTCTCTCATTCTAATAAGAATTTTAGAGTATTTGGAGTACCAGCTCTAGTATATTATGGTCAAGAAAAAGGAAAAAAACCAAATCAAATATCTATATAATTATTAAAAGTATTGAAAATATTTAGCCTTTATTTTGTTGTTCGCTTCCTTTGATACTAAGGATTGAACCTAACACCTTTGTACTAAGTTACATCCCCAGTAGTTTTATATTTTTTATTTTGAGATAGGGTCTCATTAAGTCACTAAATTGCCCAAGGTAGGTTCAAACTTGTAATCTTCCTGCCTCACCCTCCCAGAGTGCTGAGATTACAAACTAAATTTTTAATACTCAAAACGAAGTGGGAAAATCATTGTTAACACAATTCCTCTCCATTGCCCCTGGAATTACATTGTTTATATGTATAAGGTATGTGTCTGGCCTACAATAAGCCTAAGAGAAATAGATATTCTATATAATCTCATAACAAGGACTCTGTAATGAATGAATTCTTTTTTTGGGGGGGGCGGGTACCGGAGATTGAATTTAGGATCTTGTGCTTGCAAGGCCAGGTGTGTTGCCACTGAGCTAAATCCCTGGCCCTAGAATGCATTCTTTTTTTTCTTTTTTGGTACTGGGGATCCAATTCAGGTCCTTGCACTTGTGAGGCAGGCTGCACAACCATTGAGCTAAGTCTCTGGCCCCTAGAATGCATTCTGAATAGAAGTTTTACAGTGTATATGATAAGGACTTTGATGCAGCCATTTATTATGTCTTTCATAAAATACTGTCAGTATATTGATTCAGTAAAACACCATTTGCAAGAGGCCAAATCCATTTTGGTTCAATGAATAATTCAAGATATTCAGAATGTGTCCTGATAGATGAACTTTCCTTTGTTAATGTTACTATAATTTGAGTGATGATATTGTAAAAAGTTTGAGGTAAAATTAGGGTGAGAGGATACCCTTTATTTAAATGATTAGTTTGGAAGGGGTTTTAATGTCCTAGAATGTGATCTATTTGGTAAATGTTCTAAGCATACTTGAAAATTTGTATATATTTTGCTGTCATTGGCTACAGTGTCTATAAAGTGTGACAGTAGTGTATGGGGAATTTAAAGTATTTATTGAACCTGTGCTCTGGACATAGTACTATAATGGATATTTAGGTGGAATTTTCTCATGTGGATTTTATACTAAGTACCTTTGCCCTCCTCTTTATAAAGGAAAAGTTGTTATGTGTAAGAAGCTAAATTACTTGCTTAATAGCATCCTGCAATACTTGAGAGCAATTCCCAGATTTAAACTAAAGCAGTATGATTCTAGCAACCATGTTCTTTCCTGATCTGTTACATGAAGTGGGATTCTATATGATTAACAGTGATGATATTTAAAGATTTGTGACAAGGAATAGTATTACCTAAGAAATTAATACTTTATTATATTGTAATTTCTATGTTTAACTCCATGATTTCTTAGCTATCTTATTTGACTGTATATTAGAATATTATCATTAATTTAACTAGTTTTAAAATCAGTATGAAATAAGTGTCAGAATTTTACTGTCTCTGTATGTAATGTATATTTTGATTTCTTTGTTTTTATATTTTCAGTGAATTAACAGTTCCCACTGTGGTTGTACTGAATACTTCAAACCAACAGTATTATTTGTTAGACAGACAAATTAACAATGCCAAAGACATGGTCCAATTCATTAATAACATTTTGGATGGCACAGTAGAAGTGAGTATTTCATTTCCATTTCAGAAGAATAGTAGGGAGAATGAAAGAAAAGCTAGTTGCTTCTTGATTCTGAGAGCAGTAGTCAGCCATCACCCATTAGTTCTTTACTGTCATAGAAGTCCCCTTATCCCACACACAGAAGGTTCTATGGCACAAGTTGCTAAGGAGTTCTTGAAAGGCATTTATGGTTGATAAATGATGGTGGAGGTGGTACTACACTTAGAATTGAGTAGGGATGAGAGGCTTACGCTGTCTTAGCTGATCTCCATAGTGAACTTTCCTAGCACTTAATACATTTCTAGGCCCAACAAGGCTTTGAATTAAGTTATCAGGATTGGTTTTCTAAGAAAATCTGCAAACACAATTTCTTAAGAGATTAAGGACATACATTGAGAATCAGAGCGGTGGTAGAGAATTCTGAACAGTCCCAGAGGTGTGACCAGAAGATACAGTGATTATCTTTAATAAAGAATTGATTACAGTAAAAGACACACTGCCATTAATCTCCCTCAAAATGTTCCCCTTTCCTTTGAACATACTTATCATACTTTGTTGCCACATTTTTTTTGTTGCCACTTTTTTTTTTTTGAGATTTATTTCTGGGCTCTTTATTTCTCCATTTTTTTTTTTGAAATATTTTAAACACAGAGGAAAATGGAAATAGTACTACATGAACACCTAGATTGTCATTGAACATTTTGTTGCATTTACTTTCTCACTGTTGCCACCTTCTAAAGCAGTTCTGGAAGTTCTTTTTTATGAGTGTCTTTAGTTGAGCTGTCCTAGCTACCTCAGTCTCCTGAATTGATTGAAAATGTTTACCTGTCGTGGTCATTTTGACTTTGAGAAAGAGCCAGAAGGCGCATGGTGCCAGATCCAGTGAATAAGTCGGGTGAACATATAGTATAATGTTTTCATGAGCCTGCCTTTTCCTTAGGCAGGCCATATTAGCAACATTCACCCTATTTGTGATCACATCTCACAAAGGCATTCACAAAAGAGGACTTCCAGAAGTACTTCAGAAAGTGGCAAAAATGATGGGATATGTGTGTTTTTGAAGGAAGGGGAGAGTATTTTCAGGGGCATTAATGGTAATTTAAATACTGTATATTTTGGTCACACCTCACAAAATATCAGAAGTAAGTTAACAGATACCATTAATTTTCTGTTTTTTCCCCTATAAACTTGAGTAGGGTTTTTCAAACTGAGTTGCAACAATATAAGAGTCATGCAATCCCTTCAGGTCACATTTAAGTTATGTAACCTGGCACATATGTTAATTCAGTAAAATAAAATAAAATTTAAAAAGAAAATAAGAGACTTTCACAAAGTTTAACTATTTTTGTGTGTGTGTGGTACTTGGGACTGAATGTACTGAGCTACATACATTTCCAGCTTTCTTTTATTTTTTCATTTTGAGACAGGCTCTCCCTAAGTTGCCTAGACAAGGCTCAAACTTACTATCCCCCTGCCTCAGCCTCACAGTATTACTGATTTGTGAGACTTGGTTCAGATTTATATAAACTTCATTTGAAAGAGTAACAAGCACATCTACCTACGTTCAAAGTCAAGTTTGATAATCTTAATCACATAATGCCTATTTTATATTTTTGGAAATAATGTTTTGGTTCAAACTAAACACCTGTGTGATTGAGAACTCTTCTGTTTTGTTAATTACTAAAACTTGACTCAAAACTTTAATATCAAAGACATTCTATTGGTCCCTATAGCTTGGGGATTCAGGCTTTAAATGAAAGCTGATTTGACTGACTTTCATGGGGAATTTTTCTTTCTGCCTTTCAGCACTTCTTATTGACCTTCATCTTCAGGTAGACTCTCCCTACTACACAATAGTAAAGGTACCCTATACCCTGCAGAAGCTATGGCTTAATCCCAGCTAAGCTCAAAAATTCTGCAGGCCTCAACTCAGGGTGGGTCAGTTTCTTCCAAGCTGCTTGTATTATGAGTAAGAGAAAAGGAATTCTTCATTAGAGGAAAATCAAAGAAATGTGGGACAGAAGAAAAAACAGTAAATGTTGAACATGGCTTTTTTGGGTGATTAATGTAATACTTTTTAGTCAACCTTTTTATCCCCAGTAATAAAATTATATAACCTAGAAAAATGAAGTGATAGTACTTAACAGTTTCCTTTTCTTATTACATTGAAGGCCCAAGGAGGTGATAGCATTTTGCAGAGATTGAAAAGAATAGTATTTGATGCCAAATCTACTGTTGTGGTAAGTTGTGACAGTTTGTTTAGTGTAATTGGTAATTAAGAAAGTATAGAATTCCTTATTCTAACTTAATGATGATAAAATCTAGGTCAGTGATGGTGAACCTTTTAGAGACTCAGTGCCAAACTGCAATTCAAAACCCAGTTACTTACCATAAAATCCCAGCACTGCGATTAAATCTGGGGTTTTAATGCTGAGGTCTTAGTTTAGAAAAAATAACTCTACATTAACATCTTTTGTCTTAAAAGAACACAGTGACATGGGTGTCATAGTTTTGCCACAAATTATCTAGACTTCAATGGATAAGGTCAAAATAGATCTTTAATTTGAAAGATATGAACTAATCACTCCTTAAGAAAACATATTCATCAGGTAGAAATTGTTTCTATTTCTGTATGATTGATGAATTATTGAAATCAGAATCTTTTAACTTGATAGTATGACTTAAAAAACAACTTTATGTCTTTAATCTCTCTGTATGAAGTGTTATTTAATTCTGTAATTTGATGAAAGTACAGAATAAAAAAAATTTAGTACCACTGAGTTGGTCTTTTTTGTTTAGGGAAATGATCTATCTTGGGAAATTATTCTGTTTTTCAGTAGTCAAAGTAAAATTTTAGATCTCAGCTTTATACATCCCTGTGAATTCTATGCTTTCCCCTTGTGGTAAATAAATAAGATCATTTACAGATTTATTCTTTCCTCCTTCCCTTCTTCCCTACCCTTTTTTCTCTCTTGTTCTTCTTCTTCTCTTTTTTCTTTAAAAAGCAAACTTTAAATGTAGAATTAAAATATGATGGGCCAAACGCTTTCCAACAATATTTTATCTTATTTGCTCATCTCAGAGTTTATTCATAGTTGTTATTATAGGAAAGTATAGTATAGTGGCACATTTGCTTCTGACTATACTGTTGCTTTTCCTTTTATAATTTATACTTTCTAAATATGTTTCCTGAGCTTTCTTCACCCACCCTTCACTTTAATATCTCTGCCATTCTCATTTCCCGTTACTACTCAGGCTCACTAACAAACTACAGATTAAGTCTGTTAGTATAGACTTGGGTGCTATCACCTCTGGGTGCCTTCCGAGGATACTGTTTTCTGCTGCTGTGATAATCACTACTACTCCCCTTGCCCTGCCCCATTTCACGTGTTTTTCATTGTCTTTTTTCTCCTTTTGCCCTTTTAGACTTGGATATGAATATTCTTACTTGGGACTATATTCTTTTTTTTGTACATATTTGTAGTACATGAAGTTTACAGTCATTGTGGGGAGTGGGCACATATACGTAATACAACTTCATTCCTTTTTTAATCCCCTTTCCCTTCTCTTCTGCTTCTCTCCCATCTCCTGTAAATCCCCTTCCCCTTTTTTTTAATATTATTAAGCTTATGTTTATGACATATAATGTTTAGGTTCATTTAGGTTATTAGGTTCCTGTACATGGCTTATGTTTATTCTACTTATTTCCCCTTCCCTTCTCTCTCTCCTCTCGCCCATGTTCTCTTGAACCCTTTCCCATTTGCAAGAGATATATCCCCTTGTGTCCTATCCATCCTTTATTATGATCTTTGTTTGTACTTGCCTTACTCAAATGAGAGATACTATACAATATTTATGATTGTATGTCTGATTTATTTCACTCAAAATTATATTTTCTAGATGTATCCATTTTCCTGCATATGTGTCCAATTTGTCCTTCTTTATAGATGATTAGTATTCCATTATGTACAGATACTACTTTTTCTTTATCCAGTCATCTTTTGATATAACACAGAGGCTGCTTTCAGGATTTAGGTATTATGAATTGCACTGCTGTAAACATTGTTATACGTGCATCACTGTAGTATGATGTCTTTAACTTTTGGGGAAGATACCTAGGAGAGGGATAGCTGGATCATACAGAATTTTTAATTTTAGAGTTGAAACTGTATTCTGAGCAATTATTCTTAATCTTCCAGCTTCAGCTGTCAAACACCTTGACAATAGAGGCACTCTTAAATTTATCTGAGCCCTAAGTTCCAGTGTTTATCATGAGCTACCCTATCAGCATTTTTGTTTCTTGTGGCTGAAAGCAATCATGATAATATAGCTAGTTTTCTTAATTGATGAGAAGTAAATAATAATCTTTGATTTATCCCATGTAAAGAATCCTTTAATTTATCAGTGCTGTTTGTGTTCCTGTTGCCAACAACATGGATTGAGCCCTTACCACAAATCATGTGTACTTGCTACTCTCCCTATTACTTGATTTCCATGCTTCCTCTTGCCAGGTCTCCAGTTGATTCTGTATTCCACACAATTAATGTTACTAAAGTTACCAGTTTTGCTCTCTCTCCTTTGCTTTTCCAGTGATGCACGTCAGAATACTCTATCCATCAAAAAATGTTTTTCATTGTTTTTAAGTATTGCATTAGAATTCCTGAAACTAATTGCTAGTGCTTATATTATATCTTGTTCTACCTCTTGCTTACTAATTTCTAAATTTCCACCTCGGGCTATACCATTGTTTTGTGAAGCTAAAATGTCTTTTTATCCTTTGAACTTATTTATATTGATCTCAGAAGTTGTAGGCACAATAGCATATAAAAATGATTGAAATTAGTGGGCTTTACTACCAACAAATAAAAACATTTTTTAAATGCTGTGAAGAGAATATGTATATATAACCCAGTCTTCTCCATGAATGAATTCCTGTACTTTTCCAAATGATCAAAAGCTGTTGGGCACATAATAACCATCTGAAGAGAGTCAGTGGTTAGTGTGAGAAAAATAAATGACTTTAGAAAAGAGTTTCTCTTTTTCTGCTGAAAATGGCTGGTTCTGTACACACATACACACAAGTGCATGTACACAATTGCACTCACGGATACAGAGTTTGTAGCTCTTACACTGTCTTTTTCAACATGGTAGTTATGGCTCATATATTAACATACACTGGATGGAACTAAAAAAATTAAATATCAAGAAGAATAAATCTGTAGTGATTTTAAATATATTGCATGCTTTTTATATCAAAATTACTTTGAGGGTAACTGAATTTTAATTATCTGTCCACAGTCTATATTTAAGAGCTCACCACTTATGGGCTGCTTTCTCTTTGGTTTGCCATTGGGTGTCATCAGTATCATGTGCTATGGAATCTACACAGCTGACACCGATGGAGGTTACATAGAAGAGCGATACGAAATAGTATCTAAAAGTGAAATGGAAGGTCAAGAACAGATAGAAGAGAGCAAAGAGCAACAGGAGCCAAACAAGGGAGGATCTCTATTGCCTACCATGCAACAGCCCAAGGATGTACTAGAAAAGAAGACAGACTGACACTTTACAAGTATAAAATATTTGATAGGGTTTCAAATTATTGAAGAGTCTATTTATTGAATTTGAGAGATTTAATTATAATCTTTACAGAAGAGAACATGTTATTTGTATTTTGCTAGTATCAACTGCATGGATTAAAGTAGTCTTTCCATAAATGTGGAGATGTTTGGAGCAAAGAGATTAATGGTTTGTGTGAAACAAACGAAACCAAATCAGTCCATCAGAGTTTCCCTTATAGATGTTATTATGCCAGATTAATTCTATTTGCATGTTTCCCTGTGAATATTCTGTGGCGTAGTTAATATTTTGAGGCAGAATATTTAAATTGGCCATTCAGGTAGAAGATACATGTTTGATAGAGGAAAACAATTTCCACTTTCCATTCTCATATATTTTGGCTAATATTTATATGGAAAAAATTAAGTCTTTAAAATTTAGGCACTTTAAGGAAAAGTTGTCACTTTTTCTATGTATCACAGTAAGATTATGAGGTTCAAATACTGTAATGTGGTTTTATATAGAATAGTGACTTTATTTTGTTATTTTTGAAACAGAGGAAGTGTTACTTTTTAACTTTATACTCAGTTGCATTACTATAAAATTTTCATATGGGCCTATGTAATGGGGGAAGAAGTTTTGTTATTGACCTTTGTAAATAACCAGGATGTACTGGGAACAGTGGTTTCAACCCATGTTCTGAAATACTCTTTAGCCAGGCATCTCATCAATCGTTGCAGGAAGGAAATGTCTCTGTTAATCCTACCTTGCTTTAGCCGAAGCAGCCTAGTTCTTTTTGTTTCATTTTTGGTTTATATATTGAAATTTCTTCTAAAATTTCCCTTGAAAGCATCTACATTTTGAAAAGTAGTATATATCATGTTTGTTTGTGGTATGTAACTTTGTAGTTTAAATCCAAACCATATGTGTATATACACATATGAAATTTATCGTCACACATCTGTTAACTAATGCCATGGCATGTCTGGGCTCATAGTGAGTGATGGATGAGTGATATAATCAGCACATCAAATGGCAAACATTACATCCAATCAGAAGAACAGTTTGATGTGTTTATTGTGGCTCATTTTTTTTTAAGTTTTCATATTAGCTAAGTGTAGATTTTTTATTTGATTAGCTATTATTTGGGTAACTATTCCTTGAGTAATTTAGTTACCCATTGTAAAGAATTTTTATTGAGTATTTAAAAATGTTTAGTCATTTTAAAAATATATAATTTATGGTCCTGACACTGAAGTTATTTAGGGCTTGGTTGCCCAGGGCAGCTTTTGGTTCTTTCTGATGCCATACTAATTAGGACAAACCTGAAACTATTATATCTTAAGTGCTAAAAAATTACTAATAATTATTTTATCATGCCCATGTACTCTTTTCTTTATATCTGTTCTTAATGCTTGAACCCTCCCCATTATTAACTTTAAATAATGAAACAAATATGAAGGGAAATTGAGGATAGTAGAATGAAATGTTCTCAAATGAAAACTGGAAGGTAAATGTGGTCAATTTAACAGGTAGATTTCTCTACAAAGAGTAACAAGGGATTTGGGAAGATAAATATGGTATTAATGTTCCAGGTGGTCAAGCTTGTCTTGCAGTAGGAAGAAGCTTGGATAGATACAGATTCTTCATTTAAGACTTCATTTTTCTTTGTAAAAGAAAAGCCCAGGCATCAAAAGATTAATGGGCACATGCTGAGAAGAGATAGAAAATGCAACTGATTTTTTCCCTTCATGTTTATCACTATCAATTTTTACTCTGCATATTTTGTCTTGTCAGTCATAACCTATAAATAAGACTTCATTGGGAAAAAAAAGTAAAACTCAGTGCGTTCAGTAAAAAACTCAGCAGTCAGCCTTTGTATTCTTTGATACTGTTCTAAATAAATGAATGCCTTAGTTCTTGGTTAACATTTGCACAATTCTGTACTCTTGCCTCATGTTCTCTTTTTACTTTTAAAATATGTTTCTTGGGAAAATAAAATGTATAGATGGTTTGTAAGTGAATAATTTTATTTCTTTCTGTATTAAAATTTTGCTTTATAATTGTTTCTATTTTAGAATTTTCTGTTTTGTTTTTTTTTTTACATTGTCAGATTGCTCACCAAACACACTTCTACAATCTGTTCACTATTATGCTTTTCCCTTCAGTGCACTATCAGAGCTGTACTCCAAATGCAGTTTATATTTCAGGGAAAATTACTTCAAAATAAAAGCAGAGATCACTTAATAATTTAGTACTTTAGAATGACATTCTAAGGTAGTGATGAAGCTTAAGATTACATATCAATATTGGGATCTTTCAGTAAATTCAAGTTCCAGTCTCTTTTTCAGTTGCAGCAAAGTTCTCTGGTTTCTAAAACTCAGAATTCTAGATCTTAACTGTTGCTGAATGTGGTGCTCAGACAATATTTAAGGATATTTCACAGAGAAAGTACATGTTTTTATCAGTTATGCTTTGTAATAATTTACAGTACTTTTCGTTTCATTGTATATATGTCAGTATTTTTCTAGCTATTATTTTAAACTTGTTTGAGACATATTAGACATAAATTTTTCATTTTCTTTCTCAAATGTAGCTTTCTAGTATCTGGTTTGGAAATAACATTAAGATGCCAAATGTTTAGAGGTTGAACTAATGGTCAGTATGAGTAGTTAACACATTTACCTGCATTGTTTCTATTTGTTGAATTTTATTGTTAATGATATTTCTTGGATTTGGGAGCTGTTTTGGTTTTGGTTTTACAAAAGATAATTTAGTTACATAATTGTTTCAAATGACATGAAGGTAGGACGGGGAAAAAATCAATTGTTATTCAGAAATTGTTCAAAGAAACTTCTGAGGAATATTGAGCCTATTGATTGATGGACGTAGGTATGCCATTTTTATTTTTACAAATATATATTTTTTTCAAATATGTATGAGTCCAGGTGTGGGCAAAAAATAATTTTATAGTTTGGGCTAATGTATAAAAGTTTTTAAAAGTCTGTATTACTCACTTGTTGAATTCATGATACCCTGCCGTGGGCATCAATTGTAAACCTTTGTTTTTCTAAAATAAAGTAATTGAAAATGTAATAAGTATATGTTATCTTTGGTATGTATATATTTTAGTAGTTGGCTATATGAATAATACTCTCTGCAAGCAAAAACAATAGCTAAGACTGATCTACAAAAAGTTTTCTATTAAAGTCAGTTATTCATAATTAGAATTTTCGAGCTTAAGTAGACTTGAGAGAGATCAGCTTGTAACTTAATTCCTTTATAGATTAAGAATGTGAGATTAATAGCCTTGGTAGATTTTGTATTTGTAAAATTTGATATTAATTTTTCTGAAAGTGTAAAAAAGTCAGAAGAATGGAACTTGAGTCCTTAAATCAGCTGTTAAATATGATCCTGGACATAATACAGCTTTGACTCCTCACCTCATTATCGATAAAGTGGGAAATTAAAGCCTTGACATTCAGGCGCAGTGGTAACTCAGTGGAAGGCACTTCTGTGAGGCCTATATTTGATGCCCAGCATTGCCAATAAATCAGTTTGTTTAAGTGGATCAAATGGTAAGAGTATATAATGAAAACACAAAGGTTTATTCAATGTAAATTTTTAAATTTATACTGAGATCATGTGTCCTGATGGAAATAACTAGCACAAGAATAATAGCCCAAGCAAGAAATAAACATACAAACTTAGGACCTTGTGCTGACTTGCTGGTTACAATAAGCCTCTTCTGACGTGAATAATAAAGCATATTCAGCTGTTCACAAACCCTGGGAGCATGTCAGAGGCTCGCTGTCTGTAGGTGGCCACATCACACTATGGGTCAGACTGTGGTGTCACTGCCCAGTTGAAATTCTTGATCCATCATTTACCCCTGTGAGATTGGGTAAACCACTTTAACCAGAGTTATCTATGATGGGAGGACAATAACACTGACTGGATTGCATTTTAAAGATTAAGACATACTTGGAACAGTGACTGGCACATAGTCGCAGATTAAATATTGACAGCAGATTTCATTTAGAATTAATACTGCTTACCACAGAAATACCATTAGGAATATGAAATCCTAATGTGTAAATTTGCTTGGTTACTTTCTGCAAGTTCTAATATTTGGACAGAAATTTTTAAAAAATTACTTCTTTGACCTTGAAATTATAAATATTTAGACATTTCTGAAAATTCTCCATTTTTTCTGCTTTTAGTGAAAATGAATAAAGGGCATAAGTATACAGTAGAATTATTAATTGATATGTATGAATAGGTATATGTCTGTTTTAGACAGATTTGGGATACTGAGTAGAGATGATAAAATTATTTTCCTGCAACCACTACTGAACAAACAGCTTTCTCTAAACTCATTTTCTATAAATTGCAATGGCATTTTAATCAACTGCTGAAAAAGTGGCATTTTCTTGTGATTTGTTTTTTCAACAAATGTGGCTTTTTTGCACTAGTGTTACAGCAGTAAAAGAAGTATACCTCAGAGTTTTTAAGCTACTGCACATTAATTGATAAATCAATTTTTACTTACAATGCTCAATTGATAAGTTTCATTTTTTGTTTGTTTCTTAGTTTCCCTTGTCATACAATCTATTTGTTCAACATAAAAAGCATTATTGTTAGGTCTTTGGGACAGAGGATTGGTGACCAGAACACAACGGAACACATCAGCTTTCATCAAATAATGAAGTGGTCAGATTACCTGTACATGTCTGCAATGCTGGCAGCACCAAAGATGAAGATAAGAGGGAAATCTAAGGTGGTTTGCAGTGAGGAAGCACTCAAGAAAAGAAATACCTGAAGAGCCAGTGAACTGTTTGCTGGGCTCCCACATTGAAAACGTTTAAACTTTAGCCAGATGGCCTGGTACTGTTACCTCTCAGACTATTCTGAGTTTATCAGTGTAAGCACTAAAGCCACCCTCTCTGCCAGGGATGGTGAAGCTTTCAGAGACAAATGCTCATTCTGCAACTGAAAACCCACATTTATTACAAAGTGCCAACACTTGCAATTAAACCTGAATATATTAACATCTTTTGTCTTTAAAAAAAAAAAATGTGCCTCAAGTTCACCACCTTGGCTCTATGCCTGTGTACAAAACAGTTTGAAAAAGTTTTTAGCCAACTCTGATATATTCAGTTTTAGTTGTGTGGGTAATCAGTCCAGTGAAGCTGAAACAGTTGCAGTAGAAACTCAGAATATGTCTCAATATTTTTCACATGATTCTTTTTCACTTTTGTCTTCATAAGTGATCATGGTCACAGTGATTTATGTAACTGGTTTTCATCCATCAGTGTTATTTGATATACCACAATTTCTGAACATGTGTTTGATACTATCACTGGAAATTCTTTTCCTAACCAAAGAACACAGTCAAAAATACAATAAATAGATTATAATGAGTCATCATGGAAATAGTTAAAATTGTGATATTCTACACACAAATAATCTTTGTAAGTAATAAATCTGTGTTAATTCCTTTGTCTTTTTCTTTTCTTAAATTGATCATCAGAGGATCCTCATAAGCACTCTGTATTGGCATTTTGAGGTTTTAAAACTATATGATTTCTCCAACCAGTACATTAAAATAACAAATCAAATTAAGAGAGAATAACTTAAAATCTGAAAGAATTTTGTAAGAACTTAATAAAAGATGACTCCTTTTTCCCCCCCAAGGAATAATTCTGGAAAGACAAAATTCACCTTAAATTTGGACATAGAGATTAATTTACATTTTCAGTATATATTAATTCACATTTCAGTAGGCTAAATTGATAGCTTTCTATGGTTGTTGTATAGACTTTGACCCAAATTATTCAGCATGTCTGATATAATTGAAACTTGAAGTGATAGAATTACTATGAAAACACCATGGATAATGTTTGAATTAAAGACTTTTTGGTTGTTTTGTTTTGTCTTTGAGACAGGGTCTCTATGTAATTCATGCTGGCCTTGAACTCACTATGTAGCTCATGCTGGCCTCAGACTCTACGTGATATTCGTGATTCAGCCTCCTGAGTGCTGGGATTACAGGCTTGCACCACCATGTCCAGTACATTAAAGACTTTCTTTAACAGCTGCACAGTATTTTGTGCATGGAAATATTTTGAAGGCCCATGTTTTGGTGATGGTGCTGCTGCACAAGTTCCTTGATTTTGGAGGAAAAATACGAATTTCACAATCTAAATTCTAGCATATAATGGAATTACTTAAAATTCACTATGTAAAACATTTGGATGGACCACTGTTTAGCATTGATTTGACCTATACTGTATAAGTAATATTCATATGTGGTTGACATTGATTGCGTATATGAAAATGCATAGAGATAACATGAAAATTTAAAAAATTTGTTTTGCTTATTTCTCATGGCATATTACCATACTTAGTGCTAACTGTACAGTTGCTGGTAGCTTAACCCCAAATACTAAGTTGCTAACCTTGAAATTTATAAGATTTTCTCGAGTCCTTAAGATTATGCAAAGGATCAGTACAATAGTAGTGAGTGAAGCCTGTCAGTAATTTTCATGGGAAACAGCCAAAAGGAGAGTATTTTGGGAACCTTTTTTCCCAAATAATACTGCTCTACTTCATAGAAATTTTGTTTCCCTCCTCTCATACTGAGTTTCTATCACAGTCGTTTATGAGGTTATGATGCATTATTCAAATGGATTATGGAGAAAAACTGAGGCTTAGTTTTTAAATTTTATAGTATGAAGTATAATTTTTAAAAACCCCTTGGGGGATAAACTGAGGTTGAGATCTGAGTAGAATGACTAAATCATTGTTTCATTCTGAACACTTAAACTTTCTTACTCATTATCTCATTGGCTGAGTCCAAAGTGGGGTAGGGACAATGTCATTTTCCCATTTCCTTCACAGCAGTAAAGTTGGAAATGTTCAACTGTTGATCTATGTTCATACAAACATTAGGGTTTTCTGGTGCTTGCTAGAAAAATGTTAGGATATTAGAGTGTGTTGGCCACTTTCTATGACCTTCAGAAAGGCCTGTTCAAGAAAGACATGACAAAGGAAACCAAGAAGGAAGTGTACTGATTGGCTGACAGTCTTCTGCCTGGTGACAACAGTGTAACATTACTGAGAGGTACCATTTTCTTTTTTTACTTGCAAACAAATTTCTTCCTCCAAACTCAATTTAAATTATGAAAGAAAGGAAATTCAATGGCATAAGTAATAATTACTGTATTTTGTGTCAGGGATTCTTAATTGATAGTGCTCATCAGAATAAGAGCTCCTCAGATGATTTATAAAAATACATAGGAACCTTAGAAAATCTATGTAGTCTTGTTTGAATTTCAGCTTGAATCTTGAACAGGAAAAAAAACCCTCCCATTGATTGTGATGTTTTCTCCAAATTGTGAGCCCATAGTTTAAATAATTATTAGGAGGAGCCAAAGTGTCAGTGCCTTTGAAAGAAGTGTGTTTTTGTGATTTCCTTCTGAGCACTCTGAGGTCAAATATAGTACAAGAAAGTGAAATGCTTCAGCAGCCACATCATGACACATTAACCTCGGCCGGGTGAGCAAACAGGCAAGCACAATCATAGAGCTACAGGAAAGCAATTTTTATGCCTGTAAACAAGAAAGTAGGTTTTGCCCAGCTGGGATTATTTACCTGTCTTTTCATTCTTCCATCTTTCCTCTAGAGATGAGCAGCTGCTCAACTGACCTCAATCAGCCTTTGCTGCTGGGATCATGCATGATAGAAGAACCCTGTGTCTTTGTTACCATCTCTAACTTTCTGACTTCATCTTCATGAGTCATTTGTATAGAAAATGAAATTTAAATATAAACGTGCATTCCCAGTTTTTTTCTTTCTTCTATAGTATTAATGTAAAATGTGTTCTTATATGACCAATGCCACATCTCAAATATAAATTGGACTTTGTGATCAAAATCAGTTTTTCCTAGGAATTGGATTGAACAAGTTCAGAATGGAGAAGGAAAAAAAAGAAATGGAATAAAATTTCCAGCCTCTCATGGGATTCTACTATTGTAAAGTGAGAGGAAAAGATGCTATGGCTTTGGCCCCAGCTGTTCTGCTTTTAGTAAATTTACCCCTTGGTATCCAGGACTCCCCAAAATATCAAAATTGATGAGTGCTCAAGTCCCTTATATGAAATGCCACAGTATGTGCATAAAACCTGTCTGCATCCTCCTTTATACTTTATGTCTAGATTACTTTTGCAGATAGCTAATACAATGTAAATGCTATACAAATAAAGTAGATGCTATACTTGTATTGCTTAGGGAATGACAAGGGCAAAAGTCTGTACATGTTCCAGTACAGATGCAATTTTTTTTCTGTCTCTGATTTAATCCACAGACATGGGACCTATGAATACAGAGGACCACTGTATATGTGCTAGTTTAATAAAAACACAACATAAGCTTTTATTTGCATATTTAGAGAGAGAAATTGGCAAAGGAATTGTGGCTATGCATTTCCAATACCTGTGCACCCTTTATCTACAGTACTTATATACCTTTCTCCTGGAGTCTTCAATCACTCTTGGAGCTTTTATGTGGCTTTGAAGCACTTCAGAATAAATGTGGAAGAAAATTAAATACAATAAGCAGTACGTTATTTTTTCATGTCTTGAATATGCATTCAGATTTTTTTGATATCAAATGTGGTAGAAATACACATATGCATACATTGGATAAAATATATTTATATACTCTTCTGGTCCCGTATGAATTTTAGGATTTGTTTCCTATTTCTGTGAAAAAGGATGTTGATATTTTGATTGGGATTGCATCAAACCTATATATTAGTTTTGGTAATATGACCATTTTGACAGTATTGGCTCTGCCTGTGCAGAACCTGGGAATATCTTCTCATTTTCTTATGACCTCTTCAATCTCCTTTTTTAGAAGTTTCCAGTTTTAATGATAGACTTCTTTCACTTCCTTCATTACTTTAATTCTTAAATGCAATTTTTTGGTAAATGTTTTTGAATTATGTTGTTTTCCTAATTTCTTTTTTGGTGGATTCAGTATTAGTGTTAAGAAACTCTGTTGATTTTTGTGTGTTCATATTGTATCTTGCTACATTGCTGGATTTGATTATTCTAGGAATCTTTTGGTGGAAATTTTTGGATCTAAAGGATCATATCATCTGCAAATAAGGATAATGATTTCTTATTTTCCTATATGTAATCCTTTTTTTTCCTTATTTTGCCCGATTGCTCTAGCTAAAGTTTCACAGACTTTATTGTGCAAGAAATGATGATAGTCAATATCTTTTTCTTGTTTCTCATTTTAGAAAAGTTTTCATTTTTTCTCTAATATGATGTTGGCAGTAGATTTGTCATAAAGGATGTTTATCAGGTAGGTTCTGCTATATCAATTTTCTTAAGTTTTTTATCATAAAGGATGTCATGTTTTATCAAATGCTTTGTCTGCATCTATGGAGATGAATATGTGATGTTTGTTGTTGCTTTTGCTTATGAGGTACATTACCTTTATTAATTTTCTTATGTTGAACCATCCTTGAATCCCTAGTAAGAAGACTACTTGATATGATATATAATCTTTTTGATAATTTGTTGCATTCTGCTTATTAATATCTTGTTAAGGATTTTTGCCTCTATGTTCATTAAAGAGATTGGCCTGGGCAGGGTTTTATTTTGGTGTCTTGTTTGTTTGTTAAGTCCTTATCTAGTTTCAGAATAATTTCTAGGAATGAGTGTGGCAGTACTATTGTTATGGCTTGTATCTAGATGTCTCCCAAAAGCCTCATGCACTCATAAGTGGGGCTTTTTTAAGATGGCTGGATGAGAATATATGATACTGGGATTAAGGGTGTGTGGTATTCAGTCCACTGCTTGGCGTAGTATAGTTCTTGGTGTGGATAATGGGAAGGCCCACCATGGGTGTGGGTGGAACCACCCAAAAGCAGGTATCCTGGATGGGATAAAAGGGAAGGAGAGACTTGCTTCTCTGTTTGCTGCTTCACTGCCTTCTATCTACCCTGCCATGGACTGTTTCTCCTCTGCCATTCCCCTCTGCTATGGCCCCCTATCTTGGAGCCAGGGGACTATGTACTGAAACCTCTACAAACTGTGAGCTGAAATAAACCTTTGCTTCTTTACCTTTGGATGTTGGATATTTTGTCTCAGCAATGAAAAAAGTAACCAAAACAATGCCTTGCCTTTCAGTATTCTCAAAGAGTTTGATGAGTGTTGGTGTTAGATTTTCCTTGAGGTTCTTGTAGAATTCAGCAATAAATCCACTGGGTCTCAGACTTTTCTTTGTTGCAAGGCTTTTTAATACTGCCTTAAATTTTGTTGCCTTTAAATGGACTTGGGAATTTTTAAATTTTGTTTCATTTTTTGATAACTTATATGTGTCTAATAATCTACCCATTTCATCTAGAGTCTCCAAATTATTGGAGTATAGGTTTTCAAAGTAGTTGCTAATAATCTGGATTTTCGTGCTGTCCATTATATCCTTTTTCATTTCTAATTGCTTTGATATGGGTCTTTCTTGTTTTTTTGAAAAATAAGTTTGGCTAGCTGGGGATTTAGCTCAGTGGTTCCACTGTCTGCTTGCAAGCACAAGGTCCCAAGTTCGACCTCCAGTACCAATAAATAAATAAATAAATAAATATTTTAAAAAATAAGTTTGGCTAATGCTCTATTTTGTTTATTCTTCTGACAAACCAGCTCTTCAATGCACTGATTTAAAAAAAAAATTTGTTTCAGTTTAATTAATTTCCACTCTAATCTTTATAATTTCCTGCCTTTTACTATCTTTGTATTTAGATTGTCTTGTTTTTCTAGGACCTTGAGGTGCATAATTAGGTTGTTTATTTGGGCTCACTCTGTTTTTCTAATGTGGACATTCACAGCTATAAAGTTTGCCCTTAGGACCGCTTTCATGATGTCCCAAAGATTCTGGCTTGTTATATTAATATTATCAGTTGATTCTAGAAAGTGTTTAATTTGTTTCTTGATTTCTCTTGGGAACTACTGATTATTCAAGAATGTGTTTTTTAATCTCCATGTGTTTGCAGAATTTCTGTGTTTTTTTGGTCATTTATTTCTAGTTTCATTGCACTGTAACTATTGAATAATATGTATGTCATAATTTGGTTTTTTTTGTATTTATTTAAGCATGCTTTCTGTACTTATATTTGGTCTATTTTCCTGAAAGTTACATGTATTTCTGAGGAGAATATGTATTCTTTTGTTGTTGAGTGGAACACTTTGTAGATATCTATTAAGTCCATTGTGTTCAAAGGTGTGATTCAATTTTATTATTTCTTTGTTGATTTTTTTTGCTATTTATTTGTGGTAGTGAGATATTTAATTTTGATTGTGTTGATGTTTATCTGATATTTTATTTCATAGTGTTTGTTTTATGAAGTAGGGTGTGACAGTATATAATATATATATATAATTATTTATCAATTGTTATCTCTTCCTGATGAATTGTTCTCCTAACTAATATATAGTCACCTTCTTTGCCTCTTCTGATCAGTTTTGGCTTGAAGTACATTCCATGTGTCTGAAGGTAGGATAGCTAGTATTTCTTGATTTCAGGTCCCTGTTGCATGGGATATTGTTTTCATCCATTGGTTTTTAGTCCCTTAATTTCTTTTTGGATTAAATGTTTCTCTTGTGTACTGCATACCATTATGTTTTGTTTCTTGATCCAGTCTGCCTATTGATGTCTTTTGATTGGGTAGATGAAACCATTTACATTGAGAGTTATTGATGAAAGGTATTTACTTATTTCTATAATTATGTTGCTTTCCTGTTGCTGATTTCTTTATTTTTCTCTTTTGCTTAACTGTTCACCCTGACTGATGCTTAGACTCTTTGGCATCATTGGTTTCATTATCTTTGTCTAGGGTAGCCTTGAGAATTTTTTGGTGTGTCCCTTTGCCTCCCCTCCTTTTTTCCTCCCTCCATTTCTTGATCCTCTTTCCATTTGAACAAAATTTATCCTCCTATTTTTATTATCTTTTTTAATTTTCCTTTTTATATTTTGAGTTTCTTATATGAGAAAAAGCATATTATATTTAAGCTTGTATGTCTGATTTATTTCATTTCTGTTATGGTCTCAAGGTGCATGTCTTTTCCTACTAATGAATCAATTTTATCTTTCTCTATGGCAGAGTAGTACTCCTTTATTTACAAATACCACATTTTCTTTATTCACTCACTTTTTATTGAAGGAGAGAATCCTTATAATTATCACTTCAACAGATCTAACCATATATTTCTTATGTACATTAGAAATTATTTTAAAATTTCACCCTTTTATTATTGCCCTTTGGACTATAATATACTTTTAATTACAGATAGGCTGGAATATATAGTGGGTGGAAGGAAGGAAAAAGGAACAGAAAGAGGAAAGGTGTCAAACAGAGAGAAGAAAAAGGAAATGACAATAATTTGGGGAAAAAGGAGAGGTCAATATCTATTAATTCTATTTTTATATCTTGAATACAAGGCTGATATAAAGGTCATTTGAGAAAATATTTGTGAGAATGGGAAAAATGATACAGCAGGAGGGAAGTATAATTGGAGATTGAGGGAAGCCATGAGAAGGCTGGATCCTGCTTATATGCTGATACTTAGCTTGTGTTTTGATCCTCTATACAATTCTTGTGAGAGTTACCCTGTCTTGTCCATTAAAGGTACTATTTATATTAAAGCACTAGTTAATTCTTATTATCTTTTTCACATTTATAGGGCTCCAGTTGATCATGATGTGTTTTGTCCTACAGCTAAACAGAGTGTCTGTGAGTCTTCCTCCAGGTCTCCTTCTTTGCCCCCTGCAAAGATGTCATATACCCATGTGTAATCTCTATGGCATCTAGAGCTCTTGGGCACTCGAAGTTCCCTTGATGGCATCAAACAGTGGGTGGTGGGCAAACTGTCAGGAGGACACAATACTCCTCAGTGTTTTGGAGGTCAATAGTGGAGTACCTGGTCTAGGCTGGCACTGTGTCTCTCTGGTTGCAGCCCAAGGCTCACTACCTGTGAGTTCTGTGGCACCTAGGGCTCCAGCTCTTGCTGTGGGGACTCAGTGGCCCCCCACTGGGGCTCAATAGGCTCCCCTGCCAGAAATAGCTTGTGGGCATTGGACAGGATGTCATGCTGACACCAAACTTTCAGGGTTTGGGAAAATAATAGGGGAGTTCCTGGTCTGTGGTGGCGCTTTCCTAAAAGGTTCTACTTTTACTGTATTGCATAGTTTTCCACTAACTATACTTACAAAATATTCGAATGCTCAAAGGAACCTTAGGGGACATCTTACATTCCAGACACATTCTTCACCCCTGGTTCAGGAAGACACCAATTTCTTTTTAATAGTTTGGCAATAAAGTAACCCCTTCTTGTTGATTCAGTGGCATAAAGAGCCTCAAATGGCCAGGTAGCCCATAGGGAAGGATTCCTCTCTTTCGAGTCACTTCTCCTCAAGCACAGCCTAAACTTGTAGGGCTAAGAAAGAACAATTTTATTCATGGATCACAAGGGATAGTAAAGAAAGGTGCCCTCTTCTGATTTCCACCCTTAATTCTTAGATGCAGAAATCCTTACTGTAAAAGAAACAGCACTTCTTATTAGATCCTGATATACCTTGTCCTGCAGCATTGTATCCAAGGCTCACAAGTTGTTTCCACCCAGCCTTACAGGGCCTCGTCTAGCCTGAGGATATAACTGTGTCTTCAGAATGCCATTTCACTGTTCTGTCAAGCCAGCTGATTTAGGCTGTGGGGGACATGGTAAGGTTAATAAATTACATTACAAGCCAGCTACTATATTTCATCTGAGGAGAAATGAATTCCATGGTCAGAAATGGTACTTGATGAAGCATTCTATAAATCTGCAATGATAGTTTTGGCAGAAGCATTTCAGGGAGGGAAGGTTATATTACATTCAAAATCTCTAACAATGTTCTTCTTTAAGTGTAGCTCTTTCTGTGATACAAATGGTTCAATATAAAACTGCCAGCATTCCAAACATTGGATGATTCCCCCAAGGAATGGTGTCATATTGAAGGCATATTGTTGGCATTTTCTATGGACTGGTGGAACATATAGTATTAAGTACAATTGGAATGGGGCTAAGTGAAGGAAAATCCATGATTAAATGCATAACTCCATACTTGTCACCTGTTGTTCCAGTTGACAGAAGCAACTCAGACACTGTTGTACTCTGAATAGATTCTATTATCTACCTGATTGTTTTTGTTTCCTGAAATCATCCTTTGCTTACCATTCTAATGAAAAATCTTCTCACTTTGTGAATATTGGAGAATTCTGACCTCATTCCGCTTCCCCAGATCTCCTTGACACAGTTTTCCAGTCATTTCCTTCATTGTGATGAAACATCCTGCCACACTGTTGCCAGATGTTCACAATTCAAATCTGAAATGATTCCAGGCAAAATGAACAACCCAACTTACTTCTTGAAGTTCTGCTCACTGGAAGGTTTTCTTTTCATCATTCTCCTGAGGAACAGGAAAGACTGGGCAGTGGCGTTACAGCTGCCCACTTGTGAGTGGTATCTACATGGTGGACATAACCATCTGTAGACCACACCCAAGTTTTTTCTCTGCTGCATAACTTGTCATCAAGTTGCCATGCAGAGAGGGAAGGTAATGCAGAAGTACAGATCAGAAGCCTCTAGTGTTTTTCCTTATGCAATTTTCATGTACCCTCAAGGGCTACTCACATCTCATCCTATATATACCATTTCCTTTCAATGACAAAGTGTTGGCATGCCTATCCAAATTAATGGCCTGCTGAATCAGCCAACACCTAGTCAATGATGAAAAGGTTAGTTCATATGGCAAATTGGTAGGCCAGGTTCAAGCATTCAGCACTAATGCCTAGGAACAAGCTGAAAACTGTTTCTCAGAAGATGAAGACATATCAATAGATGGTGTAGCTTTGTTCCAAACTCCTGAGTTTGCACTATCATTCACTGTTAAACTTGCCAAAAGCTCTAAAGAACATCTCTATTTGCCACTGAGAAAAATACCATCACATCTTCCAGATCTTGCTGAAAGTAATAGCCTATACTGTTTTAGGACCTTCTTTTGATATAAGACCCATTCAAAGCTCGCAAGTGTCAGGGTCTCGGTAAAAGGTCATAGTAGTGTTCATAAATGAGCTATGTGTTGATTTTGCCATTCAATGAAATGCACTAAACACTGGTTCAACTTTCTTAGTGTTAAGAGCTGGAGGCCACAACTTTACCTTCATATTGGGAGCTGTATCTTTACATGCCCCAGACCACTGAACCATTTCATCAAGATGAAACCTACATTCTCATGGATTTTATTTTCTACCTTCAGACACACAGACACAGTGTTTAAGGTAGTTACTATTTTCTGCTCACAAAGTGTGCTCACAAGTTCAACCTGTGTTATGGACAATGCCCCTTCCCCCAGCCATTTATATGTTGACTTCTAACTCCTTAATACCTCAGAATGCGATTATTTTGGAGCTATGTCTTTTAAAGAGGTAATTAAGTTAAAATGAAGTCATCAACATAGGACATAACTAAATATGATTAGTGTCCGTGTAGCAGAAAAAATTTATACACATATTTACAGAGAGAATAATATAGTATTCTGAAGTCACAGGGAGAAGGTGGCATCTATGAGGCAATGAAAGTTTTATATGGAATCAACTGTAAAATTCTTGATCTTAGACTTTCAGCCTTCAGAACTGTGAGAAAATAAATTTCTATTGCTTAAGCCACCCAATCTGTTGACTTTCTTATGGCAGCCCTAGAAACTGATATAATCAGCATGACATCAATGTCATATGCCAATGTGATGTCCTGAGAAGAAAAAGATTTTCTTAGGCTAGATTGTAGTAGAGGACCGGAAAACTGATAAATTCCTGAAGGAAGATAATGAGAAAATATTGCTGACTTTGCCAGCCTAGACAAACATTTGCTTAAAGTCTCCAATAACATGTATATAATAGGAGTCTGAACCTTTTATATAAATATAAATATTTATTAAAGTTTATCCTGATGTTTCCAAGAGGTCCTGAAGCAGAATGGATTAGTCATTATTTACTTCACATCAAACAAAATTTCATGGTTGCTTTGTGCCCAGATTTTCATCCTTGTGGCAACATGATGAAAGTATGATGCCATCTTTCACGTATGGAACTTGTACTACAGGCAAGAAACCTGCAAAAATGAATCTAAGTGCTTATACATGTTGTCTAGATCTTGCCTAAAAGGAAGGAGAAAATGTATCCTCCTTAAGGAGTTATCCAGAGCTCCTATTCTAACCCTGCAGAATGTATATACCTCTCACCAGGGGAAAGACAGCACCTTTCTCTTCAGATCTACAACCCAGTGATTTCTTAAACTTCCCAGGCCCCAACAACCCTTGAAATGAAGACAAACATCTCCAGGAAGTAAAACTCTCTGACATACTATGTAATTCATTAAAAATTATTTCCCATGGTTTGCTTTTATTCCAAGTCCCAAGTTTCATTAAAATTTACACAGTTTTCCCAGTGTAAAACATACCATAGAAATATTTTCCTTAATGTGCCACCAGGGGTCAGCAACTTTTTTCTGTAAAGGGCCAGACAATAAATAACAAAAATCTTTGGAGACCACATATGGCTTTGTGTCCATATTATTTGTTTGTATTAACTCTTTAAAAATGGAATAACTTTTCTTAGCCTAAGGCCCCTTCATAAGCAGGCTACAAGCTGAATTCTACCTGCAAGCTTGCCTAGCATGGAGATAAAATATACTCACTAGATCATAACTACATACCAGATACAAGGGGATATGCTAATTTGCTCTAGCAAAGAAATCACGTCTGGACCAGCAGCTGCAATTGGAGTAACTACCTGATTGAATTTCAATATTTTGCTTTCATTCTCCAATATGCATCTGTTTTCTATGCAGGCAAAATAGGTTAGAAGAATAGAATCACCATCTCTGTATCTTTCAACTCCTTGGTGGTGGCAATAACCTCTGGAGTTCTTTCAGAAAAGTGGTATTCTTTTGAGTTTCTATTTTCACACATACAGGCAGTTCCAGTGGCTTCCAGCTTGTTCCCAGTCATAGCCCTTACTCACTCTAGGGTCAGATAACACATGAATTCTAACTAATTTAACTAGTTAGTGTACATACATATGTTTAAATTATCCATCGTGGCCCTAGGAAAATACACATAGGTTGGGCACATTGCCAGATATTTCAGCCAAGACAACATGGACTATCCAATCTCAGTAATTTCTCAATCTGGTGACCAGAGCAAGTACAGTTTGGATGCAATGTCTACAAATACTCCATATATGAATATTTTTCTTTACCCCTACCTGTCATCATGTGAATACTTTGCATGAAGGCAAAGAGGGTCATTTACTGGTATACATTATTTTCTTTCGCTGTCTTGCAATGACTTTCTCAATGGGTTCTGCCCCTTTCGTTCAAATGCCACCATAATATACTGCTTTTTCTATTTGTTAGAGTCCACTTCAGTGTAGCAATTCCCTTGGAATTCCTGACTTACGGAGGAGAGAGACACATGAATCTTCAAAGATGCTGGAACTCCTCTCATGATTGCTTTTTCAATGAGCTGTGATAAAAAGATTTTCCTTTTCAGCCTTTCCAGAACACATCTTACAAGATAAATCCACACTCGCATTCTAATGTTTCTAAACCTTCTGTTTGGGCAGCTTTATCAACATATAATTTATATACCATAAAATTCATTGTTTTGAAGTTGCACAGTTCATGTGTATTCATTTAGTTTATGCTACTCTCATTACTATCTATTTTTGGGTATTTTTCTAACACCGGAAAAAAACCTGAACCCATTAGCAATCACTCCCCATTCCACCAACCTCATCTGCCACACCACTACCAGCCCCAGCCTACCACTAACCTACTTTCTATATGAAGGTTCTAATGTCTTCAAGTCATTGCCAACACTCATTATTATTTGACTTTTAGGCATCTTATGATGTAGTATCTCATTTCCTTAGGGATGAATAATATTGAGTATCTTCCCATGTGCTTGTTTACCACTTGTGTATTTTCTTTGGATAAATATCTCTTCATATACTTTGACTATTTTTAAAGATTAGGCTATGTGTCTTTTAATTATTGGGTTTTGATAATCACTTATATATTCTGATATGAGTCCACTGACTTCAGTTAGTATAAATTGGTGACACAATACCATCCTTTCAACTTGTATTGCCACTTTTCAGGGATCACATTTAGTTTCTCATGATTGGGGCCTTATTGGCCATTTCAGGTCCTTTGTAAAAAGGGGGACCAAGTTTCTCACAATATTGTAAGAATTGTTTCTACTGGCAAAGATGGTTCAAATGATTTTTGGGAGTTGAAGTATGCTGTTTCCTCAAAATCTGGTCACATATTCCCATGAAATTTTTAGAATTTCATTTACTACCAATTGACATCTTACCTTCAGTAAAAGTAACTACAAGTTTGAAGATGCATTTTGTGTGGCAATCCATGCATGTGCAAGGTAGCATCTTGGCTTGCTTTTCATAAATCTCAGTTCTGTAGCTCCAGAAGACAAGAATTTATTTCAGATCAGCCATAAAAGCTTTTCCATCCTTAATGCAGATACTGAGCTGGGAATTTAAGGCTCTGAGTTCATTATTTTATTTTCTCAAGATCTCTGAAACTGTTGAGCAATAAATCAACCCCTTATAACCATTATTTTAACTAAAATATTCTAAGAAAGTAAACATAGTCAACAGGAGCCTTGCCTTTTGTAGGCATTTGATTAAAGGTATTGAAATGATTCTGCTACTACATATCATGAGTTACTAAAGCCTCAACACTATTAGGTCATTTAGGCCTTTAAATCTAATTAGATCAAAGAACCAATTCTGGAAAACCCAGAACTAAGGTAAATAAGTTATCCTAAAGATTCTGTTCCTCTGAAACCACTCTCAGTACCAAATTGTGTATCAGCAGATTTCAATCAGCAAAGCAAAGCAGAAGCATATGTACACACACACACACACACACACACACACACACACACACACATGTATATGTATATTTACAAACACACAAGCATACCATATACACAAAGATTTGTTTCAGAGGTTTATTGGAGCTGGTCAAGCAGTTAGCTCTAAGGCTGTTGACTTCAAAGTTGATGCTTTTAATTCTGGAACTGGAAGTTCTATGAAGCTCAAAGAGTAAGCAAATTGAAGATACACATGGATGTAATGTGGTAGAGCCTACAGCTCCGGATGAAGCCCATAATGACTGACTGGCATATGTGTGAGTTCTTGTTGTGCTGAATTTGTGATATGAGTGTTGTTTAGAAGCCATGAACCTTCACTGAGAAATTTATTAAGAACCATAGAACCAGGAATGTCCAGAGACTAGGGAGCATTTCCAGGTCCAACTCCTGCCTCATTTCAACAGGTTAAGTCACCAGATCAGTAATACATTTGTGAGTAATAAATGTCTGCTACTTTGCTTCTATTCCTCAGATCTCACTCAAAATATTTTTTCTTATGTCCCATCCTAATAGAAAACATAGGAAAAGGCATTCTGGAAAATATTATTCATCCTAGCCTAGGGGGAACATGACAAAGCTACCTGATGTGGTTGTATAATATTTTAAAAATTGTTTTATTGAGATATAATTGATAAACAAATTATCTAACATATTTGGACATATGAATGCACCTGTGACACTTAACTACAATCCAGGCAACAAATGTATCTATCACCTTGAAAAAGTCAAATTTTTTTGTGTATGTGTATATGGTGTGTGTGTGTGTCATAAAACCACTAACATGAACACTATAGTTCACACTAAGGTGCCCACTGCAATGTCTTACGTGTTCTCTCTCTCTCTCTCTTCCTCTCTTCCCCTCTCTCTCTCCCCATCTGCCTCTCACTCTCCTTCTTCTTAACTGCCATGGATTGAGCAGCTTTTCTTCTCCAGGCTCTCATGACATGATGTTTCTGCCTTGGAGCTAGCTGACTGTGTACCCCTATCTCTGAACTTATGAGAGAAATAAATCTCTAATCCTTTAAATTGCAGGGCTCAGGCATTTTTGTCACAGGAACAGGAAAGCTGACTAATAAAGAAAGTCAATAACAGAGAAGTGGGGTTATTGATGTGACCATTACTGAACATTTGGTACATAAATACTTAGAAATGCTTTAAAAATAGAGTTGGGAAAAATATGGAGATGAAAGCTAGAAAAGTCCTAGAATGTTGTAAACATAGTTTGATGCATAACATGGATTGGTGCTCAGAAGACCAGAATATTAATTGGAATGTGAATGGTAAAGACCAGGCTCAGCAGGTTTTAGATGTGATAATCTATTAGGACTTGGATCAGAGGCCCTTTATTTTGCATTCTGGTAGAGGATTTTATTTTTCTCAATGTCCTAAGACTTTTCATGAATTTAAGGGCAACTGATAAATTGGTTGTCAGAGAAAATTTCAAGGGCAGCACAATGTTCAGGCAGTGGCATGGATGCAGAAAAGTTCTTTTTTCCACATCTCATTTTTTTTACATCCTCTTCTCTATCCATCCCTTCCCTCTCAACATCTCTTGGTTCCCTTCCCAATTGCCAAAGATCTGTCTATTTCTTAATGTCTATCTTTACTTTTGCTTTTAATTTATTTATATGTTGAATTTCTCATATGAAAGAATCAATACAATTTTAAGCTTGTGTATCTGATTTATTATACTTATAATTATGAATTCAAGGTGCATCCATTTTTTTACACAGGATTCAAATTTATTCTTCTTGGTAGTACAATAATACTCCATATTGTATAAATAGCATATTTTCTTTTTCCATTCATTTGTTGGTGAGCATATAGGCTTCTTCAAAGATGTAGCTATTATGAATTGTGCTGCTATAAATACGGGTATGAGGCCACAGCTCACAGTGCAGAGGAGGCTTCTGGGTCAGCATACCACAGCTCCCAGCACAGAGGAGGCTTCCAGGTCAATGTGCCACAGCTCCCAGTGTAGAGGAGCCTTCCGGGCCAATGTGCCACAGCTCCCAGCACAGAGTAGGAGGCTTCTAGGCCAACCTACTACCACTCCCAGCACAAAAGAGGTGATCTGTGCAGGTGTCAGCAGCAACCCCCTCCATCAAAATTAGAGGACATGTAAACAAGTCTCAGAACCAGACTTTCAGATCACCTACAGCAACCCCAAAGGGAAACAAGATGGAACACTCTGATACTCAACAACATGGACTCCTTGAGCTAGCAATGAAAGAGGATCTGGAAAAAATGAAATCAGAAATAATTTCTCAGATAACAGCAGAGGTTGTGCACATAGTGGAAGACATGACTAATAAATCTAGAGAGGACACAGATAAAAAAATAGAGGAGTTAAGGAACATGATAGAATCCAAATATAGGAAACAAATGGAATTCATAAAACAGAAGCAAACAGATTTCCAGGAGATTAAAAACTCCACTGAAAGTCAATGCAGCAGAACAAGCCAATGTGAGGATGGAATTTCAGATATACAAGATAAGATTGCAATTAGCGACCAGGAAAAGAAAAATCATTTTAAAATTTAAGGGACCACAAGAAATCAATCCAGCAGCGTATTGACGATGCAAAGAAGAATGACATAAGACAGATTGGAGTCAATGAAGAAACAGGAAAGAGTGCAGATGACATAAAAAAAAAAACTGTTCACAAAAGTGATGGCAGAAAACTTCCCAAGAGGGGGAAAAGAACTTGACATACAGATAAGGGAAGCTTATAGGACTCCAACTAGCCTTGATCAAAAAAAAATTGTACACATAGACATATAATTATTAAGATTCCAAAAACCCAACAGAAGAAAAAAATTCTACAAGGAGTTAAAGAAACAAATCACATACAAAGGCCCATCAGAATCACAGCAGACTTCTCAACGCAAACCCTCAAAGCAAGAAGAGGTTGGAGTTATGTATTTCAAGCACTAAAGGAAAACAACCTCCAACCCAAAGTGATGTACCCTGCAAAATTATCTTTCAAAATTGATGGAGAAATAACATACTTTCATGACAAAGAGCACCTTAGGAACTTTATGAACACCAAACCGGCACTCCCAAAAATTTTAGAGAAAATCCTAGGAAAAGACAATGAGGATCACAATCCCAGGAAGCCCAGGAGAATGAATCCACTGGGCATGACAAGAAATTAAAAGCAAAGAGAGAGAATCCAACAAAAAGAAAAAGTCATGACAATGATAACTCAATAGTATCAGTTATAACCATCAATGTTAATGGTCTCAACTCACCAATCAAAAGAAATAGACATCAGAAGGGGTCAAGAAGCAAGATCCAACAATATGCTGCATACAAGAAACACACTTAATTCAAAAAGAAATTCATAGACTGAAAGGGAAAGGGTGGAAAACAAAACTCCATGTGACAGGAACCCCCAAAAAAGCAGGAGTAGCTATCCTCTTTGTAAACCAAGTGGATTTCAAACCCACAGTGATTAAGAGAGACAAAGAAGGACACTACATCCTTGTAAAGGGAACAACCAAGAGGAAGAGATGACAATCATGAATATCTATGTACCAAACACTAGTGAGCCCAGCTATATAAAACAAATACTAACGGAAATGAAAAATCATATATGCACTAATACAATTGTAGTGGGGGACCTCAATACCATGTTGTCACAAATAGATTAATTTACTAGACAAAAAACAAATGAAATACTAGAACTCAATCAAACTCTTGAACAAATGAGCTTAACAGGTATTTACAGAGTGTTCTGCCCCACAAAATCAGAATACACATTCTTTTCAGCTGCACATGGGTCATTCTCTAAAATAGACCACATACTCACTCACAGAACATATTTAGGTAAGTACAAAGGAATTGAAGTTATCCCCTGTATATTATCAGACCATAGTGCGATGAAAGTGGAGATCAATAGCAAAAGAAACTCAAAAAATTTCATAAACACGTGGAAATTGAACAACACACTTCTGAATAACCAATGGGTCACAGAGGAAATT
>NW_004624840.1:1391085-1410068 GCF_000247695.1 Heterocephalus glaber
TAATAATAGTTAATATAGCATATTTCATAATCTGAAAAGAATTATTTCTGTTATTGTGAAGGGACTTGTTTTCCTAATTTATTTCTCAGTGGGTTCATTGTTGGTGTACAGGAAGGTTATTGGTTTTTGTGTGTTGATTTTGTATCTTGCTACATATTTGAATTGGTTGTTAATCTAGGAGTCTTTTGGTAAAATTATTTGACTCTTCTACATCTGCAAATAGTGATAATTTTAAAACTTCCTTTCATATACATATTCCTTTTTTATTGCCTTATTTCTTAGGCTAATATTTTGACTAGTATATTGAATAGGAATGGTAATACTAAATATCCATGTCTTGTTCCTGATTTTAGAGAAAAATTTTCAGTTTTTCCTATTTAGTATTATGTTGCAGTAGGTTTTTCACAAATAGCTTTTACCAAATTTGGATGAGGTCACTCTATACCTAATACCTTCAGGGTATTTATCATGAATGGATGTTGGATTTTGTGAAAGGCTGTTTTCTGCATCTATTGGAAAGATTATGTAATTTTAGTCCTTGCTTCTGTTTATGTGATGTATTACACTTATTGATTTGCATATATAGAACTATCCTTGCATCTCTGGGATAAAACTTACTTGGTCAGAGTGTATGACTTCTGTTTGCCAGTATCTTGTTGAGGATTTTTCCAAGGATATTAATTAAACAAATTGGCCACTAGTTTCCTTGTTGTTATTTGTTTGTTTGTTTTAGTTGTGTCCTTATCTGGTTTTAGAATAAGGGTAATGCTACCTTTGAAAAATAAGTTTGGAAGTACTCCTCTTTCAATTTTATTAGAGTTTGAGGAATATTGGCATTTTATCCTCCCTGAAGATCTTGTAGACTTCCTCAATGAATCCTTCCAGTCATGGACTTTTCTTAGTTGGTAAATTTATTTTGTTTTTGTTTTGTTTTGTGTTTTACAATTTCATTACCTGGTATTGGATTGTTCAGGATTTTTATGTCTTTTTGGTTCAGGTGTAATTCATAGGTATCTAGGAATCTATCCATTTCTTCTGAATTTCTATCACACTTGTATGTTGATATATGCATTAGACTGGATACATGCATTAGAGTATAAGAATTAACTAGTGCTATAAATTAAACAGTACCATTTAAGGGCATGTCAGGGTAATCCATAAAATTGAGGATTTTAGAGGATTCAAACAGTTATATATAAACATATTAGGAGACATAAACAATCTCACAGCCTCCCTCAATCACTAAATACATTTCTACTCATCAACATACAGAAATATTTGCCTGCTCACACAAATATTTTCTTAAACTCCAACACTAGCCTTTTACTCCAGCTATAAAATAACTCCAATGGTTTGACATCTTATCTACTTTTTTATCCTATTGATGTTTCTCTTGCCCTTCTCTCTTCCCATTGACATAATCCCTTCCTTTTCCCCTTCTTCTCCACTTCCCACCATCCTCCACATCCCAGAAGAACCACGGAGAGCAGTGCACTATAGTTTGTAAGAGGTGTTGACAAAATGTTGAAATTATAAAAACAAATTTTTATGTTTATAATTGATATATGCTTGGTTCTATTGATGCTGTTACAACCAGTAGAAATTCTTTTCTTACAAAGCAGAGGGTTCAACCCAATTAAATTTAACTTGTTGGAAGGATAAACAATATCACTGAGGAAATAAAGCTAACAACACATCACTGAAACAGAACCTAAAGAGATCCACATATCAACAACAGACTCTTTTCACTCTATTTGACCTCAAACCTCAGTACCTTCCAAAATAGAAACATGAAAAAACAAGGCAATAAAATGTCCCCCAAAGACATCCAACTCTCACCAAGCAGATCCAAGGATCATGGATGTGGAGGAAAGCAAACACCAGATCACCAAGCTATAGGAAATGATTAAAGAAGAAATAAAAAAACTCAGTGACTTCAAAGAGGACATAACACCTCCAAAGTAATAGAACTAACATACAAACTAACCAATGTGGATAGGACAGAAACAAATAAACCACTGGAACCACTGACAAAAATGGTTCAAAACATGAATGACAAATTTATCAAAGATACAGTCTTCATGTAAAGGTGCCAAACAGAAATCTCAGAGATAAGAATTCTATAGAATTCATAAACAGCACAAATGAATGATGTGAAGAAAAGGTTTTAGAAATCAAGAACAAAATGGAAATTCATAACAAATTACTCAGAGAAGCCATAAAAATGCCTTCACACAGTTCTTATAGCATTAGCCCAGAGCTTTTGCATAGCTCCTTCTACACTGGCATTACTCTATGCTTTTGTGTACCCAGGCAGTTTCCCCCTGTTTTCCAGACAATTGCCTGCCTGCAGGCTTGAGGAGTATTCCTCCCATCTAATATGTGTCCTGAATTGAAACTCTGGGTATGTCTCCTGTAGACCTCCATGTATCTGATTACCTTCATTGATTTCGGGGAGATATTATGGATGTCTCCTTGACTTCCCTCCACAGGTTTTCCTTATGTATTGTATGGCCCAAAACCCACTGACACAGGTGTTACTCCCACTTCTGACTGCAAATGGCTGTTTTATCTCTGCCCACAGAAACAGAGGAAGGGGACTCACTCTCTCCTGGATCCACCAAGTTGTTTAGGGACTGTGCTCCACATAATTGCCTTTGAACCTGTTTTCCCTCCTTATTTCCATTCTCAGCTAGGAGTTTCTGGGGCCCTCCCCTGTAGGAGTGCACTAACAGTCGTTGTTAGGGTACTAAACATTCCAGGTACATCCCATTGTTTGTGGCAGGGAAAGGTCATCATCATCATCATCATCATCATCATCATCATCATCATCATCATCACCATCATCATCATTCTTGGTGTTCAGGAACTGTTCTTTCTCCCCAGTGTCCTGCTGGCCTCTGGCACTGGAGCACCACCTATGGGCCCTGCAGATGAATGCCTGGTGTGAGGCAGTTAAATTCCAACATGTTCTGTTTCCTGCTTCTTTGATTCCCCAGGTTGGAAGTGCCTCATTTTCTTTGCCTGTGGGGAGGACACCATGGTGGTGAGTCTATTCAATCCACCAGGCAGTCACAGAAGGGCTGACTCACTCTCTCTCTGTCTGATCTTTTCCCAAAATAGCATGTACACTGTGGATATGGGGTCTGGGGGTGAGGCATTGTGATCCAGGAGTGGTCTGCTTTCCCCTCATGCACCCTTTAAATGCTAGATTTTAGTCCACCTGGATTATTTTTTTCATTTATCCTCCCATATCAGACTTTAATTTTCATCCCCACTTAAGGGCAACTGCTTTTGTTCAGCACTGATTCAGAGACACTCATCCTACTTGTCATCCCCTACTCAGTCATCATAGATCTCCCAGTGCTTCTTTTAGTCAGATCTACAGTGAGAATCAGAAACAAAAAACAAACAAAAAAAGCCAAAAAATCTGAGAAAATTGCAGTATTGCCAGAAAGGGAGCATGTATAAAATTGGAACCAAAGAGTATTCTTGTTGAAAAGACTAGTACCATTAAAAAGGAACCAAGTCAATAGGAAAGATGCTGTTGAAGGCATTTAAGGAAATGGTCAGATACCACCAAATAAAAGTTAAGGATATAGAAGGGTAAATTTATTCAAAAGACATTGCTTTGAGAAGAGAGTCTCAGGGTTCTCTGCTCATGTATGGCCACCTTGGGAATTGTATCTTAGAGTTCTGCCATACTCAGAAGTCACTGCAGTCATGCTCCAAGGGGACTAATCTATTGCTTCAACTAGTGGAAAACCATGGCATCATCTACATGTTTCTGGTTTTGTAGGCATGAAGGATGCAAGAGTTGTGTGGTCATGCAGGCTTCTACCAAGATTTCAAAGGAAGGGCTGGAAGGCTAGGCACTTTGTTCCTGAGTGGACTGTGAGAATAAAAGCAAAGGAGCAGTGGAGACCCAAGAAATTGAGATGCCAGAAATGTGGACTGTCTATCAAGGAAATCCACAGAGTGGAGCCAGAACAAAGAAGAGGGCATGTGGTCTGCAAGGAGCAAGACCATAGAAGTGGGGCTGCTCAAACTCTTTGGAGCTCACATCTCAACACTTTATGCTCTGGGTGTTAAACATGGAGCTATAGGATTTAATGCTTGCCTTGCTGGGTATTAGTCTTGCTTTCATTGGATTCTTTTCTATTCCCCTATAGTTTTGTTTGGAATGGGAATGTATGAATTGTATATTGGAAGAATTTTACTTTGTTTTGAATTTTACAAGGACTCAAAGAGGAGACATTGGATTTCAACTTTTTGAGTAATGTTGGAACTAAGACTTCGGTAATTCTTAGAGATGAACGATATATACTTTGCTTAATGAGATGGGTGTGAGCCTTTTGGTGGCCAGGGCCAGAATGCTATGGTTTAGATCTTAAATGTCCCCCAAGAAGTCTCATATGTTCTGAGGTGGGGCATTTAAAAGGAGATTGGATCGTGGGGGTGCTTACTCTTCACTGATGAGTTTATAGCTGAATGTGCTTTTTGCAGGTGGGCCCCTGGTGGGTGAGGCAAGTCACTGGAGTAGTGGCTCTGGAAAGTGTAGCTCTTGCATGTTTCTGTTTCTCTCTCTCTCTCTCTCTCTCTCTCTCTCTCTCTCTCCTCATTCTTGATTGTCATGGTTCAGCAGCTTTCCTTCATCTTGCCCTTCTGCCATGTTATTTTTGCCTTAGAATCAGCTCACCATAAACTGAACCATTTGAAACCATGACTTAAAGAAACCTCTTGTCTTCTAAGTACTATGTGTTAGGTAGCTTGTCTCAGTGACAAGGAAACTGACTAATCCATAGGAATAACAATCACAGTCAAGAGGATCCTAAGGAGTCATGATTGCTGAGTGTAATATAGTATTCTAGATAGAAATCTGAAATAGAAAAAACATGTTAGATAAAAACTAAGGAAATCTAAATACATTATGAATTTTAGTTAATAATATATCGATCAATATTGGTTCATAGATTGCAGCAGACATACCACACTAATGTGACACATTAATAGTATTGGAAACTAGGTGTGGGATTCATGGAAATTCTCAATGCCTATTGTAACATTTTGATAATCTAAAACTGTTGTAAATTAAAGTGTTTAATTATTTCGTATTGTTGTTGTCATTTTACTTGTTCTTTTTTTCATTATGTTTGGTTTTTCCATTATAGTTTCCATTCTCTTTAAAATCGCTTTAACTATTATAAACATTTATTTGTATTTTATGTTCTTTCATATCTTTTACTTGTTTAGTGTATCACATTAACTTTTCAGTGCACAAATTTTCTCCATGGTGCTTTATTTCCTTCTGTACTTAATAATTTCACAACTACTTATACTTGACAATTATCCTTTATTGAATTTTATATCCCTGGCCTACAGAAGTGTCTTTATAAGAAACTGTCTTTGATTGGCTTTTGTGAAGTTCTAATGAATTTACATGTTGGGTGCTGTTTTTAAAGTAATGGTTTATGATTTCCATATTCTGTCAGTAAATATTCCTATCTGCTAACAACTGATACCTACTATACCTAATTTAAACAAAAGCAAATTTGTTAGGCTACTCACTGAGTACCTAGAAAAGCTAGAGGACCAGCTCTGAGCACAGTAAAGCCATAGCGTCAGCACTATGGTGCACAACTGCCTCCATGGAGACCAGACAACTCCACAAAAACTACAGACACGTTGATGTTTGACAGTGGGTGCTTCTGCTTGATTTGTGATCATTGTTGGCTATGGAAAGTCAATTTACATTGCTGCTGCTATAATCCTTGCCAAAGGGGATTTCACATCCAATTCTTTGATTAGATGTCTAGTCAATTCCAGCATCTCTCTCAAAATAGAAATTAAAATGGGCTGGAAATATAGCTCAGAGTAAAGACTCTGGGTTCAATCCCAAGTACTGTAAAAAAGAAAAAGGGAGAACTCTGGCAGAAAGGCACCTATTTGGGAGAGCTATGTGATATGTTTGCCAATGTTTATATGGAACAGACAGGAAACTGAATTATTTTTATAGGAAAAATATTTACCCTGTATACTATCTACCATGTTCTGTAGGTTCAAACTTTAGGAATAAAATTCACATTCTGTACAACCCAGAACAATACCAAATATCTAAAATACACACAGTATGACAGAGTAGATTAGGTACAGTTGTATAATTTCAATTCTCACAAGAATTTTTTTCCCTTTCTCTATGAGTCTTATATGGCTACAATATATAGTTTTGCATGTATCTTTGTAGGGGAAGGGACTTATAAATAAGATCTACCTACTATGGTTCTGGAAAGTAAATGAATTTTATTATACAATGAGGGCTTAGGCTAAAAGGAGGCCATCACACTTGAGTCCTGTCTACTAGCTAAGAGAAAGAAAGAAAGGTACTTTTACAATATTCAACCATTCTCCTTTCTTACATTTTAACTACTGGATAATGAAGTAGTAAATGTGCGGCTTTTTCTGAACTTTGCAAAAATTTTGATATAGTTCTAGGCTGTAGCCTTCAGTCAGTATACTTAGCTGGGGCTACTGGCACAATTTCCTGGCAAAAGTGGGTGATATAAGCTCAAGTTGTTGACCATGACTCCTCTGGCTTTACTGCTGACCTGCTGTGGGACTCTGACAAGTTTCTTAACATTTCTATTAGTCTCAATTTCCTTATCTGTAAAATGGACATAATTATGCTATCTGTAAAATATAGGCAAATGAATCAATGTAGATTATGCATTATTTATGATATTTTCTACTCTTTGCAAAATAATGCTTTTTCAAAGCCTCTATCAGTTAAGAAACTAACAAAAGAATTGTATCTGTGGATTCTAGAAGATATAGTAGGTCATATTTCATGGAAGTGACTCTTGTTCAATTGTTTCCTAGGCTTATAACTTTGGGAAAATACTTAAACTCTCTAATTCTGTTTCCTTATCTGTAGAAAGGAAGCAATTCAAAGTACTGATTTCAACATTAATTAAGATTTTATTTAGCATTTAGTAGGCACATGTAAAAACATTTAATACATATTAGCCATTAGTATCGCCATCTTAATTAAATGTTCCACAAATATCACCTCCTAGACCTAGGCAGTTTTAACTTGAACAAAGTAATACACTTTAAAATAGTTTCCTAGAGCATGTAAAAGAAAATATAAAAATGGTAATTTAACATGTATTTTTGCATTCCTGTCATTGGTATTTAACATGAAGTTTTTATGTGATTTAGAATTTTAATAATTCACTCTTATTTTTATTAATTGCAGCTTCCTTCCTATTTTTTAACCAGCTTTCTTCATTTGACTTGATTAATTTTGTATTTCAGTTGTGCCTGAAAATAGAATCAACACACTGGAAAAGGAAAGACATTTCGGGGTACCAACTTCTAGTACTGTATTTATTTTTATTGCACCTTGTCATGGAAAAGATAGTGACTACAGATTTAATACTCTATTTTCCCTAAATAATATAGAATTGCAAAGTGATAAGTGATATTATGTATAATCTTGAAGCAGATGATTTTCATTCCCCAAACCTGTATTTTGATAGTATCATCATAGGGAAATTTTTGTTGACCACATTTTCTACAGTCTTAGGAAGTAGACGACAGCTGCTATGTATTTGTGTTTGTGAAGAAATTGAATTTAATTAATGCACATTTCTTTGTTGCTTAACATAGTTATTGTATTTTCAGAGACAAAAAAAGGCTTGTAAATTGAACAACACAAAAGAAAAGGACACATAGAACCAAGAATGAAATTACTCTAAAATCAGTTATTGAAGTTATAATTTTATTTAATTTGTACATAAATCTTAATTGGCTCTCATTTGTGCAAGCATGGGAGACATAAAACAAAGAAAATGTCTAACTGATTTTTCACTTATAACAAGTGTATTAGAATTGGATGGATGCTGCTGTTCAGGCTCATTGATGGGATTGGAACATTTAGGAAAAATAAAAAAACAAAATACCCAGATAAATTTAAAGTTCAGATCATCAACACATAATAGTTTAAGAGATGTGTTATGTAATATTTGAATCTACCAAGTAAAAACAAAGAGTTATATCCCACCTAATGAAAGAGAAAATAAGGTGAATATTACCAGATTAAAATGAGGGGATCTACTAGGGACATAATTATATAATGATATTATTCATTGTTTGCTGAAATGAACATTGCATGAGGCTCCCTGTACTTGTACTGGTGGCCATCATCAGATGCACATGTCCATGCTCGGAAGATTTCACTCCCTCTTTGAAACTTAGAAAGATTAAAATCACAGATGTAGCCCAGAAGTCCCAGGGCAGCTCAGAGATTTTAGTTGATACTTGTTTTATTCATCTTATTTAGCCCATTAGAACATTTAGTGTCATTTATTTTGTATACTAAGTTAATTATTTTATTTCTGCAGTTCAAAATTGTATTGTTAAATTGATAAAACATAAGACTTGTACATATTAATGAGGTACCATGTGATGTCTCAATACATGTATCTGGTTATACCAACCATCTCCTCAAACATTTATATTTCTTTTTTTTTTTTGCTTTTTTTTTGGTACCGGGGATCAAACTGAGGACCTTGCACTTGCGGGGCAGGCTGCGGAACCACTGAGCTAAATCCCTTGCCCAACATTTATATTTCTTTATGGGGAAATATACACATCTTTTTGTCTAGGGTTTTTTAATATGCATCACATTATTTTTATCTGTAGTTGCTTTACTACTGTGCAATATCATGCCAAAGTTTCTTGCTCATATCTAACTGTAACCTTGTACCCATTGATTAAAACATTCCCCATCCCTCTTTCCCCTTCTCCAGTCCCTCTTTCTAATTCATTTTGAAGCTATGTAATACCCCATCCATAAGAATAAATATATGTTACTTGGGAATTTAAAAGCACAGGGAAAAATGAATGCAGTTAAAAAGGAATATAATTAATCTCTACCTGCAAAAGACCTGGAGAATTCCAGTTAACATTAAGTCCTCCCAGAAGGATACTTCTTCACCTTGCTTTGCTACAGCTATCTCATCACTATATCCCCATTCCTTGTTAGAAATGACTTATCATGAATGTATATATCCCCACAAAATATTTTAAAGTTTATATGATGATATAATAGTCTATGAAGTGTTCTGCAACTTGACTTGTTCACTCAAAATTCTGTGTCTGAGAATTATTGTCTTAGTTTTGGATCTTCCAGAAGCAGATATGAAAGTAAGAATTTGAATGAAAATAGTTTATGTGGAAAATTCTGAAACTACTAGTAGATAAACGTGAGACTGATACAGAAAACAGAGGCAGCTAATAAAGGGTGCATATTAAAGAATTAAGCACAGTGGGTGACTGAGGCTTAATTGTGCAGGGAAGCTCAGGAATCAAGGCAAAGCACATGGATTGGCATCATCCCACTTAAGGAATAAGGGGCTTACGCCAACTCCTGAGAGTACCTTGTCAAGGGACACAAGATCATGGCAGGAGCTGTGAATTCCCTGGTTCTTCCATCTTGGCAGGACTTCTGCAGTTGCAAGGAGGAGGTCGGCAAGCCCTCCTGCACAAAGTAAAAGATGCTGGCGGTTAGAGATCAACTGAAGCAAAGCACATTGAAAGGTCATCAGAACTTCTTTTGAAGGATCTTAAGTACAAATGACTTAATGTTTATTTCTCCTCAAGTAAAACATAGTGTAATATAAAATTATAAAGTTTTGATTCAAAAATGTTTGATTCCATCGTTCTTCGCTTCATTTGACTATTGAATGTGTCCTGTTTCTCCTATGCAATATGAGTGTACTAATCTGACTTTTTATTGGGTTATTTATTATGAGAGTTAAACCTAGTGATCTAGGTATAACATGTTACATATGTTTCAAAGAGCCCAGCTACATCTGTTTTTTCTTCTTGCTATTACAAAACCAGCCATGCTTTGTCATCAACTGTCAACATACAATTGAATTCCAGCCAAAAAGACATAAGAAAAATGACATGTGCCATTTCCTAGCCTAGTGCATATAACCCTCACATGCTATATGCTGTAGTAAGTTGGCCAGAGGAGAGAGAATCTTTTGGGAGAACTTGGAAATGGAAGGAAGCCAACCATCTGTTTTTTCTGGGTTCAGGAATGACAGCATGAAAATAGCCCACATATCGGAGATTGCACAAGGAATATCTTTAGGCAGGCAAGAATAAACTCTTATTTGTTTCTTTAACATTGTGTATCTAGGGACTAATTGTTACAGTAGCTTGCCTTAGCCTAAATCAAAGACTATTCAGTATTATGAAGTTTATACCTGAAGGCAGGATTCTTATGCAGAACCCTAGAGTATTTCATGAATGCATTATTAAATTACAATACTATGAATTATGAAAAAGTTTATTGTATATTTACTTTGTATATACTTAAAGATACAATGGGATTATCTTCAAAACAAAGAATTTTGGCTTTTAGTATGCAAAGCCAAAAATAAAATAATACATGAAATTAGTGACACAAGGTAAAGAATGATTAAGTGATGTATTTCAATTACTTATTGTAATTTTCTTCTCAGTGCCAGAATTGCAGAACATATTCCTAAGAAAAAATATTGACATATTCTGAAATATACCTTTTCTATGTGTATCACTAAATCAGTCATAGCAAACTCATTTCTCTTTCCCATGACTGATTCAGAAATGGGCATGAGACATATTTTTTCTGTCAAATGTCCCCAAAAGTACTGACACTTAGAACAAAAGACATGTAGGAAGATATTCCATCCCTTTATGGTAACTGTTGTGGAGAGGCATGTAAAGACTAGGAATTTGGCATGTCTCTTGTCACTATGAACAGGAAGCTGAATACCAGGTGAGCAGTGTGAATTGATGATGAGAACCCACGGTTTTGATGGTTGATTTAAGCTTAAGCTACTGCCTCATATAGCTGCAACTGCTCTTTTTAAGGCTTGCTGTCATATGACAGACCACACTGTTCTCATAGTTTAAAGCAGTTACATAGACCTTAAGCCTTCACCATATTAAACAGGTTTATGGAGAACATTCAAGAGCAAATAAAACCCAAACTACTTTTATTGAAATTTCAAAACTGCTTCTCACTTATTCTTTATTTGTTAATGGTTTTATTTAAATAGAAAGGAAGGGAAATCTTTGAATCATAGCATGTTTATGAAAATAAAACTTTTATAGTTATTTCTTAAAGTGATTATTAGCTGTAAAGAAATTCTTTGCAAAATTAAGTTAGAAGCAATCATTGTCGTACTGAATATACTCAGGTATGCATTCAAAGGTATGTTTCTTCTTTTCAGTTTTTCAGGATGAAATGATAAGCTTAGAATTCGTGACAACTGAGTCAAAGCTAGCAATCCTCTGAATTTGCATATGAATATTGAAATTCACTTTTCAGGAAAACACCTAATGCCTAATATACTTATTCAATGTCTAGTAGATCTTTCCAAACAAATGTTGAGGTCTCAGTGGAAGGCAGATATTGAAGTCATCAAGATTTCTCAATGCTTCTTTTGCTTTTCTAAATTTATATATTAATTGGTACATTTTAGGTATACAAAACATTTACATTTATCATTGGGTATTTGTACCTGAACATGATGTATCTTAGTTCTTATTTTTTCCACCGTTACCTGTGCACCCTTCAACCCCACCACCCTTCCCTATTTACATAGACTTTGTTTCCTTTTTTATTTTCTTTCTCATAATTTTTCCTTTCCCTTCTTCCCTTTCCCATTCCCCTCCTGCCACCCCTACACCTTTGGACCTTTTCCTATTTCAAATTATGAGTTATTCATTTTAATCATTTTCATCCTTATTTACACTTTCAATTTCTCGCACTAGAAAAACTATTCAGTATTTGCACATGTGTGTCCTATTTATTTCACTTAAGAGTATGGCCTCAATAGGCATCCATTTAGCTATAAATGACTCTAGTTTCTCATTCTTTATGGCTGAGTAGTACTCCATTTTATAAAAAAAACAAACGAACACATCTTCTTTATCCAGTTTCCAGTTAATGGGCACTTGAGCTGTTTCCAAACTTTAGCATTACAAAATGTGCTGCTATAAACATAGGTGCACATATATTGCTGTGGTATGATTCTTTTAATTCTTTGGGGAAGATACCCATTAGCGGAATAGCTGGGTCATATGAGACCTCTAGTCCTAGTTCTTTGAGGTATCTCCATATTGATTTCCACAGTGGTTGCACCAGTCTGCAATCCCACTAATAATGGAGAAGGGTTCCTTTCTCTCCACACCCCTGCCAGCATTTGTTATTAGTTGATTTCTTGATAGCAGCCATTCTTTGGGGGGTAAGGTGGAATCTCAGTGTTGTTTTCATCTGCATCTCTTGAATGACCAGTGATGTTGAACATTTTTTCATATATTTATTTGCTGTTTTTACTTCTTTGTCTGAGAAATGTCTGTTCATTTTGGATGCCTATTTTTAAATTGGGTCTTTGAATTTAGGGGGTTTGATTTTTTTCAATACTTTATATAGTCTAGATAGCAGACCTTTGTCTGAGGTACATGCTGCTAAAATTTTTTTCCCACATTGTAGGTTGTCTCTTAGCTCTGTTGGTAGTTTCTCTTGCAGTGCAGAAGCTTTTTAATATGATAAGATCCCAGTTGTTGATTCTTTGTGTTAGCTCCCGTGCTGCTGAAGATTTGTTCATAAAGTCTTTTTCTATGCCAATGTCATCAAGAGTTCTACCTAACTTATCTTCCAGCAAGTGTAGTGTTTCTGTCTTGATATTTAGCTCTTTAATCCACTTCAATCTTAGTTTAGTGCATGGTGATAGGTATGGGTCAAATTTTAATCTTTGGCAGGTTGAAATCCAGTTTTTCCAACACCAATTATTGAACAGGCTATCTTTTCTCTAATGAGGGTGGTTGGCTCCTTTGTCAAAGATGAGGTGGCTGAGTATGTCTGGAGTTGTTCCTGCATCTTCTAATCTATTCCACTGATCTTCAGGTCTGTTTCTTTGCCAGTACCATGCTGTTTTTATCACAGTAGCTTTGTAGTATAGTTTCAAGTTGGGGATTGTGATACCCCCAGCCATGTCTTTGTTGCCTAGAATTCCTTTTGGTATTCTAGGTTTCTTCTGCTTCCAAATGAATTTTTGGATTGTTTTCTCTAGTTCTGTGAAGTATATTGTTGGAATTTCAATCGGTATTGCATTAAATCTATATAGTAGTTTTGGAAGTATGGCCATTTTCACTATATTGATTCTTCCTACCCAGGAACAAGGGATATCTTTCCATTTTCTAATATCCTCTTCAATCTCCTTCTTCAGAGTGCTGTAGTTTTCAGTGTAGAGGTCTTTTGCTTCCTTTGTTAGGTTGATTCCTAGATATTTCATTTTTTTAGATGCTATTGTAAAAGGAATTATTTCCTGAATTTCTCTCTCAGTGGGTCTGCTATTTGTGTATAAGAAGGCTATTGTTTTTTGAGTGTTGACCTTATATCCAGCTACTCTACTGAGTTTGTCAATTAGGTCTAGAAGACTTTTGCCTGAGTTTTTTGGGTCTTCTATGTAAAGTATCATATCATCAGCAAATAATGATAGTTTAACTTCTTCCTTTCCCATCTTAATTCGTTTTATTTCTTTCTTTTTCTAATTGCTATGGCTAATGTTTCCAGAACAATATTGAACAGGAGTGGTGATAGTGGGCATCCTTGTCTTGCTCCTGATTTTAGCATGAAAGTTTTCAGCTTTTGACCATTTAGTATGATGTTGGCTGTTGGTTTTTCAGAGATAGCCTTAATCAGATTGAGATAAAGACCTTCTATTCCTATTTTCTGTAGTGTTTTTATCATGAATGGGTGCTGGATTTTGTCAAATGCCTTTTCTGCATCTATTGAGATGATTTTGTCCTTGACTCTGTTAATATAGTGTATTAGATTTATTGATTTATGGATGTTGAACCATCCTTGCATCCCTCAGATAAATTTGACTTGGCCAGGGTGTATGATCCTCTTCATGACCCTCTGTATTTTGTTTGCCAGTATCTTGTTGAGGATTTTTGCATCATTAGGGAGATTGGTCTGTACTTCTCTTTTTGGGTTGGGTCTTTCCCTGGTTTTGGAATCAAAGTAACACTTGATTTCAGGAAAGAATTTGGAGACCTTGCTTCCCTTTCAACTTCCTTGATGAGTTTAAAGAGTAATGGTGATAGTTCTTCTTTAAATGTCTTGTAGAATTCAGCAGTGAACCTATCAGGACCTGAGATTTTCTTTGTTGGTAAATTTTTTATTACATTTTCAATTTCACTCATTGTTATTAGGGTGTTTAGAATTTCTATATCTTCTTCATTTAACTTTGGCAATTCATATGTATCTAGGAATCTGTCCATTTCTTCTGTGTTTTACATTTTATTAGAGTACAGGTTCTTGAAGTAGGTATTGATACTCTGAATTTCTGCTGGATCTGTTGTGGCTTCACCTTTTTCATTCTCAATTGCATGGATTTGAGCCTTTTCTTTCCTTTTTTTGATAAGGTTCACTAAAGGTTTATTGATTTTATTTATTCTTCCAAAAAACCAGCTCTTTGATTCATTGACTTTTTTTGTATCGTTCTCTTAGTCTCTATTGCACTGATTTCTGCTGTGATCTGTATAATTTCCTTTTTTGTACAAGCTTTGGGTTTGTTATGCTCTTCTTTTTCTAGGAGCTTGAGGTTCTGCATTGGGATATTTAACTGAGTTCTCTCTGTTCTCCTAATATGGGCATTCATTGCTATGAATTTCCCACTTAGAACTGCTTTCATTGTGTCCCAGAGATTCCTGTATGTTGTACTGGCTTTGTCATTTACTTGTAGAAACTATCTAATTTCTTCTTTAATTTCCTCTGTGACCCATTGGTTGTTCAGGAGGGTGTTATTCAATTTCCATGTGTTTGTGGGTGTTTTGAGGTTTCTTATGTCATTGATCTCCAATTTCATTGCATTATGGTCTGATAATATACAGGGGATAACTTGAATTCTTTTACATTTACTTAGATTTGCCCTATGAGCTAGCATGTGATCTATTTTGGAGAATGACCTGTGTGCAGCTGAAAAGAATGTGTATTCTGATTTTGTTGGGTGGAACACTCTGTAAACATTTATTAAGTCCATTTGTTCAATAGCTTGGTTCAGTTCTAGAATTTCCTTGTTAATTTTTTTCCTAGATGATCTGTCTATTTGTGATAGAGGGGTGTTTAGGTCCCCCACTACAATTGTTATTGTTTATTTGGTTTTTCATGTCCATTAATATTTGTTTTAGTATAGTTGGGGGTATTCGTATTTGGCGCATAAAGATTTAGGATTGTCAACTCTTCCTCTTGGATTGTTCCATTCACACGGATGTAGTGACCATCTTTGTCTCTCTTAATTAGTTTTGGGTTGAAATCTACTTTGTCTACCCCTGCTTTTTTCCAGGATCCTGTTGCATGGAGAACTGTTTTCCATCCTTTTACTTTCAGTCTATGAATTTCCTTTTGAGTTAGGTATGTTTCTTGTATACAGAATATTGCTGGGTTTTGCTTCTTAATCCATTCTGTTGTCTGTTTCTTTTGATTGGTGAATTGAGGCCATTAACATTGATAGTTATAATTGAGAGATATTGAATATATCTGATATTCTGTCGTCAGATTCTCTTAATCTGCTCTGCATGCTTTCAATGGAGTTTTTAATCTCCTGAATATCTGTTTGAATCTGTTTCATGGATTCCATTTCTTTCTTATGTTGGGCAATCATGGTTTCCATTTCTTTCTTATGCTGGGCATTCATGGCTTCCAGCATGTTTCTGATCTCATCTATTTTCTTATCTGTTTCTGCTCTAGAGCCTCTAATCATGTCTTTAACTCTGCTCACCATCTCTGTATTTATCTGGGATGTTATTTCTGCTTTGAATTTTTCTAGAGCCTCATGCATCTGCTTTGTTACTTCCTGTGCTATCAGTTCAGGGTTTCCAGGTGGTTGATTATCAGACTTTTCCACCTCATTTCCCCCAGAATTTCCTTTTTGTGGCATGGAAGCCTGTGTTTGTGCCTTGCTTAAATGTCTTCTCATTTTTGTTTTTGGTACTTGGTTTAATTCCTGGGTTGATATTTCAAAATTGCTTAATGCAGGTATCTTCGTTGCTTGTGTTAAAAACCCTTGTGGAATGATTGCTTTTCAGAGGTGCCTTCCAGATATGGCTTGTGTTTAGGTTTTGAGGCTCTAATGACTCTGAGGCTATTTTATTTTCCTTATACCAGGAAGGAAAACTGATTAGATCAATCACAACATGTTAGACCAAACGATACAATCAACAATACCACAGCATCAAAAACAGCTTAGAAAATGACAATTTGTGGTAGTTATTAATCTATCACATTTAACTATGTGAAGTGTAATCCCCTGTGCCTCTGTAGTGTGGGACCAGGTAGCAGAAGAGCCAGAGGGCGGGTGGGAGGGGGGAGTGGAACTGGGCCTTGCAGGTGCCTGCACGGCTAAGCGGAGCGGTGGATGGGGGCAGGGTTCCAAGCCTCTCCTGGGACCTCATCGTGGCATAGGCAGGAACCCGGATGCAGCAGAGGAGCTTCACGCTGCTTGGCTGACCTGTGGAGAGGAGTACCGGATGGGGGCGGGGCTCCAAGCCGCTCCTTTCCATTGTTGTTTTAATAATTGTTTATAATTATTTTTGGATATGTATAGACACATAATATGAATTATACAGCATATAATTTTCAATTAGTTTTTCAATATATTTTAACAGATTAAAATACACCAAAAAGAGTTACTTATGAAAGTTAAACTCAAATATGGATATCAAAGTAGTTTAAATTTAATCCATTTGAGAAGAAAGTCAGCATAGTCTAAGTACGTCTTTGCCACAGTTTGTTTGGTGGCAAGGGAGTTAGCATGATTTATGCTGCTCTGCTTCTTCAAATTAAACAAAGACAAAACATAGTCAGAATTAAAGCCAGAGCAAGAAGAAAAGAAATTATCATCAATTGGAATCAGGTTAGTATGTGTATGGAGGTAAATAATTTGAGAACTGATTTCAAATGCTTCAAAGAAGGACAGGTTCCAGTAGAAAAAAAATGGGACACAGGACAGTGAAGGCAATAAACAATTTGTATTTACTGATGGAAACTGAGGGACCCTGTGGGACCCTGAGAAGCTGACTGCCTGTAGTCTTGTCTCCTCCATCTGACTCAGGCTCCCACTTTGATTTTTGGTATAATTAGTTTAGCAGTTATCTCAATACTAATAATTCATACTTATTTCTGCCTTTATGGATGCCCTGATACAGTTTTTGAAAAATAAACTTCACCTTTTATAACAGTTTTAGGTTTATAGCTAACTCAAGCAGTAAGCAGAGAGTCCCCATATACTCCATGCCCCAAACATGCACACCCCCATTATTAATTTCCCCTGCCCAAGGGATACTTTGTCATGATCAATGAACCCACATTGACTCATCATTGTAACCCAAAGTCCATAGTTTACATTAGCATCTGTTCTGTGAACATTTTATGGGTCTGGACAAATGTATAACAGCATGAATCTGCTACCACAGAATCAGACAGAAGAGTCTCCTTGTCTGAAAAATCCTGTTCTCTGCCTGTCCTTCTCCCTCCCCACCCTTGCTCTGGCAACTGCTGATCTCTTTACTGTCACCATAGTTTTGCCTTTCCAGAATGTCATATAGTTGAAATCATACAGTATGTAGCTTCTTCTGATTGGGTTCTTTTATGTAGCATTTCAATTTCTTCCACATCTTTTATAGCTTGATAGCTCATTTCTTCTTAGTGCTGAATAATATTCCATTAGATAGGTATATTAGCTTATTTATCCATTCACCTATATGTTGGTTGCTTCCAAATTTGGGCAATTAAGAACTGCTTTGAACTTTTATGCACAGGATTTTATATGGGTATGTTTTGCATGGATATGTTTTGAACTCATTTGTGGAAATACCAAGGGTACTGAATCATATGGTAAGACTGTGTTTGACTTTGTAAGAAACTGCCAAAGTACGCCATCTTGTAACCTCAGCAGCAGTAAATGACAGCTCCTGTTGTTCCACATCCTCACCAGCATTTGGTCTTATTACTATTCTAGTTACTACATTCTGATAGGTGAGTAGTGATCTCTCAATATTGTTTTAATATGTAATTCCCTAGTGACATAATATGAACATCTTTTCATGTGCTTATTTGCTATCTGTATATTTTCTACAATGAAGTGTCTAGATCTTTTGGGCATTTTTTAGCTGGAATTTTATTTTTTTATTGTCTAATCATGTGTTCTTGTATATTTTGGATATCAATCCTTCATCAGATATGTATTTTTACAAATATTTCCTCCTTGTCTATAGCTTTACTATCCTATTGACAGTGTCTGACAGAATAGAAGATCTTACTTTTAATGAAAGCCAGTTTATCAGCTCTTCATTCCATTGGTCATGCTTGGTTTTGTGATATATCTAAAGACTTATGATAAAACTCAAAGTTTGGAGAATTTCTCTTATTTTATCTTTTAGGACTTTTATAGTTCTGCACTTTACATTAGGTCTATGAGCTATGTTGTGCTGATGAGTTTTATGATGAGTTTCTAATAAAGTTTTATAGAAATTTAAAACATTATAACATAATTATTACAGATGATTATAGTTTATTTAGTATTAGTAAACTATTTCTAAGAAGATCTGCTACATAAATAGGATATAAAATTTAGTTTTTAGTCATGAAAAAAGTCAGAATCCTAAGAATCTTTTAAATTATTTCAGTTGATGATCTATTCTGAATTTATTAATGTTTGAAAAAGGAGATTCACCAAAGTTAGAGAAAGAATCAGATCATTTGCTTCCTCATAAAATTAATAAGTGTGAAAATGTATTCTCTACACTTAAGATCTTTTTTTAATTTTATTTTTAAATTTTTTCCCCCATTAACTTTATTGGTACATTTTAGGTATAAAATACAGTTACATTCATCATTGGGATCTTGTACCATTACA
>NW_004624840.1:1412666-1431953 GCF_000247695.1 Heterocephalus glaber
TTTTAAAGCAATTTTTCTTTTCCTCCTCACTAATTGCAATCTTATCTTCTATATCTGAAATTCTATCCTCACATTCGTTCATTCTGCTGTGCAGACTTTCTCTGGAGTTTTTAATCTCTTGGAAATCTGTTTTTATATGTTTTATGGATTCCATTTTTTTCTATGTTGGGATTCCATCATGTTCCTCAGATCCTCTATTTTTTTTTATCTGTGTCCTCTCTAGATTTATTAATCATGTCTTGGACCATGAGCAAACTCTTTGCTGTTATCTGAGTAATTATTTCTGATTTCATTTTTCCCAGATCCTCTTTTATTGCCAGTTCAGAGAGTCCAGGTGATTGAGTATCAGAGTGTTCCATCTTGTTTCCCTTTGGGGTTGCTGTAGGTGATCCAGAAGTCTGTTTTTGAGGCTTGTTTATATGTCTTCTCATTTCAACGGTGGTGGTGGGGTGCTTCTGGCACCCACATGGCTCACCTTCTCTGCCCTAGGAGCCTGGGATAGAGGTGGGGAGCTTCCTTCCTGGTTCTGGGACTGGCTCAGCTTCTCTGCCCTAGGATCCTGGGATAGAGGTGGGGAGCTTCCTTCCGGGTGCTGGGACCGGCTGAGCTTCACTGCCCTAGGAGCCTGGGATGCTGGTGGGGGAGCTTCCTTCTGGGTGCTGGGACCGGCTGAACTTCACTCTATACTTAAGATCTTATGTCCCATTTTATAGATGATGAAGCTTATAATTGGAGCATTTAACTTACTTATCAAAATCTCAAAGCAAGACTGCAATGGTCACCACAGTTTATGGGTCTTTCACAGCTTCCCCTTTCTTCTCAGAGTTTCAGAGATGTGACATTATCTTGGGCAGAACATTTGTAAAGTTGCCTGTCTTCTCTCTTGGTTAACTCCTACTCAGTTTCCATTATTCTCATTGATTCTGTATTTAGTGTTTTTATCCTAAAGCATTGTTTAACAGTCACCACAAAAATATGTGCATTTTATTTATCTCTTTGAGAGCTTTTTTCCAAAAGGAAATTTTCCAACAAATAACACAAATACCTTAATTAATGGTTTTTAAATAAAAAGACAAATGAAATCTATCAAGTTAAATTCATTTAACCTATTTCTCTTAAAATGAGTAAGAGAAAAACCAAAATCTATGTATAATGAAATTTTATTGAGTTTTGAGGTGTGATGTCTGCCCAGCTCTGTGCTGCACACCCTGCAGAGCACTGAACAATTACTGTGCACGTTACTACTGTTCACTCTCACAGTGCTTGCAGTCTATCCTGGGAGTTAAGGCCAACAGCATTTAACACATATTCAGCTGTGAAGTCCACATAGAAGCTTAAAAACAATGTACATGTAATAACTTTTGGTCACTTTTCTTCAAATTACTATATTTGAAAACAGTTGCAAACTTAATAAATAAGTATAATTATCATGTCCTTTTTTTTTTTTTTTTGCAGTACCAGGCATCAAACTCAGGACCTTGCACTTGCAAGGCAGGTGGGGTGCCCCTGAGCAAATCCCTGGCCCTAACATGTACATTTTACAAGTGAGGAAACTGAAGGTAAGTAAAATAAATAAATAATGCTCATGCTATAGAATTAATAAACAGGTAAACCAAGACTCAAAAGGAAGTCTTTTAATTTTTCATGGCATACTCCTAAAAAGATTTTGTGGGATTATAATAGTTGAGGTAGGTTTATAAAGTATTATATTAATATAATGTTGTATATTAAGTGATTTTGAGTATCTAAATGAACATTGGCAACAGAGAAAGAAATCCAACACAGTAGAGTTAAGGCAGTTAATGAATCCATGTATGCTAACAGTGAGTAGTTAGTCTCCACTAATGGAGGGGTTTCTAATGCAGAGGAATGGTGAAGAGCTGTGGTGTATAAACTGCAATCCATACTAGCTCTTGACTTGTATTTGCAGTTTGTAATAGTATGTCATTTACAGCTTTGGAATTCCTGACAGATATTGATATGCAAACTGAATATATACATGTAATATATACATATATAATATATATATTATATATGTATATATGGTGCTGATAATGCTAAAGGCTTGATTCATAACTGGCATATTTCTGAAACAATGTACTGTTAGAGAGCTCTACTGAGTCTAAACGTGCAGTCTATAACCCCAGGTTTTTATTCTGTCTTTAGTGGAAGATGAAATTTGATTATCTCAAGAGAACAAGTCCACAGTGTGACATAAAAGAAGAAACACAGTGATCAGAACTTTAAAAACCATCAGTGGATCCGTGCTGTGCTGCCAACTCTGACACAGGACTGTAAGCTTTAGAAACCAAGTACCTGAGAACCATGTGCCAGTTTCAGAGGAAAAGTGAATCTAAATTATACTAAATTAATGGTGATGCAACTCACACTATGCTATTTATTCTCAAGTTTTTCAGTTACTTGAGATATTAAAACTGAATAAAACTCTCAGACCAGTATCAGCAAAGACATCCTGCTAGGTCCCCATTTCTCCCACTTAGGCAGGTACAGAAGCAATCATAATATATTAGAAACATGTCTTCTCATCAAAAGTATGATGACCAAGACACTAATCATTATTATAAAGCACATAACCAATCCAAAGTGCTACAGGAATGCTAACTACTGGGACAAAGCTCACAGGTGGGTGAAGTATAATCTGTTAAGTAATTGAGAATATATCTTGTTCTTTAAAGGGGAACCAACTGGCTTTCAATAGTAAAATTCAAAGGAAACCACAGTGATGAAGTGTATGTGTGTGTGTTTGTGTATGTGTGTATATGCCTTTTACTATGAACAGAAAGTTAAAAGATAATTTCAGTTATTTTACAGTATTTAAAAAGTCTGTAACATATAAGGTGAGTAGTTTTGATTTAGTTGAATTCAATTTCACTAGGGTTTCCATGTCATGAACTATGCAATAAATACTATATTTGGTCTCTAGAATAAAAGTATTTAATCACTGCAGCTTCTCTTAGTATTGAGAGAGAATACAGAGGCATAAATGAAAACATTATGATAAAATATGGTTAAGACTGTGCCTCAGTCCATTTTGTGCTGCTATAGCAAAATACCTGACACTGGGAAATTCATAATGAACAGAAAATTTTTTTTCTGCAGTTTTGGAGGCTAGGAAGTCCAAGATTAAGGTGGCATCTGCTAAAGATTTCTTGCTACTTCATCTCATTGCAGAAGAGCTGAGAGAGGTTGGGAGGAGAAACTGAAGTGACTAAATTTGTGCTTTAATAAGGAACACAGTAGCTGGGTGTGGTGGTGCTTGCTTATAATACCAGAACTCTAGAAGGCTGAGGCAGGAAGATCGCAAGTTGAGCCCAATCTGAGCAATTTAGCAACTTAGTGAGACCCATCTAAAAAATGTAAAATATTATTATAAAAGGGTTCAGGATGTATATCAGTGCTTAAGTTCTGTGTTCAATACCCATTACCAAATACATACTACATACATAGATTCATACATACATTCATTCATACATACATATGAACATACATGCAAACTATTTCTACTTCTTCAGTAATGGCATTAACCTATCAGTGAGAGCAAAACCACCCAGGCCTAATCCCTCTCATGAGGTCCTCCTTCCAGTCCTGTTGCACGGGGCACTGGGTTTGTAGCATATGGTTTTTGAGGAACACATTTAAGTCACAGCAGGTTGATAAGACAGCTCTTGTGCTGTGCAGTCACAAACCCCAGTACACATATGCCCCCTCCTCACCTAAACATTGAGGGGAAGGCTTAGGGCTAAATAATGCCTTTGATACATTTTGCTATTCTTGCAGTGCTATTTTAGTGTCCTTTTTGCATTCTTAAATTATCTATAGTTCAGATAGCCAAAACTGCACTTTAGTGATAATTTAGAGTAAGAAAATAGCTTGTCACAATTATTAGAATAAATAATGAATAACTTCCATTTATAAGCCATATGCCTAAATCTAAGAAAATCAAGAATTAAAAATTGTTAGTATTCTGATTGCTTGTGTAATTTAGAGAAGACAGCTTAGCAAAACTAGGCATTTTTGAAAAACCTGTACTCTTATTATATTATTTTGTATTTATTTTAGATGATTTTTATTGTAATATAATAGTTATTTTCCTATTTATACCTTCTGCACATTGGTACACTGATGCATTAGATAACTTGTTATTCTGGCTACTGAAATAACATAAGTAGAATTTTCTCTCCTTTCTAAAGAAGGAAAAATACCTCAGAAGGTAAGTTCTTAATATTTAACTAACAATCTCCTAATTGCTAATAAACAATTTTTTGAGCTTACCGTATTTTTCTGTCTGTGAGCCTGACTTTACTTACTATAAGACTGTCACAATAAATTAGTTATTCAATTTTAATCCTCTTTCAATAAAAATGATCAATATTTATTGCTCTGCCATTGGTTTTAAATTATAAAGAAATTCATTCCGATAATCTTCCCTTATTGTATGTAATTATTTCAGTCTTATCATTTGCCACTCATTTTGATCCTACTTGAAATTTTAGAATCATCTCCTGGAGCCAGATTAATTAAAAACTAGAGATGCAGCTTATGTGATTTTCAAGGGGAAAGAAACTCTCTAGTGTGCTAAAATTTTTCTCCTGTTGTTTATACTTATTTTTAAAAATGGAATTCTGGCAGCAAATCATACCACAATCTGTAAGTAATAACGTGTTGAGATGGCTGGAGGGGCAGCAAATTGACAACAACAATTATAATCAATAGTGTGGGCGTCAGTAACTTTACATGAATTATTTAGTTTTATAGTTCTTCCTTAGGAAAAAAAAGTCCAGCGGTTGAACAAATAAATGTTCTCATTACATCCTGTCACTCATCTCTAACCACACATTATTGGTGGTTATTTAGAGAGAGATTATATCTGGAGGAGCAAGTGCGAACTCTGACTCACCAATAAAACAGCACAAAACTTATAAAGAGCAGGTTTCCAGGGACAAGTAAACCCCCTCACCTCCGCAGCCACCAAGTGAGCCATTCTGAATGGTATTCTTAAGTAAAATGGTGGCTCTGTCCTCCAGATTCTCTTAAGGAAGTACGTAGGTGGAGTCGGAGGACAATATTAAGCTACAGTGTGTTGACTTGTGGAAGGCAAGCTCCACCTAAGATTGAGAATTCACTGTGACTGAGACCCAAACCGTAAATAACCCCCTTCGACTATTCCCCTCTGGCTTTCCTGCCCGGTCAGGGTGAGCAAAGGAAACATGGAGGAGAAATAAGAAAGAGAACTACTTTCCTCTGCTTTTTTCTAACAAGGCTCCGTTCTTACCTGCACTTTACAGGGAATAAAACATAAGACATATAAACAAGTGTGGTGTCAAAGTAGAGAACTGAGTCAAACAAAAGTTTAACAAGTAAGAGTTTTTCTGTTCATCTCTACATCATTATGAAAGAATCAACAAAAACTGTAGTGGGAGAAGATGTTGGGAACCCAAAATGCCAGCAGAAGTAGCTGGATCTAGCTCTGATTTTGCAGAACTACATTCTAAAATACAAGTAAGACTGAACCGAACTCAGAATAATCCAAGACTCTATAAAACAAAACAAAACAAAACCAAACCCAACCAAAAAGATGGTTTCATTTTCAATGTTCATCTCCCTGCCCTACAAAAAGGCTGAAGGAATTTTTACTAGAATCTCCATTACCACCTACAAACTAACGTTGTCATGAAAGAAAAAGTGTAGACACATTCCTTAGCTATTCCATCTACCTGACCTATCCCTCTCAAGAAATCATGGGTCCTAATCCCCTGCATATTAAATACTCTGGAACCACTAATGGTCCAAATTGGATGCTATACTTCAAATTGAAAGGATTCTGTACAGTGCCGTGAGTGTAGAATAGGGATCAACCCACCACAGAAATTATTCAATTTGAAGGTGCAAGTTAAATATAGGTCTCTCTACAGGAGCAGAGTCCAGCTGGAACAAAACACACTGTATGTTTCCTTCTCCTTACCTCATATGTTTGCTAAATTAAAAGTGGGAAAAATTAAAATCAAGGAGGTAATGTAAGGAAAAAGATCACCAAAAAACAGCCTAGTGGATGTTCAAGAAAAGGAAGATGAGCAGGCTGTCTGCTTTGTACTGGGGATTGCATGGTACAGGGTTGCACAAATAGAAATATAGTGTGTTTTGAAGGAGGAGGAAGAGCTAACCAATTGCAGGGTTTCTGTCACGATGTAGAAGAAGAGCTTCTCCTCACCTCCTTCACTGAATTGTCACCCTAGTATCCCCAAAGAGACACAGGTTAGCTTTCCTTTTGCTTGCTCTTGGCCCACTGAATCAAAACATTAGCACTGTCTGCTGAATTGAGAGAAACTGACTAAATTTTGGGTAAAAAGATGGGGTGTGCAACTAAGATTTTTCTGGAGTGGTACAGTTAGCTTTATGGAGCAGTTTTTATTTAATGTTCCTTAGATCATTTTGTTTACTGTAAGAGCATAAAGATGTTCTACATTTCTTCTAAAGGTATCATAGTTTTCCATTTCATGCATAACTCTGTGATCCATTAGTTTAAAAATACAGTGTGAGGTTTAGGTAAGAGTTTTTTGTTTGTTTCCTTGGCATATGGATGTCCACTTGCACCAGCAGCATTAATTAAAAATAATGACATTTAATAATTATATAAAATATACTTTCTCTGCTGCTGCATCTTTGTCAGTTGGACAAATGTGTATGGCTCTGTTTCTCAGTCCTCAATTCTGCTCCTGTGATCTTTGGATCTACCCTTCTGTCAGGACTATGCTGTCTTAATTACTGTAGCAACCATATATTGTAAATTCTAATACTTGGTACAGTGATTTCTCTCTGTTCATTTTTCCATTCCAAGATTGTTTTAACTATTGTAGTTTGTGCCTTTCCACATAAATTTCTGAACAAGTCTATTTCTGTAAATTAGATTATTTTTCTTTCTTTATTTTTATTTATATTCAGGATTATTTCTATGTAATATTATTAATTCAAATTTTCAAGTTGATTCTTTCAGAGGAAGTAGTTTCATATGTTATTTTATCTCTTCTTTCTTGCAATTTGTTCTTTCTGGAAGGCTAACTCAAGCTAATACTTTGGAGGTAGAGATTATCTTCTGTACTCTACTTTAATCACTCTGAACGTTACAGCCAGTTTAATTTCTATTTTCTGCTTTTCATTTTTTCCTCACTTCACCACATTTCTTCCCTCTTCATGTATCTTTTTGAGCCCAATTTATTTTATTTTATTTGTTTGAGTCAGGATCACCCTACATAGTTCAGCCTGGCCTGGAATTCACTTTGTAGCCCAGACTGGCCTTAAACTTGCCGAGATCCTCTTGCCTCAGCCTCCCGAGTGCTGGGATTATAGGCATGCACCACCATCCCCACACTTGAACCTAGTTTAAAAGAAGTAAATGAATAAATGGTGCATAACAACAATAATAAGCATAATAATAAACCACAAACTTTAAAGAGCACTATCCAGGGCCTGAGATGCATCAAATGTCTAAAACATTTACTTAATAATGTTAACATTTGATGCTATTATTATACATAATGAATATTGAATTATTATAAATATACAAATATTGAATTATTTTAAATATACAAATATTGAATGTTAGGATTTTTATTATATTTTAGTAACAAACCCAACTTCCAACTGGCTTAATACACCAAGTTTTGTCTCTGCTTCTGTGCATATCTAGCTTGCATTTGTAGGAACAGAGTTCTGGTATGCATTATCACTCAGTGACTCAGACTGTTGAGGACTCTGCCAACTTGGACTTAGCACGAGGTTTCCTTGGTTGCTAAAGCCACTCATGTTGATAGCTCATTAGGAAGGACCAGTTATGTGGCCCTTCTCAATTTAGTGATAAAGAAAGATAATCTAACCAAATACCATAGTGAGAGGAGAACTGGTATGGATGATTACTAGAAGTTTCTATATACTATTTTACACTTTTAGAAATGAGTTTTAATGAGAATACATACTTTTAGAAGTCTACATATCCAGTATTTTGAGTCACTGGGATTTGAACAGGAGGTATCTAAAAAGACACGAATATTTAATAGGGTTTTAGAACAAATAAATTAGGAAAATTTTCAAGTTATAATTTCTACTAAAGAACTAATGGTTCTACTAATACTTTTAGATTTTGAGAATGACAATGTTCTTACTCTAGAATGAGGCTATCAAATCTACAAGATCCCTATCCAAAGTTTTAAAGTTTTTCTAAATAAAAGCATATTCTCTGGGTCAACAGTAGAACATATCTTGGCATATTTCATGATTCTTTGTAGACAGTATGATATAAGAATCAAGGAAAGGCCACGGCCTTAATTTTTAGTAACTAATTTCATGTAATATATTTCAAGACATTTACAATGTAATGTGGCTAAACAGAGTCATGACTCCTTTTGGGAATAGTAGATTCCTTCTAAAATTATTTTTTGTGTCGGATAACATGATTATAGCCTGTGACTTCATGTATTCAGTTTTCCATTCAACAAGTATTTAATGTGTTCTGATATGTGGCAGTAACATTTCTTGGTTCTGGGGTCCTGGTGGTGAACAAAAGTCCTCGTGTCACTGAATGAATGTGTAGATGGCTGAGACAGGCAATAAAGAATAAGTAAAACAGAATGCTAGTGAAAGCTAAATGTAAAAAGAGCAAGAAATAGGGATGAAAGTGACAAATCACAGGTAGCTATTTATATGTTGAATTTCTTGGTAAAGGAACTGACGTTTTATGCATTTTTTCCCAGATTCAAGTGCAGGAACATGGTCCTTCAGAGCTGATGTAATGATGCAGTTTTATGAAGTCCTTTGCTGAGTTAAAAAAATTTCTGAAGATCTTCGTATTCAATAAAACATACTGATATCATCATATGGTTATTTATTAAAATCCTAGTCTCCAGCAGCAACAGATTAAAAAATTTGTCAATTAATTTCATGTTCTAGTGGATAATTTTATTAAGTCGCAAGCTATTGACATCCCAGTGTCAGTTTGAGTTATACAGCAAAGTATCCCCGGAGGGACAGTGACTGATGTTTATCGTACATAGGATATTGGAGTCAGACATCAACGACAGTTCAATATCACATACCCTAGAAGTTAATGCAAGAGAATGCATTTCTTTCCCAAGAGGTGAATCTATGACTCGGAATTGATTCTTCTAATGAAAATGGACACTATAATAATTGAACAAATTCCTAGAAGCCCTGAGGTTCTAATTCTGTGTTTTATGGTTTTCTTTGAAATGTTCTTTTTTCTGGGTAGGATGGATGTTTATATAATAGATGGATGTTGATATACATAATTTTAAATAATAAACACAAATTCCTTTGAATCTTCACATGGTTCTGTAGGAATAGAAGAAATTTGGAAAAAAAATGCTTTCATGATAAGAGATATTATTTCCTGAGAAATTCCTCTCAAATTGAGAACAAAGATTTTTGAATAACATCAGAGGAGGTTAAAGTCAGATGAGGACTATTAAATTTCGACATGTCTACTGACTTCTTACTATGAAAAATCAAGAAATCAACATACTCTTCCTTCTATATCCATTCTTTTACATTACTGATTTTATATTTTAGTCTACGGCCATACCACCCTGATTGCGCCTGATCTTGTCTGATTTTATATTTTATTTTTAATAAGTTTTGCAATTTGTACATTCTGTTTAGTAGCCACAGTTCCCAGGTTGTTGAAGAATAAATTTATATGTACAACTACGTGAACCTTATCACCAGGCAATTTACTAGAGATTCCTTTCCTGAATCTTTGTTTTATGCTGCCCTGGGTTGACTGGATTTCACTTCAAATAGATTATTTTTTTAAACAGCTCATGAGTCCTGTGGACCCTGAGTTATAGGTGCTAGAAACGTATAACTGGAATATTTCCTTCACACTTTTCAAAAAACAAGTGCAGAAATCAGACAAGCAGAGAGGAACAAGCTAGGAGGATTTTGGTGGGCCAGATCCCAGAGCTCCCTGGTCCCTTCTTCCCAGGCACATTCCACCAGCTGGAGCTCATTTGCATGGCTACACCCACCTGCAGAAGAGAATATTCTTTTCGTAGTAAGTGAAGCTCAGTCTGGTTATAAGTCAACTTCTGCCACATTACACCAGACTTGAGTGAGTGTAGAAAGAGAATATAGAGACTATTGTAGGCAATGAATAGAGCACTCAATAAATATTTCTTTTACAGAAAACTGATCATCTATTATGTTCTCAATTTTCACATAAGACAAGTTGTACATCCTCAGTGTCATAATGGGTTATCCTTGGAGGGTACTTTGCAGTTTATCAAGCAGTTTTTGTTGAACTCTTCAGTCCTGTATAGTAGTTAGGACAATAGCAGTAGTTAATTCATATGAGACTTAGGAAATGGGGGCAGATCTTTCTTTATTGTCATATTTAGGGCTTGTCATATAAACAAATCAGTAATACATTGCATTTTAAAATCAGATTGTATAAGATATTAGAGATAACTTTTATAGTCATATTGTACACATGGAAGAAAAATATATATGTAGGTCATCTTAGGTAATATGCGTTTATTGTAAGCGTATAAAACATTTGGAAATTATCTCAGTTATTCCACGCTCACAAACAGGCCTCGTGTACCCTTTGATACCCGACAATAGCCTTAGAGTTTCAATCATCAGTCTTCCTCAGAACAGGGGACCTGTTGCTTACTCTACTGAACTGTTCTTTTTTCTTGTTTTCTTTTTTAGTTCAGCTTTTTCTCTGATGTTTTATCTTTGTGCCAATTCCTGCTTTTGGTTTTATTAAAAACCGCAACTTTTACTCGCTGCTTCTCTTTCCTATACTGCTCTTGGTATGTCGTGTAAAGTGAATTAATCAGTTTTCAGCACGGAAGGCCATTATCGTGCAGCTCTGTACCGGGCTTATATCCCGTAGTCTAATTAATGCTATGCACCCTGTTGCCGGCGATGGGAAGCGAGGTCGGCGGTGCAATCAGATAACACAGCAAATCATTCACTCACATGCGCGAGGGCTGGAGCGTGGGGCTGCCTCGCAGTCTCACATACTCCTCTGCAAAGGTTGTGTTACACAGCACATAAACTTTGAAATATTTTCTACTCCAGCCCTCGCACTTCTGTTTCCCTAATACCTGTTTTTCCCTTCTTTTTTTCTTTTTTGTCCTACACAATGACCAATAGGGGGCAGCAAACCCTCTCAAAAGGACACCTGAGCCTTGCCATCCCAGGCTTTGGGTTTCTCTGTCCCTTATTTTCTGACGTTTTCATTCTTTTTTTTTTTTTTTTCATTTAGTTTATTGGTACATTTTAGGTATACAATACAGTTACATTCATCATTGGGATCTTGTACCTTTACATAATCTCTCTTGGTTCTTATTTTTTCCCATTCCTCTGCCCTCCCTTCACCCCTTCCACACCCTTCCCTATTTACAAAGACTTTGTTTCTATTTTTTTCCTTTTCTCATATTTTTTGACCTTTTCATTCTTTTCTCCTTATTTTTAAAGAGAAAGTTGGAATTTAAAAATATGAAATATTAAAAAGTGTGTTCCTGTACAGAGGTTGGAGAATTGGCAAATTTGAAATTTCACCAGGATAGAAAACATAGAAGATAATTGTGAAATGATCTTTACTTCAGAAGAGTCATAGTTATGACTCTTAAAATCATAATGCTTTAGTATTATCATATAGATTCGTGATGTAGAATTCCAGAAGAATATTTTAAATTTCAGACAGAAGAGACATTTTTATTAATCAAAAAGAGAAAAGTAATCTAATTTTCATTTTTTCTGCAGCACAGTTTGGTTTGCATACTAGCTTTTATTATTTTATGAAAGGAAAAAGAAGAGGAAGAGAGAGAGAGAGCAACAGAGAGCACAAGAATGAGAAAAAGAGAGGGAAAAGAAAGAAAAATAATGTTTGACAAAGGCTTAAAAGAAGAATTGCCAATATTCTTTCACAGCATAGAATTTGATATTAAAGAACGTAAAGGGATTTCAGAGCGATATTTCACATTGATAGCATCAAATCCAATAAAGAAGTAAAAAAGTCATGAATGTTCATGCATAGTACAAATTTGAAATATCTGAGAAATTGAGGAAATACAGGAATATGGAAACAAATTTAAGTGGGAAATTTAAAATTCTCAGGTAACAGAACACATAAAGAAGAAGTAAGAATGGATGTCGTGGGTTTTGGTGATGCAGTAAGCCTTGAGTATCCATGAAAATAAGAGGAGATTGGAATTTTTAAAGGTAGACGAACAGTTACAGAAATTTACACTGGAACTGGGATTGGCATTGAGCTGTAGACCATTTCATTAAATCTTCCAAGAAGCAGTAATGCAATCATTGTTCTCTGACTACTATGAAATCAATTTGTAATCTACAAGAAACATTAACAAAATAAAGTCTATGTGCTATATTTAAACTACACATCTAAAAAGAGCTTTATAGAGTTTATCAAATTCAAAGCTCCAGGCTTTTAAAAGCACAGACAATAGTGATAAGACTACATGAATCATAGGAAGTGATAAAACTGATACTAAGAAGAAATTATACAGCTGTAATGTTTTGAAAAGAAAACGTAAAAGGAAATAAACTAAGATTCCAATTCAAGTTACAAAAAAATCCAAAGTAACCAGTATATCAAAATTAACTGGAAGAAAAGCAGATATGAATGAAATAGAAAATAGATCGTGCGAATAGAAAACTCACATAATTAAACCAAGAGTTGGCTTTCTGAAGACAAAAAAATCTTGGCACAAACAATGGGGAGGGGAAAGTAGGGTAAATAAATGTAATAACTGGAAAGAGAAAGAGACTATTAAAATATGATTATTTGAAAATATGATTATAGAATATTATCACAAATATTATTCCTGTGATTAAGATTTTTTAGATGAAGTGTATAATGTGTAAGAAAATATAAAGTATCAAAATAGGATAAAAAGATTTCAAACTTAAATTTGACAACCTAAAGAGCCTAAAATTATAGAATATATTTTAAAAATACTTCAAATTTAATCAGTAGTAATATAAATTGCCTCATTTAACTTTAAGGGAAAATTATAATAAACTTTCAAGTAAAAATAGTGCTAATGTTATTTATTCTTCTAGGGATAGAGAAGGGTAAAATTTCCCCAGTTTAATGTCCAATGCTAGATATTCCTAATCATCAAACTCAGCTAACAACAGTTAAAAATACACTCATATTTAGTAATAAATAAAGATGTAAGTTCAGGCACACATTTATAGAATTACACAGCAGCAAATAAACTTTATTTCACTATTTTCTTCTTAGTTCTGGAGTTACCTCACTCTTCTAACTAAAACATTTTATCCAGTTTGTATTCCACCTGCTCATTTAGTTCTCAATCTTCTGTCACATAACTCATACATGTGCTAGTGTTCACATCACTTTGTTTTATATCAGAGTTTTATATCAGTGTATCAGGGAACATGTTTATTATATTTATAACTTATTTCTCACATTTTATAACTTATTTTATTTTATATGATATATATGTACATTTGTCTTCCTGCAAAACTGTATTCTACTTGAGCAAAAAATACTTTTACTTGCTTTTTTTTTTACTTGCTTTTGTATTACTTAAAACACCCAGTATTGAACCTTGTAGTAAATAGCTGAATAAGCAGTTTCTTAAGTTTAACTAAGTTGAATGTTTACGAAGGAAAATAAGAAACCTATGTTAAAAATATGTCGCAGTAAAGAATGAATAGGAAAATAGATAATGATAAATGGATAATGATAAATCTCCTAAGGATAGGCACCACAGGTTTGCATCCTTGGACCCTGAAATTTGATAAATATCTCAGTGAATAAGATAATAGCATACAGAAATTATCTAAAATTATTTTCTTCTCCTCGTCTTCTCTCCTGTCACTGCTTATGAGGAACTTACTATAATATTTTATTTTTCTGTGAATATTTTACTAGAAGACTTTTTCTTCATTATTTCCTAACAGTATGGCAAGAAAGAAACTGGACCAGGCAAAAAATAGTGGCAAAACAAGATATTCTCCTTGATTTTTTAATGCCATCAGTGCTGAAAGCTACTAAATAAAAATGGGTAAGAATTTAGACACAGAACACAGCAAGATTTGTTTGACCTGACACAAGGAGCATGACTCTTGCACTTGGTATCAATATTAAGAAGTGTATTTTTTTCAAGGTGCTAGGATGCTGGGTTAATTTTGTTTTAAATGAATATACTTTATTTTGACCAGTTTTGTCTTTATACAAAAATTATAAAGCAAGTATAGTGATCATATACCAATTTATCTCCTCCAGTTTCCTCTTTTAAATCATGTATAAATGTACATTTTTATCATTAATGAACAGATATTGATACATTAGTATTAATTAAAGGCCATTATGTTTGTCTGTGTTGTGTGTTCTGCAGGTTTTGAGAAATGTATGAGATATATTCACCATTGCAGTATCATACAAAAATATATGAAGCTGTTTCATTGCCCCCCAGAGTCCCGAGTTTGTATATATTCATCCTTAATCTCCTCCCTTTGAACCTTTGGAAATCAGTGTGTTTATTGCACTGACTCTATATGTTTACCTTTTTGAGAATGTCATATAGTGGATGCATACAGTATGTATTTTTTTTCTCACTGACTTCTTTCACTTAGCAATGCACATTTTAATTTCTTCTATATATTTTCAGGGCATAATAAGTCATTTCTTTTTAGAGTGGAATAATATTTCATTGTAGGTGTGATTAGGTGTACTACAATTTATCCATGCACCTACTGAAAGACATCTACTTGAATTGTGGTGATTATGAATAAAGTTGATACAAAAATTCAGTGCAGGTTTTGTGTGAACATAAGTTTCCTATTAATTTGGGAGAGTATTTATAATCATGAATGCTGGGTTATATGGTTAAAAATATGTTTAATTATTGTTAGAAATTGTCAAATTATCTTTGAGTTTCTGTACTATTTTATAGCCCTGCCAGAAAAGAATAACTTTCTGTTACCCCAAATCCTTATTAGCATATGATTTTGTTGACTTTTTTTTACCCACTCTAATAAATATGTAGCAAGAATTCATTATTGCCTTAATTTGCAATATCAATGAAATATCACATTGAGAACTTTTAATACACTTATTTATCATCTGTATATCTTCTTTGGTGAGGTACATATACAGATCCTTGTGCAATTTATATTGGATTGTTCATTTTCTTCTTGAGAATTAAGAGTTCTTTGTTTATTTTATATACTATTCCTTTATCTGACATTTGTTTTGTAAATATTTTCTCCTAGTCTGTGGCTCATCCTTTCCTTCTCTTAACACTGTTTTTTGCAGAATTGCATATTTTTAAATAATGCAATTTAGGAACAGCACCCAGACACAATGTCATATGATGAGGGATTTGATGAGATCAACCAAGCCACCAGGGTGCTTGTCAGAGAAAACTGGCCTCAGACTGGTGCCTGTGTAGACCTCTCTGATTTTCCCGTTTGGATTTTCTTTTGTCAGCAAAATAAACTCATTAGAGGTTTTCTTTACAACTGGCTTCAGGCCCAGTTTGTTACAGATTTTTGCTTGCAAGTTTACTGTTTCTTTTTCTTTTTGGATCAATTCTGAATGAACTTTTTGTGTTCATTAACTCTAGGTATAGCTGGAAGTAGAGAAAACAACATTTAGGAAAAACACTCATTAATTTTCTTACTATCCTGCCATTAGCAGAAAGTATCCTGTCATCAAGCAAACTTGAAAACGTGCATCAAATTACGAGATGAAATTTACCGAGGTGTATCAATTTAATTGCACCTGCATCTTATCAAAGAAACTAAAGATTAAACCATCTAACTCCTCAGTACTAAAAACATGCAAAATAGAGCCAGCAACATAAGCTAGTCCTTTCCAGCCGAATACATTTGATTTGCAAAGTGTATAAAATGTTTTCACACTCTGAAATCATTTTCAGATGTTATATTCAACAATCTCCTGAAATGGTTAGCAGTTCCTTTAAATGAGATAATCACCCGCTCTTGAGCTGTAAGGCATGAAAAATATGTATATACAAGGCCTGTTTTCAAAGGGCAGAATACAAATACATTTGCTTGTGCTCCACACATCATCAAACAACTGCCTTCCCCTAATACATATTCTCTTCCTAGGGAAAAGGCCTAGAGCTCTCCTCTGTTCTGTTATGTATTTCAGATGAGTCACTCCAATTTAATGATTCTGAAATGAATAATACATTTGAAAGCACATACAGAAGTAAATATAAATTTGTACCATTTAATTTTAGTTACCAATAACATATTTAGAAGTGGCATAAAATGGTGTCTTTTTTATGCATGCAGTGTAACCATTATATTAGTTGTTTCCTAATATATTGAAGGCAAAAGTCCCTTGCAGTTTCTAGGAGAAAAATGCACCTGATGCTTAGAGAAAATCTATAATATGCAGGGTTGTCACTAAATGGTTTCTCATCTTGTTTTCACATCTATACCTGCCATTTGAAATTAAATCTTTCCTATACCTTATTATCTCATATATTTAATATTTGTTTTAGTCCTTTATGTAGATGTTATTCAAACTAAAACACCAGGAGTTGGTCATGGAATTGTCATTTACACTGAGATTAGGCTCAGCCCTTGTACAAGTCCGTTACGGTTGTGTAAGAAAGTAGCACAGACTGGGTAGCTTAAACAAAAGAAATTCACGTTCTCACAGTTCTACAGGCTGGAAGTTTGAGATCACGGTGTGGTCAGGGCAGATTTCATCGCAGCGCTACCATTGTCTTCTCTTCAATTTATGGATGGCAGTCTTCTCATCTTTGCCCTGTAAGTTCACATCATCTGTGTTGAAATCATCCTCTTGTTATATGGACACCAATTATGTTTGATTAGGGTCTATCATAAAGGCCTCCTATGTAACTTACTTAGATTTACAAAGACAGTGTCTCTGAATGTTGTCATATTCTTAAACACTGAAATTATAATGTAAACACAGGAATCTTACGGAGGCTCAATTTGGTCCATAACAGTTCATTTACAAATACCTTAGAAAATTTACATAATGGAGGGCAATTTTGCATGGTTCTCTCTACTCATTTTTAGAGCAGTTTTAAAAGTTGAGTAGGGCCGTGGATTTAGCTCAGTGGTGCTGCCACCTGCCTCTCAAGGGCAGGGTCCTGAGTCCAATCCCTGGTACAAAAAAAAAAAAAAAAAGTTGAGCAGGTAATACAGTATCAGAAATGGCATGATATTGAAAATAAAGTATTGCATATATTGTCTATAGTTTCCCTTGGAAATCCCATTTCCAGTAGTGAAATAATGGTATTCCCCCAAAACTCAGCTTTTATTCTGAAGGTAAAAAGTTGCTTTACAACACATTCTGATATATATTCATTTAAATTTTTAAATTGATTTTATTGGTACATTTAAGGTATACAATATAATGACATTCATCATTGGTAATTTGCACCTTTACATAATCCATTTTGGTTCTTATTTTTTCCCCATTCCCCTGCCCTCCCTTCAACCCCTCCATCCTTCCCTGTCTACAAAAACTTTGTTTCCATTTTTTCTTTTTCTCATATTAATTTCATTCCCTTCTTTCTTTCCCCCTACCCCTCCCACTTCCCCTCCCCCTTTACACCTTTTCTTCCTATTTCACATTATATATACCTTTCAGTCCTTATTTACACTTTCACTTTCTCACACTAGAGAAACTATTTGGTGTTTACAAGTGTTTCCTATTTATTTCACTTAAGATTATCACCTCAAAGTGCATCCATTTAGCTTAAATGTCTCTTGTTTCTCATTCTTTATGGCTGAGTAATATTCTATTTTACAAAAGAACCACATTTTCTTTATCCAGTCTCCAGCTGATGGGCAATTGGGTTGCTTCCAAGTTTTAGCTATCATGAACTGTGGTGCTATGAACATGGGTGCACATATATCACTGTGGTATGATTTTTTTAATTCTTTGGGGAAGATCCCCAGCAGGGGAATAGTGGGGTCTAATGGGACTTCCAGTCCTAGTCCTTGGAGGTATCTCCATCCTGATTTCCACAGTGGTTGCACCAGTCTACACTCCCACCAGCAGTGGAGCAGGGTTCCTCTTTCCCCACAGCCTCATCAGCATTTGTTATTGGTTGATTTCATGATAGCAGCCATTCTTTCTGGGGTGAGGTGGAATCTCAGCATTGTTTTCATTTGTATCTCTTGAATGGCCAATAATGTTGAACATTTTTTCTTATGTTTATTTGCTATTTCTACATCTTTGAGAAATGTCTGTTCATTTTAGATGCTCATTTTTGGAATGGGTCTTTAAATTTGGGAGGTCTGATTTTTTAAAAGTTTTTTACAGATTCTAGATAGTAGACCTTTGCCTGAGGAACAGTTGGTGAAAATTTTTTCCCAAATTGTGGGTTGTCTCTTCACACTGTTGGTGGTTCCTCTTGCTTTGCAAGAGCTTTTTAGTAAGAAGAGATCCTATTTGTTGACTCATTGTGCCAGTTCACGGGCAACTGAGGTTTTGTTCATAAAATCTTTTCCTACACCAATGTCTTCAAGAGTTCTACCTAACTTCTCTTCCAGCCAGTTTAGTGTTTTTGTTTCAATATTGAGATCTTTAACCCTTTTTGATTTTAGTTCAGAGCATTGTGAGAGATATAGGTCTAGTTTTAATCTTTGTCAAGTTGAAACCCAATTTTTCCAGCACCATTTATGAAAGAGGCTGTCTTTCCTCCAGTGAGGGTTTTTGGCTCCATTGTCAAAGATGAGTGTGTCTGGAGGTGCTTCTGGATCTTCTAATCTGTTCCACTGGTCCTCAGGCCTGTTTCTTTGCCAGTATCATGCAGTTTTTATCACAGTAGCTTTGTAGTGTAGTTTCAAGTTGGGGATTGTGATACTCCCTACCTTGTCTTTACTGCCTAGTATTGCTTTTGTTACTCTACATATCTTCTTGTTCCAAATGAATTTTTGCATTGTTTTCTCCAGGCCCATGATGTATGCTGCTGGGATTTCATTTGAGATTGGATTGAATCTATATAGCACTTTTGGAAGTATGGCCATTTTCACGGTGTTGATTCTTCCTATCCAGGACCAAGGGATGTCTTTCCATTTTCTTTTCTTTTTTTTTTTTTAATTCTTTTATAGGTAGATTTTAGGTATACAACACAATTACATTTCTCATTGGGAACTTGTATCTTTACATGATGCATCTTGGTTCTTATTTTTTCCCCATTCCTAGCCCTCCCTTCACCCTCTCCACCCTTC